>NW_021011652.1:0-192896 GCF_003987935.1 Bombyx mandarina
GTGCTTAACAAGATCATTGAAAAACCTCAAGTACTTATAAGTGACGATAATCATTATAATTCATTATCTCTAATTGTATACACTATTGTAATAGTTTTAAGTCTAGCTTTAGTTTATAAACTTTATAAGATCAGCAACCGTTGCATCCCTTCTAGATCCAACCCTTCCCATAACTCGAACGCCTCTCCAGATCCAGAATCACCTCCTATCTCTAGTAATCCTAGAATCCGCATCCATACATAAACTTCACCATTAAGGGTGTAAGTTTAGTCCTGGTCAGGGGGCTGTTATGATGCCCTCTGGTTCCTAGCCTATCTTTCCTTTCATCATCACCTTTCCCGAACAGCATCAGCAGTTATGATCCTTTATTAGAGAACAATCCCCTCCCTATCAGTCAGTCCTATTCCTAATTCCACACGGCACGGTTGCCGTCATTAATCGTCGTGAAATCTTTATATATTCATTTTCGTCAATAAAATCTTTTTTAAAAAGATAGGGGCCGGGGGGACGTACGGGCGTATTCCCGCCTCCGGCCCCCGGCTCGACGGCGACGGATCGGTGCGGAAAGGGAAGAGCTCTCCCTCTCTCGCTCCGCCGCCTCCTTCTGCGAGATGGTGGACTCGCAGAAGTCGAGCATCGCCTTCCAGGACGCGTCGCTGCCGAGCATCGTAGCCACGACGCGCGGCAGCGAGAGGTCCTCTCCAATGACCGCGACGAGGGCGGCGCGTTGCTCGTCGAATCCAGAGCAACGCGCCAGGCGTCCGCACGCCGCGACGTTCTCGCGGGTCAGGGCGTGGCACCATACGGGAGCGCCGTATAGTGCCCATCGACGCCACCACCCCCATTAGAGGCGGCGCTGCACCTGATCGACATTTCCCCACATCCAGTGTTTACCTTTTTTTAAAAGGGCATATAAAGGTGATAAATGTACACTCAAATCTTGTATGAACTTCGAATAGAAGTTTACCATACCGATGAAAGATTTTAATTCTGTCACGTTATTTGGGTGTGGCATTGTTGCTATTGATTTGACTTTCTCTGGGTCTACACGAACCCCATTTTGATCTATTATGAACCCTAAATACCTCACTTCTGTTACCATGAACTCGCACTTACTCCTTTTAATTTTTAAGCCATACCTTTCTAATATATGTAATACTTCTTTTATAGACTTTAAATGACTGTCGAACGTTCTGATAAGACTATTTGATTATAAGCTTGAGATAAATCAAGCTTAATAAAAAATTTATTTCCGCTGAGATTACTGAATAAGTCCTCCATTTTTGGAACCGGAAATCTATCGATTGCTAATACTTTGTTAAGGGTTACCTTATAGTCCGCACATATTCTCAGACCGCCGTCCGCTTTGCGTACTACGACAAGTGGCGTGGCCCAGTCGGAGTGGTCCACCGGTTTGATGACGCCGGCGGCCAGCATCGCGTCGAGCTCGGCATCGACGCGCTCGCGCAGCGCATACGGCAGCGGGCGCGCGCGGCAGTAGATAGGCACCGCATCCGGCCGCACGATTAACTCTGCTGTGCCCCCCGTATACTTTTTACCCAATGTGCCGTCAAACAAGGATTCATGTCTAGAAACAATTTCATTAATTAATTTATTATAGTCTCGTGCGTGCTCGGTTACAAAGTTACTGTGTTGTATTTTAAAATTCGTAGGTTTTGATATTTTTACAGGAATATTCAATTCAGCTAACCATTGTCGGCCCAATAGATTAGTCGTTCCTTTGTCAATGACATACAAGTCTAACATTTTTGAAACACCTTGGTACTTCACTATAGTGTTTATAAACCCTAAAGGCCGAATGATTGAGCCATCGTAAAATTTTAAATTTAATAAGCATGCTTGTAACTTCTCCTTAGAAAAATATTTATCATAAAAATTCTTGCTAATACAAGATAACGCCGATCCAGTATCGACCTCCATCTTGAGCAAGCAATTTTGGACTTTAACTTTAATACACACCGGTTTATAATTACTCAATGTCATTTGGTACATAGGCTCATTTTCTTCTCCACACCCGTCCTGTTCATTATTGAAGTTGTTGTATGTGTCATCGTTGTTTTGATTATATAATAAGTGCAAAGGAGCCCGCTCTCGGCCTCCTCGTCCCGCACCGCGCTGCCCGCGCCACGATCGCCTGTTGCCGCCTGCACCCCGGTTCCCCCGGCACCCGGTGCGTGGTGGACCCCCGGCTGCCTCCGCCTGGTTCTTAAGCCCTTTTTTGGGGCACATTCTTCGTAGATGGCCGGTTTCATGACATGAACTGCACACGTAGTCTTTGTATATGCAATCCTTTGCTTGGTGTCTCCTGTCTCCACATCTTGGACATTCATTGAAGTTAATTTTGTTAACCTCCTCAATTGGCGTACGTTCCACTGCAATCGCATCCCTCTCCGCAGCTTCTAATGACAAAGCTAACGTAACTGCACGCTTATATTCTAATTTCTCCTCGGCAAATAACCTTTGCCGTATGATTTCGCTCTTTAATCCACAAACCATTTGATCACGCAGATTTTCATCCAGCGAGGAGCCGAACTCACAATTTTTTGATATTTTTTTAAATTCTGTGACGTAGTCAGCTATTGACTCATTCAGCTGCCGACGTTGTCGAAACTTGTATCTTTCCGCCAAAATTGAGGACTTCGGTTGCAGGTGAGCTGCCAACATCGCCACGGCATTAGCATATGTTAACTGTGACGGCTTCGAAGGACTGGCTAATGTCGATAATAAATCGTACGCTTCCTCACCCATAACGGAAATTAATGTGGGTAATTTTAAATCGTTAGTCACTTTATTCACCAAAAAGTACATTTCCAATCTCTCAACATATGAGGACCAGTTTCCACTGTTTACCGCGAATTCTTTCAACTATCCGACCGACATTATGTTCATATAATTTTAATTAGTCCAAACAAGAAACAAACAAGCCACAAATTGATTTTTTTTTCCGCGTTCGCCACTAGTAAATAATAGACACGTACGTTGCGTTCACCGTTTATTGACACACTGAAGTGAATACTTACTTACAAACATAATAGGGTGAACAGGGAACAGCGTGACGCAAGTTTGTCCACCGATCGTGAATCTTATACACTATCGCTTGAGTCTGAGACCTTTACTAATAGGGAAATCCGTCTGAGCTTTCAGAGGGCTCGGACAGCAATTACCTGGTCTCAGGAGACACTTGAAGAATGAGAAGCACGTCTCTCTGCCGATTGCGAGGCTCATGCACTATCGCTTGAGTTTGAGACCTTTACTGATAGGGAAATCCGTCTGAGCCCTCAGAGGGTTCGGACAGCTAAAGCTTGCCCGGTCTCGTGAGACACTAGAAGAACGGGAAGCACAACTCACTACCGATCGCATTTCCATTGAGCCTATGCTTCGTGATGATAATAAATAAAGCCCAAGGTCAGACGCTAAAAGTTGTAGATATAAGACTAAGTGTTAACTGCTTTTCACACAGTAAACTCGGTCACACGGCTATGTAGCCCTGTCACATGTTACCAACCCAACAACCTGTATGCTTTGATCCCCGATGGCTATACGTCTATGTCGTGTATAGAGAAGCATGACTTTAAATTACATTTTTCTAAATACCTAAATGACGTTGCTTATAAACCAAAAGATATGTCCTAAAACTGCTGCCCAAGGTCGCTATTCCACGCGGACGGAGTCGCGGGCACAGCTTTTTTTTTTTTATTGCCCTTGTAGGCAGACGGGCATACGGCCCACCTGATGGTGAGTAGTTACCGTCGGCCATGGACTTCAACAATGCCAGGGGCAGAGCCAAGCCGCTGCCTACCGCTTAATACTCTCCACAAGCCTCGTTTGGAGAAGGACATGTCATAGCGCTTGGGAAACACCGTGGAGGGGAGCTCATTCCATAGCCGGATGGTACGTGTCAAAAAAGACCTCTGAAAACGCACTGTGGATGACCGCAGTGGCTCCAGGTAGTATGGATGAACTCTACTCCGGTGGCGGGCGGTGCGATGGTAAAAACGAGATGCTGGTATCATCTCGAACAATTCCTCAGAGCACTCCCCATGGAATATACGGTACAAAATACAGAGGGAACCGAAGTCCCTCCGCAGACCCAGAGGTTCCAAACGATCCGTGAGAATGGGATTATCGACAATCCGAACGGCCCTCCTCTGTATGGAGTCAAATGGAAGAAGCTGGTATTTGGGAGCCCCGGTCCAGAGATGGGAGCAGTACTCCACGCGAGGCCGGACTTGTGCTTTATAAAGCAAAAGCCTTTGTCCAGGCGTGAAGTACCGCTTCGCTCTGTTGAGGACTCCCAGCATTTTGGACGCCAACTTGGCTTTGCCTTCCAAATGGCTCCGAAACTGGACATCGCTCGAAATGTCGACCCCAAGTATCCCAATACTCTCGGAAGGTTGCAGGGATACTCCTTGGAATTGCGGCGCCATGACAAAGGGGTCCTTCTTCGCAGTGAACGCGCAAACTTGTGTCTTTAACGGGTTGAATTGAACCAAGTTCAATTCACCCCATTTGGAGACTCGCCCCAGAGAGTTCTCCACTTCAGACACAAGTTTTGATCGTCTCTCTTGCACCACGCTCCGAGAGAGACTCTGATGGCAGATATATCGCGCATCCCCCGTGCTATCATCTGCATAGCAATGCATGCCATCAATAGACAGCATGTCATTGATATACAGGATGAGAAGCGTGGGGGAGAGCACCGAACCTTGTGGAACGCCAGCGTTAATGGTCATGGTATCAGAACAGTCACCGTCTACAACGACCGTGATGCTCCGCCCATCCAAAAAGCTAGCGATCCACTTGCAGAGACCCTCGGGGATTCCGTAAGATGGTAGCTTCGACAGAAGTGCTCTATGCCAGACCCTGTCGAAGGCCTTCGCGATATCAAGGCTCACAGCAAGAGCCTCGCCCTTGCTCTCCAAGGCTTCAGCCCACCTGTGAGTAAAGTATACAAGAAGATCGCCAGCTGAGCGACCGTGACGGAAACCGTACTGTCGGTCACTGATCAGCTGGCGATCCTCTAGATACTTCAGGAGTTGTATATTAATTATTCGCTCCATCACCTTGGAAAGCAAGGAAGTTATCGCGATAGGCCTATAGCTCGATGGGTCCGACCGGTCACCCTTCTTGGAGAAAAGGTGGACATGGGCGGTCTTCCATGAAGACGGAACCCTGTTAGCGCAATAAGAGAGGCGATACAAACGTGTTAGCGCAGGCGTCAGCTCAGGGGCACACGTTTTTAGAACCACTGCAGGGATGCCGTCTGGCCCACTCGACTTATGGACGTCCAGGAGTCGGAGTTCCCGCCTGACTGCACACTGTGTAAAGCAGATCTCCGGCAAGGAACTATCACACCGGGGGATGTTCGGTGGTGTGTCACCCCCGTCGTCCACAGTAGAGTTCGAGGCGAAGAGTTTGACCAGAAGGTCAGCCTTCTCTTTCGCACAATGGGCCAGACTGACATCGGACTTGCGTAGTGGTGGGAGACTAGACCTGCAAAAGTTTCCTTTTGCAGCTTTGGCGAGCGACCAAAAAGCACGGCTCCCAGAGGGATAGCTCTTCAGTCGCTCGTCAATTCTAGCAAAGTGCTCCGATTTCGCACTGGCAATAACCTTCTTGTAGGACCTGGAAGCGGCGTTATATTTCCGCCTTTGCTCTGAGATGTTAGGATCCCGACGTCTCCTGGCATCATCCCATGCAACGTATGCAGACCGCTTGAGGTGTGCAGCATCCCTGCTGGCATTGTTATACCAGGGTCTGCTGCGACCCCCAACGGGCACTTCAGAGGAGGGGATAAACAATTCCATCCCCTGGAGCACCACGACTTTAAGACGGTCCGCACAGACGTCAGGATCAGCAGAGGAAAAGCAGAACCGCCCCCATGGGTAGAATGCGTAAAACTCACGCAATCCATCCCAATCTGCTGACAAATACTGCCAAACTCTTGGTGGTGAGCACCTCCGCAGATGGGTACTGCTCAAGCACGCGGTTAGTCCCCTCTTGCACATGCTCTATCAGAGCTGAACCTGCATCACTGCTGTGGGACCCGTACAGGCACGCGTAGACTCGGGTACAACCCCCGTGATCTACGCGCAGCCACAAAAGGGACAGGTCCCGTTGTTCTAGGCTTCGTAGACGGCGACAACAGACATCAGCCCGGACGAATACACACACCCCGGCTTTACGCAAGAAGTTGTGCTCCAATACGTAGCCGGGGTATTCAAGGTACGAAGTATCATCCGGAGCAGATATCTGCGTCTCCGTCAGAAAAAGGAGAGCAGGCTGCGCCGTCTCAAGATGGTGGTTGGTGTACGGCGTCGAGGTTGCTATGTAGACCCCTTACATTGCTGTAATTCACATTAAATGTGGAATAGGGAATCGCCGACAAAACCCTTTTCCTTTTTCGAACCTTCATAAAATATATTTTATTTGGAGAGTGGGATTGGGTGGGGTAGGATGTTCGAGGCGAAATCGTGACAATACCTGAATAAAGCGCGGAGCACAGTACATGCTCGACCACGGGTTGCGCGAGCGACTGACGCAGGGCATGGAAGGGCCCCCAGTCCACCCTGCGTGCGATCGCCGGGATCCACTCTGGTCTCCGACTCCGGCACGACCACCGCACGACAGGATTTTACACCGGTTGGCGGGACAGCTTCCCGAGGCGGAGTTTAGTAGTGACACCCGGGTTCAGGTCCCCAACTGACCGGCGGGCGGTGGCGAACACCGTTTCACTGGGTCTCCCTATACCCCCGTCAAACAATCACGTCCCGCGAGCTCACATGCACGTCTGCTCCGCATGTTCCAGTTATCGCCAAGATTCACCCCCAACAAGGAAGAGGAAAGGGAATGAATAAAACTGGCTCTCCAACCCACACGCCGGAACACAGCTAGGCTATTTGGCGGCGGACTCTAGTTGGAGGGTGGTCGCCAGCCAGTCGGACAAGTCCTACCACCGATTACGTATTCGGCTCCCGTTTTGCACCACCCAGGGGTCACTTGTATGGAATCGCGGGTTAAACCTACGGAAGCGGGAAGCAATCAAGTATTATTATTAGTATTATTATAAATGTTTACCAACTTTTAAAGTTGAATATCTCTATAATGTATTTGACGGCGTTNCAAAGCTCTCCTCACTACGCAGAAACCCGCCGCCGCCGAGCAGGGGGTCGGGACCGGGGTCGTATCCGTGACCTGGCCCCCTAAGAGCTAGGGGTCCCACCCGTTTTGTGCGGGGAGAGACCCAGACGTGGGGTGGCGTGCTTTGCACGCTCACCCGCAGTAGGAAGCCGGGTGATGGTAGACCGCGTTCCCCCGACCGCCCTGGGGGAAGGTGTAACGCGGCGCCATCAAAGCGGGCTCTCGGCCCGCTGAACGAGGGAGCCGGTGGTCGTGTCGCTGGCGGCCGCCGGTCCGGCGTCCGTGGGACGGTGGGATGGATGTAATGTGCTCTGCGTCAACCCTGTCCCGCCGTTTGAATAGCCCCGACTGGGCTCCGGCCCGGTCCGAGGTAGGGCGCCGGTTGTGAGCGGCAGTTTTTAGTGAGGTTCAACTCCCACATACCCCACCTGCCGCGCGGATGGGGATCCGGCGATTTTCTCCTGTGGAAAAAAAAAAGAAATGAAAAAAAAAACCCGTCTTATCCTAAAAATCAGATGTCGAGTGTACTCGTATCGAGCGATGCGACTATGTCGGCAAGATAATCAAATTTAGAATATTATTATTTTTTGTTTTATCGTATCAAGAATTATGTACACGTATCTTATTTAAATACACCCTGTATATGTTATGGCTTGTATTCAATTACGAAACCAAATTAACTAATTATTTTCTGTGGCTTCAGGACACAGACGTTGTGCGATCAAACGTCGTCACAGGATGGGCAGTAGGGAATTGGGTTTATATGTTGACCATAAGTTTACAGACGGACGTTTTTCGACAACAAATTGAACAAACAAACCTTATATGTGCTTACGTACTACTCAAACCTACCAGTCCGCGTAAGTACGTAATGTACAACACATAACATAATTTAAAATATAATTGCGTTCAAATACATAAGTCAGTTGTGCAAAGACCTAATTGTCAGCGTTGTATTCAATGCGAAATACTCCGTGTCTTATGTAAATATCTGTGAACGACTTAAAATTCGGAATTATAACATTTATTATTATGTCCGAGTTCCTCTCGTTAAAAAACAATTTAAGTATTTAATTTTGTATTAGTTAGTATCAGCGTCACCCAAATAGGGGAGTGGGGTTTCATATAATACTCATGTTGCATACTTTTATAATACTCGGAGGACGCTATTACCACCTCTTTCAATCTCATTATTTTTTTGGACTATTCTCTACTATCTAGTTCTATTAAATATTTCCAATCTTTAATATTTTGATAGAAAGTCAGATTTTAGTGGTTTATTGTCTTCCGCTTCGCTCTGCATTTGACATAATCTTCGGCAACAATGTTCATAAATTTCTTGTAACATTGCATCTCACTTTGAGTCTTATCTCAAAGGTTCAGACGGGGAGAGACTGCTTCATCACCGTTATTGTACCCAGTGAGCTCGGGGTAACTTACTTAAAAACCAATGCATAGGAATAAAATTAAAACTACTTTTCCTCATCACTGACCAGAACTGTAAAATATTCGAAGCATTAGAAACAACAAAATGCTAAGAATAATCGGAAGATTAAACCGTAAAAGTAACTTAAATAATGTCTTAGTTCGCATAAACGCCAAAAAAATACAATAGGCATGTACGACACTGAATTGCTAAATTAACATATTAGCAACTGGTATTGTAATTGTTTTTGACGTGTGACGACCACTTCAAACGCCATTACTGAATATTGAACCTAAATTAATATTTCCTTTCGTATGTTGTGTATTTTCTAGGATTTTAAATTCTCCCGTTTTCAGCTGAAACCTTCGAATTGATCAAAACTGTGCGTCGTACATTAGAACTCCGAGATGGCCGAAGTTCGATGTATAGTTTTCGATTCGACCCCGGCTTGGTGTTCAGCATAGCGGCTTCAACTTTTGTCTACATTACAGTTCAACTGCAAATGGCATTTCCGAAGCTCGAAGATATCCGCACAGCGAATGTGAAGCCTACATCTATTTGGACGAACGTAACGGTTTTACCGTAAAATTGTATGAAAAATTTTGAAAATCAGTTTTCCGTATTTTAATCCGCACAATAAATCAATTTACTTACGACAACGGCTATTTATAATATTTTATTTATTTATTTAACTCAGTGTTATTTGCTTGTGGTATAATAAACGGTCACTTTAAATTACATTGTTATTCAATGATATTGTTACTTCTGGATCGGTCAACGTGTACGTTAATTTAGAACTAAATGCGTACTATCAGATAGAATTTATCCATCACATAGATTCTTGCTTGACCAAATTTTAAACTGAACGATTGAGCTATTGCATGCTTTCTGCTGTTACCCTGATGACGTGATGGTTGCAAAATGAGTGACGTTATTCCTTTTGTATTATGAGCTCTGTGTGCTTAGTGCGAGTTTATTAACGATCTCGATAGCGTAAAAGTTAGCTCATATTTGTATGGAATGGGATCGTTTGCGTATGTTAGCCGCTAGAGGCGCTGTTGCAATTGCGTACAAAATTGGCTTAACTTTTACGCTATCGAGAACGTTAAGAAACTCGCACTAAGCACACTGGCTACCACTCCGAATCGTGTGGAACGTGAACTCCTCTGCTTGTGTAAAGTTGACGTAGTGGCACTTATTTCTGAACAACGGTTCTAGGTTCTTTACATGATCGAAGTCAATATTTTACGACAAAAAATGGTTTTGGAGGTCAAGTTTATTTGTGTACATTCCCGTAGCACAAGAAGCGATGCTAGCTTCGGGCAGTTACCGACAGTTCAATATGAAAGGTTTATTTATTACAAGCCGCCAAAACAGCTTCGCCCGCAAAAAAATATGCAATTTTAGCTTCGACTTATGGTTCAAAAGATAAAAATCACTGCTTTTGCATCACTATAGTAAAATAGTGAGATAAAAAATTACCTATACCTGATACATTCATAGATACGATTGCCAAAACAAAGTGAGCAGGATCTGTGACGTGTCAGTGCAATATTATGCGACGTAACGAGATGCTTAAGTTAAGTTTTTTTCCCCTGCCTATTCGTTGATAGGCTAAGACGTTATTCCAGCTACGCCCGAAAAGGTAGGTGAGCTCACGAGCTCAGCATGGGAGAATTAGCTAGCCATAGCAAGAGCGGTGCTTCTCAGAATCTACCACCGGATCGGAATCGCGAACCACTGAGAAGATCCGGCGAGAAAGTCGTCGTTTTGAAGTCGTCGTGGCTTAACGGATAAGACGTCCGATGCATTCGTATTGAGCGATGCACCGGTGTTCGAATCTCAGGCGGGTACAAATTTTTGTAATGAAATACGTACTTAACAAATGTTCACGATTGACTTTCATGGTGAAGGAATAATATCGTGTAATAAAAATGAAACCCGCAAAATTATAATTTGCGTAATTACTGGTGGTAGGACCTCTTGTGAGTCCGCGCGGGTGGGTACCATCACCCTGCCTATTTCTTCCGTGAAGCAGTAATTCGTTTCGGTTTGAAGAGTGGGGCAGCCGTTGTAACTATACTTGAGACCTTAGAACTTATATCTCAAAGTGGGTGGCGCATTTACGTTGTGGATGTCTATGAGCTCCAGTAACCACTTAACACCAGATGGGCAATAAAAAATAAAGAAACTCAGTAGGCTATGTATATGGGTTAGTTCGACAAGGACCGTGACCTAAATTACTTTAGATTAGGGCTTCAGACACCTAAACTCGATTGCATTTATGTATTACGAGTAGTATGTTATTAACATATTAGATATTGTATTTGTATACTAGGTTACCAAATGAACGTTGTTAATATACAGAGGTACTTTTGTTTTTTCTTATCGAATTTTAAGGGTCAGAACCGACTTCCTCGATCATATATCGTATAAACAGAATCTTAGTATGTTTGTTTGTGCGTAACGGAATTTTCGAACGTATTTTTTTGTCCCTACCTATTCGCTGGTAGCTTTAAAGTCTATCTCATCGCTTCTCGGCCTTTTGGCTTTTGGTACAGAATCTTAGAACTAAACGATGAGCCATCATTACATGTTTAGGTAGGTAAAAATTAAAACAACATTTTAAATGACCATTGGTGTACCCGATAATTTTTTTCCAAGGATACTTAACCTTCTATTAAAACGAATGTCATAAAGTTTAATAACATCTAATATATAAAATTCTCGTGTCACAATGTTCGTTCCCATACTCCTCCGAAACCGCTTGACCGATTCTCATGAAATTTTTTATGCATATTCAGTAAGCCTGAGAGTCGGCTACCATGACATGGGGTAAATTGGGATCCTGGGGTAAATTGGGACAAACTTGCGGAAGATTCTCAAAGTACCTGTAGCACGGAATCTACCTAATTTTGTTTATGTTAATATTTATCAATGTATAGAAGAAAAACCAAGTTAACTATGGAAGTACTAAATATGAGTTAAGTCGGTCCCAAAAATTCGTCAAATTAAATTGAAAATAGTGGTTGAAAAGTGCGTTTTAAAACAGCTTACAGAACTTTTAAAAAAAGTAATATTATCGTTGTTTTTTCAATAAGATCACAGTTTATATAAGTTTTTAATACACCTGGAAATACCACAACAAACGGTAAGTTGCAATATTCTTATTTTAAATACAATATTTCGACAAAATAAAAAATGTATATTTTTTCCTTTCTTTTTGGGGAAAATTGGGACGTATGTAGGGTAATTGGGAACGAGACTGGAAAAATTAGGGACGAGAAAACACAAAATTGGAACGCCAAAAGACAAAATAGGGATGGCTTGTTAGGGTTGTCACTGATATCTTATAATAGATTTTTTAGCCTATACTATCACTTAATTGCGTGATGTAAAGAAGGTTAATGTGTTTATCAGTTAGTTTATGTAAGTATTATAGGTAAAAGAAAAGTATATATATAATTACTTTTTTTTCGCGACATTTACCTTGTAATATCTGCCCGGTCGTATGTTCTTTATAGCAATAAAAAAAATTAAAAGTTAAAAGAACTCAAACGAATCAAAACTTTTGTTATTTCAGAATCTATTCACGCGTCGAATCATGATTTTGTTAACATTCAAAACGCACACACAAATAAAAACAGGCCTCAGATTTTAAATGTAACATTAATTAAAAATCCGAGATATCCAATTATGAGTGAGTGAATTAATTGAGTTTAGTTATTTAGCTTAGAAAGAATTTCTTTTATTTTTGTTATTATTGGCAGTAATCAGATAAAGCTGTTTTTTTATCTTATTCACCTGATATCTTACTCTTGCTCAAAGATTATTTTGAAAATGTTGATTAAATAAAATTGTATTATTGCATTTCCAGTCCTTTTGTTTTCTATTTTTTATTCTATTTTATGATTTTGTTTCAGAGTTGTGATTTTTAAGGAAATTAAATAATAATTTTCTAAAATATAACATGCACATACTTTTTTTGATCATTGTATTGTTGATTATCATTCACGTCACATCGCTTCGGAATAGAAACCAGCTTAATTTACACTATGTTGTGTATTGTGCTTAAATTATGGATTGTATTCATCATTTCGGTCCATATAAATAATTATATGGCACCTACCTATATATCGCAGTACTGCGAGTTGACAACCCTTACAAATATCCCAATTTAACCCTTAACCGTGTCAATTTACCCCGGACGCTGGGTAAATTGGGACGGCCATTATTTTACCGATTATTTCTCTAAATTGAATAATTAAAATAATGTAACAGTTTTTATCACCTAGGTACGTTCAAGACTCAACTTATTTCTTTGGTTGAGCAGTGACTATTTAATTGGAACTATGTTAAAATTCAATCTGAAGTTCGATTTTGTCCCTATTTACCCCATTTTACGGTATCTATTTTTCATACCCTTAAGTGATTAGGGTTGTCCACCCCTAACATATTTTTTTTTATTTGGACATATTTTTTTTGTTATAATGAGGTATTATGTGGTTGAATGAGGTTTTGTTATTTTTATTATATATTCCCTCATCGTTCACAGCACTACATACCTCTTACCACATCCTTACACACTTACAATAAGTTAGTTTTTTTTTCTACACTAGAAATTCCCTAGAAATCTTATATATGGCAAAACAATGTTTGCCGGGTCAGCTAGTTAATCTATATAAAGGTGATTTTACCCAATGCCATGAATGACGTCATCAAAATAGAATACAAGAATCCATTTGACAAAGATCACTTATTTTCCGCTTTTCGAAAGCAATTAGTCAGTCAATCAGTCAGTCGACGTCAAAAATATTTTAGTTCGTTGTTTAACGTTTATTGTTAAAATTTTGCGTTGCCGTTGTACAAATTAGTTTATTCAAATGAACCTCGCAACTGTGACGTTTTAAAATTCTACTATATAAATTGTCTGAGTTTGGCGAATCGGAATAAGTAGTCAGTTGTACATTCGATCGTTAGCCTGTAACATAAAAATAATGACGAAATTATTGTGCCTTGTTTCGTTCGTCGTACTATCAGTACAGACGGTAAGTAATAGAAATTATATGTCTCCATTTATTTCTAAACGATCGCCCTACCTGTAGACACTGGAACATGAATGCTAAACTTCGCTTTGATAATTGATTGTGGGTTCAGATGCCTAACTCCGTTTATTGACTGTGGTTTTTTTCCCATGTTTTTATAAACATACAGCCAGTATTGAAAGCTGTTTTATTTTAGACCTATTCGAAAATAATTTTTTTAGTATTCTCTTCGGTTTTCGAGAGTCCCGTGACTCATAATTAAACTCATAATTAACCACTTTTACGGGTTAATTTCGTATTTTTTTATTATTGTAATTACAATCTTTCCAATACAGTCAGTCGTCTATGACCTCTACGACATTAAAAACGCGAGATAAAACCGTTAAAAGCAATTTTAATGAAGGTTTCTTGCTAAGCCATCTGACGCGCGGACTCTGTGATCTAAAAAGAAAAGGAGGAGCGGTTTCCACCAGTTCACACAACATCGCTTACGACAATTGGAAACACATTTGGTCAGCGGTCGATTGTTACCTATAATGGAGACTAGTAGTTTCTTTCAGTTTTAACTTCCGGAAAGGTCTCTTTACTATGTTTTTATAATCGGTACTAATCTCAGTCTTATTCTGTTTCAGATTTCCTGTATTCCAGCTGATCCTGGTAAAATACTTTTTATCAAAAAGCATATAGTCCACCTACTCCTTTAATGAAGAAGTATTATAGTAATGCTATGTGTTCAGTGCTAAACTGAATTACTATATCGTCTTAATCGGCTTGGTATACCTATTTAGGCAAATGCTTAACGAAAACAAAATTAGCATACTTTTGTAAAGTTCACATTCAGTTTTTACAAAAGTGTGTATCGTAAATTTCATTTGAACTTTATTGTTTTAAACAGCAAGTGCACTCATGGGTGCGGCCTCAGAAATAATGAAACCTGCATCCGCATTAAAGGGTGCATTAGACACTGCCATCGGTTCTACTGCCACACCTTCCACGCCAGGCGCTGCAACTCCGGCAGCCTCAACCTCACCTGCAGCTGCAACCTCACCTACAGCGGCAACCTCACCTGCAGCGGCAACCTCACCCACAGCTGCAACCTCTCCTGCAGCCGGAACCTCCCCAGCAGACGGAACCTCCCCTGCAGCCGGAACCTCCCCTGCAGCCGGAACCTCCCCTGCAGCCGGAACCTCCCCTGCAGCCGGAACCTCTCCTGCAGACTCACCAATATGTAAATGATCTTTTTACTTTGAACAAAACTTCAATTTATATAATTCTGTAGACAACAAAATCCATAGGAGCGGATCATCATAATGCTAGTATCTCCACTGCTTTGATAACTAAACTAGCTCTCGATTCATCTGTTGTTCACCCACCTTGAATAAAATTTTCAAATGTTATGAATCAGAAGTTACGGGTATGAGAGTCCAGTCACCTCGATCTACTGATGCTACTTTACTACTTTCTAATTTACATCCATTGGATACCATTATGGTTACGTTAGGCAAATAAGATTCTGGAAGAAACAGGGGTTATAGTCTCGATGCTGAAATAAGTCCGAACTAGTCTTGGTAGGTGATGCTTGACTTCTGCGAGTTCACCATCGCACAGAAGGAGGTAATGGAATGTGAGAGTCCTCTGTCTACTCCGATGCGTCGCCGCCATATACATTTTGATAATGAAGATATGCTTCTTTATTTTATTTAATGAAACAATCTGGAGGGAGCGTTGGTTTATATATTGGTTGGTTGGTTAATGTGACACATGTAATATTTTCTCCATAGCCTTAGTATAATATTTTAAACGTTGTGACCGGGTTTCGGACGGACGAGGTTTCGGTTGAATACGCACTTTCTCCATGGAAAGTTTACAATTACCAATCTTATGGAATGTTTTAGGGACTCCAAATTATTATGGCACTTAGAGCGTGCTAGAGTGTTTAAAAGAAGCATAAAGCATAATGTAGTGACTCAAAACAGGACCCCGGAAAACCCGAGGCCCGTTCCGTGCACCCGCAAGGGGACGCGACGACCCCACGGTCAAAACAGAACTAGACGCCGACCAGTCTTCGGAAACTCAAAAATATAGCTCAGTCCCTTAATAGCTAAAACTGCACCAAACCATAATTATAGCCGTATAAGCTTACTAACAAATTGAGAAGTCTTTGAATAGCTTGAAGCATAAACTCGGTTGCTCTGGGAATTCATGTTTTCTAAATCTGCTTAGAAGCCTATGAAACTGTTTTATTTTTACCATCGAACTTTAACTTGTGTAATAATGTGACATAATTTCGTTCCATAGCAAATGTGTCTCTTTTATTTCTAAATAACAAGAATATTCGATAAAACGGGAATCACAATGAACATTTTTAAAAGAATGAGAGGTTCTAAATATTAATATTACATTATTGTTTTGGTCAGTATTTATGGCCAGACTGTCTTTAAAATAAAGCTTTTATTTATAAAAACTTTACTTTAACCTATAGTTCCCGAATTAAGATCAAAATTGTACTTTTCGGATACGATAACTATCAGATTGATTTGTACTTAAAATGAATAGAATTCTAAAATTTTACAACGACATTCATTCATTTAACAAATCTTCAAAATCTTTTAGCAACAGGAAGATTGGTTATTTAAATTATATGAAACACAGCATTGGCATACATTAGCAATAATTAAATGTCATTTTATTATTACGGCTATTAATGAATATTTGATAGAACATCGTTTCAATGATTTTATAAACGACAATATCATTTAATGGTTGTATCATTTACAGTGAACCCTATTGGCGCCATCGCAGATTTTGCGAAGAAAGTTGGAACGACCTTCTTCGGTAAGTAAATTAAGTATTGAGCTCGGAATGAATATTATTTTCAAACATTATTAAGCATTATATTGAACGGTAAAATTTGCAATATCCGAAGATCAAGAAGACATCCCAAAAACAAACACAAGTTTATGCAGTTAGTATTCTTAACAGGATATTACTAATGATATCATCATCATCATTATCCTGCCCTTCTCCCAGTCACCTGGGGTCGGCGCAACATGTTTTCTCCTTCCATACTCTTCTATCATATACCATTTCTTCGCTCACTCCCCTCTTACCCATATCGTCTTTCACACTATCCATCCATTTCTTCTTAGGTCTACCTCTTCCTCTATATCCTTCCACATTCATAGTTAACACTCTCTTACCAACCTCATTTTCATTTCGTCTCATCACATGTCCATACCATCCCAAACGCGCACTCCTTAGCTTCTGTCACAGGTGCCACTCTTTCAGAGATCCTCTAACATATTCATTCCGTATTCTATCCATTCTCGTTACTCCACACATCCATCGCAACATTCGCATCTCTGCCGCATGCGATCGCCTTTATTATGATATTACTAATAAATCGTAAATTAATTATTTCACAAATGTTTATGGACTACTTACAATTACGAAATGTTGACGTTTCAAAATTGTGCCTAAAAATGTAAACGATGTTTAAAAAAACACGATCAAATTGTCAAAAAATAACGCTTGGGAATTTAGTTACCAATGAAAACATAAGAGACTTATAAATAAAGCAAAGTAGAAATGCGCTTGTCCTTTTTCCCTACCTATTTGCTGGTAGTCTGTAATGAACATGTGTAATGAAATGTAACATTGTAATTAGCTATTAATCATTCTATCAAAGTCACACATTCGGTTAATTTATATTCTTCTCAATGGGTCGCGATTCCTATCCAGTGGTAGATTCTGCGAAGCACTGCTCTTGCTAGTGCTAGTCTTAGCAAATTCTCTCGGGTTGAGCCCGTGAGCTCACCTACCCGTCCGGGCGTAGCTGGAATAGTCCCTTAGGCTGCCAGCGAATAGTTAGGAGAAAAAAATAATTAATAATTTATATTTTTTCTAAGAACTTAAGTAACTAATTCGGATTGTTATATACTACATTAAAAGATAACACGATAAGCTTTAAAGTGTTAAGTCATGACTACCTTTGCTTTGAGTTGAAATTAGACTTTTCTAATTTAATATTTTAAGCTTAACATATAAAAGTATAGGCAGAATGTTAATTCGTACCTACACAGAGCATAAAAGTATAGGGTAATATTTCTGTTAGAACAAAATTAATTAAGTCATTTGCCAAATACAAAAGTCGAAGTAAACATATTTAATTAAAAATATTAGTTTTTTTTTTATCTTCTCTTATCACCTAGCCTATTCCTCGCAATGCTTTTGTCAATGATGGAATACAGTTCAATGCATAATCATTTATTTTTATTTATGTTCTGTAAATTCTATTGATGATCTTAATAATACAAACAAATACAGATTAATATGTTTTTTTTTCGTGTCAATGGTGACAAGACAAGGTAACTGGCGCTATTACAAAATTTCGACAAGTAATTATGATTTAATATCGCGGTTTAATTTATAATTTACGAAGTTTCTCTTTTTGAAATATAATAAATATCACCCTATAAATATCACTAGCATTTATGTTTCGTGGTACACAAAAAAGCCTAAACAATATTTAATTATTATTTTTCTATAACGAACTGTGACTTAAGAAATTTTATTTTATTTTACAGGTTTTTTGGGGCGCTAAGTCGTAGAAACACAACATTGTAATGAGACTTACAAACACTTTAAAAATAACATTGAGTTTACTTATAAATTATTGTGGCAATTACCAAATACAATACCTATTTCAAAATTGCCTTCCGTGCATAAATTAAAGTAGTACTAAAAAAATTTTATTTTTATTTGTGCCTATATCTAAGTTTAAAATATTATACTAATTTTCAAAATCCGAATGAATTATCATAAATTTTATTTACAAACATAATCGAACAGAAGATTTATATATATATATATATATTTTTTTTTGTCCATAAACATTCATTATTATGGACGTTTCCAATTTTACTCATGCAATAAGGGGGAGAATTTATTAGCTGTCAGCGAGGATAAATTAATTAATATTTTTTTATTATTTCTTTTCTATCAAACAGAATTAGGATATAAGTCTGAATAGACACGTATTGGTATTTTTAAGGATTTGTTCAATCACCAGCGTCTTCTTTGTTTGATTTTACGGAGATGAGTGGACTATCGTAAAATGGTGAAGAAACTTAATAGATAGCATTTTTAAACTTCCGCCAAAAACTAAATATGAAATCAATGATATTCTTATTTTATACGCTTTAATGTTTAAATGTTGTAATATGTTGTAAGGTATTTTGTATTTCCTTACGCAATAGGCCTCTATTACTGTTAATATAAATGACTATTGTTGACTAATAGTTAATATAAATCACTAATTAAGAATTTTTTCAATTTGTTTTTTTGTACTGGAGCTTATAACTTTACTGGGCTTTTAGACAGGTGTATGAAAGCTCATAAATGATAAGGTCGTCTTTGCTCATAAATGATAAGGTTGTACCTACTATTAAAATTGTTAAGTTTTATAAATTTCGAATTGTAAATGCAAATATGTTCCTGTATGTAGCAATGATGTGTTGGTATTTTACAGATTGTAAAAAGTAAACATAGAACACCTGTTTCAACTCACGCCAATTTAAAGCCATGTAAATTATATATTTCGTTATCTACATAACATAATTGTTATCATGAAATATTCATAAGTTAATACCAACGATTGAATCATTTTAAGCGAAATAAAATTCATAAACTTATCTATATCTATACTATAATAATATTATAAAGAGGAAAGATTTGTTTGTTTGTTTGTTTCGAATAGGCTCCGAAACTAATGGACCGATTTGAAAAACTATTTTTCCATTAGAAGCCGACATTGTCCCTGATGAACATAGGCTACTTTTTTAAATATTTTTTTTATTTTATTTTTTTGCTTTCATGTGTATTTTAATGTTTCCGAAGCGAAGCGAGGGCGGGTCGCTAGTTTGATTCATAAACATAATTGGCGATAAAATACGACTGTCTTCTGTTATCGTACTAAACTATTTCGGACACTAATAATACACCTTTTTCGTCGTTAACCGCATACTCCGCATCTAAAATACGCCTGCAAAGGTATAGAGCCGATACACGAACAACTTAGTAGAATATTACAAAAACTATTAAGATAAGACTATATTTGAATATCATTTCCAACAACCGTGCTATTCCGGTAATGTAGATCATTATGTAGAATCCAGGAATACAGGGTGTATTTTTTCCAATACCGACAGATTTCAAGTTGGGAAAATTAATCTTTGAAAGACAAGATAATTAGGCAGTTTCAATCAAAATCTGCTTCATTCAACACTTTCTCTTATTCCTTCGTTTTTTATTATTATTATTGGGGTTTGATCACAAGTGCCTGAACGCCTGCTACTAAAGCCTCCTGATAGATCAAGATAAGCTGCTTTGCGACTGCGTATATTGCCGGATCGTAATCAGAATCACATCAGGTGGGTAACCACTCACCATCAGGTGGGTCGTGTGCTCGTCTGCCTACAAGGGCAATAAAAAAAAATATAAAAAAAAGAATCCGCCGGGAAAGTCCGGCGAGAACCGCAACACTTCTGACATAGTGGCCAGGTGCAGGAAAGATAACGGTAAGGAAAACCAAAAATCTTCAAAACCTCTTAATTCAATTAAAATTTAAAGGTACATATTTGATTAATATGAAAAGTAAACTCCATTGAATAGTACAGATAATAACGGATGGCTTCAAGGTCGCCAATGCATAACAATGTTATTTTCAATCCGGAATTTAGGGCTGCCTCGGGACAGAATTATGCAAGACGGTGGTACCTACCCGTACGGGATAGCAAGAATTTGCGATAATAGTTTATATTTTTATTACCAACTTAGACTTTCGTTCTGAAATTTATTTATGTAAAAGCATTAGGAACGTATATACTTAGTGACATTTTAAATTTATTTAACAATGTTTTGGTAACAGATAACTATAGAGTACGCCCACCGTTTCATTATTTAAGCAACGAAGTTTTTCCGCTGCATTATTATCGAATCCCGTGATAAAATTATTCTTAAAGAAACGAATTTAAAAGAAACTACGATAAATTTTTGAGGAACATTTATTTAACATTCATGATTTGTGTCTATAAATATATCTTTTAATCACCAACTTTGTACCACGACACAGTTCGGTTATCGCTAAACTACACATCTAAATTATTGCTTAATACAAATAAAAACTCATCACACAAGCACCAACAAAACTACAATACTGTCAATACTGTCATTACGATAAACCAGGCAAATGTTAATACATACTTCTATTTTTAATTTTCTACGCGTGATTTAAATTCACATTAACACATCGGCCGTACATAGAGAACTGATTATCTCAAATCTCTACGGTACAAATAAATAAATAAATATACATATAAGTACATCGAGGGGTGACAGGCTATTTGTTTTAAGCGACATTTCGCTAAATACGCGACATTTATTGTTGTAAATAAAGTTGCGTTTTATTTTGTACTAGCTGACCCGGCAGACTTCGTAGTGCCTCAATCGATAAATAAAAAACCTAAACTTTTGTATAAATAAACTTAAAGCAAATAAAAGGAATCCGTCCGACGGGGGACACATCAAAGGAAAAACAAAATTGTTATTTTTATTTAATTCCGAATATTTTCATATTTGTCTACGTTTTAAACCTTCTCTGTACTTCCACAAATAATTCAAGACCAAAATTAGGTAAATCGGTCCAACCGTTCTCAAGTTTTAGCGAGACTAACGAACAGCAATTCATTTTTATATATATAGATTAGCATCAACAATTCGATGTTTTTAGTTAAACCTCTGTGGGCTTATCCCACATTACATGCACACACATTTACTCTTCACAATATAAAACTTATATAATATATTTATTTAATATAATTATTAATACACACAGAGTATACATTCACACATATAACATATCTATTCATATATTATTACTACATTACATACAAAACAGACATACACACACGACAATTTATCGTGCCGCGTCAATCAGCTGGTCGCCCGTTCGTTCGCGCTGTGGACACGCGCGCTTGGACGGAATGTCGCGGGTAGATCGAAAAGCACTCCTGCGCAGCTGATCGCGGCTAGCCACGCCCCCAGTCGAAACTTACCTCGTACTGAACGCACGTCGCTATCGCTTATTGTATACTGTTTATTGCTTTCGAAGCTTTTGCCTCGCTTTTGATAACGCGCTTTCTTTGTGTTTATCGTAATAGTATTGTCGTAAAGTGTAAAGTGTCTTCTGTGTACTGTTTATAAACTGAATCTCATCTGTGCTCGTAACCTTCAATTCCTCATAATTATAATAATATAGACTGTTTTGTATTTTGGTGTGGACTAAGTGTAACTTTTAATAAACATTTAATTAGTGTGCAAGGTGTCGTATTTAATTTATTATCCGAACACCGACGGCGCCTACTCAGGTACTTACATACCTTTACCACATTACGTTACACACCGGACGACGACGCATACATACTTATCCACATCTAGACGGGAGACCAACGATTCTCGTCTATACCTCAATTAAGTTCAGCCATTCAAATAGCCGAAGAAGATTTTCTGTCATGGTATTTTTCAAAATTTTATACTTTAAATTTCACCATTGTAAAGTTTCAAAAATTTCGCTTAAACCAAATAACCATGAACTCTGGATATAAATTTTTAGTGCTTACGTGGGTGTTTGGGCTTATTGGAACCCATGGATATCACAATGCTGCCATCCATCTTGAGCCACCTTCGAACCCTCACGTGTGACTGCTTCGCGTCAGAAACAGCAATTTATTTAGCTAGTGTTCATTAATGTCAAATCAGTACACCCTGTCTGTCGTTCTTTGTGAACGACGAACTCAATGTAGTAGTCGGAGAATTCGGATTTGTTTTGCTCTGCTCATATCCAACCCGGCTAACTGATGTACGCTTTTCCTTGCTCATTTGTATGACCTGCAGATGAAACAAGTAATTAATTTTTTTATATTTATTGCTTAGATGGGTGGACGAGCTCACAGACCACCTGGTGTTCAGTGGTTACTGGAGCCCATAGACATCTACAACGTAAATGCGCCACCCAGCTTGAGATATAAGTTCTAAGGTCTCAGTATAGTTACAACGGCTGCCCCGCCCTTCAAACCGAAACGCATTACTGCTTCACGGTAGAAATAGGCGGGGTGGTGGTACCTAATCGTGCGGACTCACAAGAGGTCCTACCACCAGTAAAGGCTTAAAGCTTACACGACAAGTGGACATGGCTTCTCAGAACGAGAATCAAGGATATGGCTGTAGAAATTTCGGTAGTAAAAATAAGGCGAAGGTTGTACTATCGGGGAACTACACGCGATAAGATGGCATGAGTAAGAGCTCGAAGCGAATAGAAAATAGACCAAAAATGTATATATAAGATTATTATTTTTCTATTTTCTACTGGCGTAAGTAAAATTTGTTTGGTAATCTATACTCTGTACTAATATATAAATCTACAGTGGTTTTTACGGATGTTCCGTTATAACTACTGAACCGTGCATCAGATTAGCTTGAAACTTGGTATCCATGTAAAAATTACATGTACTTAATGGATAGGCTAATATTTATATGAGTGTTGGACTCCCTACACCAGTTGCGGGGGAGTTAATGATGAGAATCTTTGTGGGGGTGAGAAATAATAATGTTAATTTTAAATGCCCAGCGAAGCGGACGGGTACAGTTAGTATACCTGTAAAATTAATTCAATTCTAAACAGACGTAAACAAGAAATTGCGTCATCGATACAGTTGAAAGACGTTATTAAAGATTAGCATACTTATGCTATGACGCATTCGGCTGTATGTAGATTTCTTATCCATTTTTGTTCAAAATTTAAGCATAATGAACAAAAATCAGAGCGAAAACATACATGACTGGTATTTTGATTTTATGAAATATTGTCATTGTGTTATTGATTTTTTAAAGGCTACCTCAATTAGTTAGCAAGTTCGTGATATAATTAAACATAAATATGAATTGATACATTAATTTGTTTACCTTACAAGTCGCTCTTTTTTATATAATTCACGATGGTACAGTCAAAAAATATTATCAGAGAAGCACGTTATAAAACATATGAATATGCCGGTAGCAAAGAACATCACACATTAAAATATGTAAACACAGTACACGTTTTTCAAATCACACAAGTTTCAAGCAATGTAAATAAAAAAAATGTTTTATTTATAAAAAAATATCTTGACATAAAATATTAAAATTAATGTGTAATTTGCGTATCATTGATATGTATAATTTTATAAACCATATATAAGATAAANAAAACATATGAATATGCCGGTAGCAAAGAACATCACACATTAAAATATGTAAACACAGTACACGTTTTTCAAATCACACAAGTTTCAAGCAATGTAAATAAAAAAAATGTTTTATTTATAAAAAAATATCTTGACATAAAATATTAAAATTAATGTGTAATTTGCGTATCATTGATATGTATAATTTTATAAACCATATATAAGATAAAAATAATCATTTTCGGATAAATTATTTGATCCGTTTCAATTGAATTTTTGTTTTAAGGCTTTTGACAATATTCGATGTGGTTACCTTAGCCTTTCGTTTTCTAAAAGTATAAGTTTTTGAATAGCAAGTAATATTGCACAAATTGGCCATTGCAGAATACAGCCCAAAAATGTTTCTCTTCAATTTAATAACACAAATATATAATAATAATAAATATTCCTAGTGAGAATGAGCCCACTGAGTTTCTCGCCGAATCTTTTCAGTAAATTCTACGAAGCACTGATCTTGCTAAGGTTCATGTTAGCAAACTCAAGTTGAGTCCGTGAGCTCAGTAACTGGAATAACCTCTTAGGCTTATAGGTAGGGTATTTAAAAGTGAAAATGTGGCCCACATAATTGCAACAAGCTAGTATTAGCTAGAACATAAATATAATTCTCACAGCGTCATCTATGGTCTTGAACTGCCAATTCCAGTGTACTCGATATAGGAAAGGTCTGAGATCGAAGCGGTTGTCGTCGGGGCTGTAGGTCTCGGCGTGGTAGGAAGGCGTCAGCACCGTCATCTTGTGCCTGTTGATCGCGTAACACCGGAAAAAATGTTTCACCTTTTCAGCCACCTGAAACATGTCGAGTCTATAGATACGTCTCATTTCCAACATCAGTCATTAATGCCAGTAAATAAAAATATTAGAATTTGCTTGTTATTCGCGATCTAGAAATACAGGGTAATTTCTTTTATTTATTTAAAAAACAGCGGGACATTTTACAAATTATGACAAATTTGAAAATGTAGTTTTACTTTTTTCAAAAGAATAAACGTATGTGACTTATTTATATATGGCCTATTTAAAACACCTGCATATTATGAATATATACTCATTCTTTAATCGTGGTTTCGTTTCCGAAATCTCACAATTGTTATACACATCTTGTCATCTATTGTTACAGTTTAAAAACAAGCAAATAATACTAACCTCCTTAGGCGTACATTTATCACTCCACTTATGAACCAGTTTCTCGAACATGCTGTAAGGGCCGCATTTATAGGTCTTCCTTAAAGTTCCAAATTCGGACAGTTCAGCGTATGTCATACCCATGTCTTGTTCGTCGGTTTGCGTTATCTGACCGTCGGCCAATGGCTCGAGTTCTGCAGTCGGAGGTGCTTCTAGAATTTCCGATAGAGACGGCAAGAAAAATCTAGAATTTTAAAAACGTTGCGTTTAATTTAATTGTTATTGTTGTTTACAAATTTATAATTTTATCGTATATAGTTTTAGTGGGCACAGCGTTCTTTCATCGAACAATTTCTGCGTGAGTACAATCTGCATATTTACGTGGGAACGAATAAAAAACTAAATGATGTCTAGTTACGCTGGGTCGAGCATATCACATGAAGTCGTCGTGGCCTAAAGGGTAAGACGTCCGATGCATTCGTATCTAGCGATGCACCGGTGTTCGAATCCCGCAGGCGGGTACCAATTTTTGTAATGAAATACGTACTTAACAAATGTTCACGATTGACTTCCATGGTGAAGGAATAGCATCGTGTAATAACTCGCAAAATTATAATTTGCGTAATTACGTGAGTCCGCACGGGTAAGTACCACCACCCTGTCTGTTTCTGCCCTGAAGAGTAATGCGTTTCGGTTTGAAGGGTTGGGCAGCCGTTGTAATTATACTGAGACCTTAGAACTTATATCTCAAGGTAGGTGGAGCATTTACGTTGTAGATGTCTATGGGCTCTAGTAATCCTTTAACATCAGGTGGTGTGTGAGCTCGTCCATCCATCTAGGCAATAAAAATAAAGACACTTTATTAGTTTCACTAATAAAACTCACCTATTCTTAGCGTAATATAAGAAAGATTTGAGGTCAGTCTTAGATATTCCACCGATGGGATTAATATCTGCACTGGAACAATCGTACTTAGTCATATAGCCTCGCAGGGCTTCGTCGACGTTTGAGGATCCCANCTGTTTCTGCCCTGAAGAGTAATGCGTTTCGGTTTGAAGGGTTGGGCAGCCGTTGTAATTATACTGAGACCTTAGAACTTATATCTCAAGGTAGGTGGAGCATTTACGTTGTAGATGTCTATGGGCTCTAGTAATCCTTTAACATCAGGTGGTGTGTGAGCTCGTCCATCCATCTAGGCAATAAAAATAAAGACACTTTATTAGTTTCACTAATAAAACTCACCTATTCTTAGCGTAATATAAGAAAGATTTGAGGTCAGTCTTAGATATTCCACCGATGGGATTAATATCTGCACTGGAACAATCGTACTTAGTCATATAGCCTCGCAGGGCTTCGTCGACGTTTGAGGATCCCAGTACTAAAAGACCTCCAGGTCTGCCGCGGACCCAGAGCATTAGCTGCGCGAACAAATACGACAGAACCATACGTATACGGGCCTGGAAACATTAAATATTGCATTAAAATTGGGTATTTTTGATATGATATAAAAGTAGTCCTTATAGTATATGTGTATATCACTACATAGTATAAAACAAAGTCGCTTTCTCTGTCCCTATGTATGCTTAAATCTTTAAAAATAAGCAACGGATTTTGATGCTGTTTTTTTAATAGATAGAGTGATTGAAGAGGAAGGTTTATATGTATAATAGCATCCATTAAATAGTAGAGAAATCAATAATATATTACAGTTTCCGAAACGAAGCGAGGGCGGGTCGCTAATATATTTATAGATTTTAAACTATATTTCTTTAAATTCATGTTGCATACAAATTATGTATGTATACAGAAATCTGTCCATAGATTTACTAAAAAAAAGGTTAGGATGTCTTGTTTGTTGTCTGTTTGTTTGTAAAAATACAATATCATCAATAAAAACAAAGTCCTCGTCGACGAAGTAATAGACACAGCTAGTCTATACATAGATAATCAGGCAAAGACGAAACAGTACAGTAATATTCTCCTCTATTTATCAACCGATTTTATTTTATTTTATTTTTCTTGTTTAAATAACAAATCGAAAGAGAAGTGTAATACTTAAGATTAATCTCAATTTGTATGTGCCAGTGATTAATGTCGAATTTCGAGCACTGATTGAACATTAATGCCAAAAACATCTAAATATCAGCGTATGTATCGTTATACATCGGGTTCGAGCTTTATTTTCTGTTTCTTATTTATTATTCTCGATGCTTACTTGTATATTTTGTAATGCAAGGTTCTGTCTTGGGCAGCCTCCTTTGCTTTTGAATATCGGTAACAGACCAGTAGCCGCAGTAAAGATGCCAAGCGCAGCGTTAACCGCCGTATCAATCAGAATTGGGAAATGGTAACTGCCTATCTGGCTCGCGAGCTGAAAATACAAAACTATTATATGTTATAAATAATACGAATGGTCAACTAATCTTATATCTGTGTACCTGTCCGGAGATTCAGATAAAAAAAAACTAGTGGTCAAGATTCTCTTATTGTATGAAAATCACTGTTTTCTTAACACAACTCAGGCGCCATCTGTTTGATATTAATGGTACTATGAAAAAAACTTCCCTGGATCACATAAATAAGCATTAATTTTCATTTGGAAAAATATAATATCGACGCTTGAAAGGCAAACGTGACTAAGCGAAAATAACTGCTTTATACATAAATGATAGACAATAACCATATTCGATGCGCAAGAAATATATATTTCTAGGTCTATTAAAATCATTTCAATCCTACAGCTAGATTCGTTAAAATAGATTTTTTTTCAGGTATTTCAACTTTAAATTAGTCTACTTTTTTTTATGATTGAATGATTACTGGTGGCCCGGAGGCCTTTCCAGCTTCACCAGGACAGGGGGGCGAGCAAAGGCTCAGCCAGGAGGGGTGGGATTTGCTAACAACTGCCCGAGCGCCTCCGAAGGAGACCTAACAACTCAAGAGCAATTGCTTCGCGAATGAATCTACTACCGGATCGGAATCGCGACCCACTGAGAAGATCCGGCGAGAAACTCGGCGGGCTGATGCATGGGTTAGGTTGCACGTCGACCTCTTTGTCGAGTTCGACGAGTACGGTTACCGGGGTTCCTCAGCCTGCTCCTAGTGTTAGAGCTGAAGGTATCTAATGCAAGAGTTATTGGATCTGATGGATCCGTAAGGACGTGTCTAGGGCGACAACGGTGACTTGCTCCTGCGTGATCAGGATTCGGGGAGTAATCAGCGGCGGCAACGATTAGGCGATTATCATGACGATTAGTCTACTGTAAAGTTTACGCATTGTCGCTTAGTCACATTTGCCTTTCAAGCGTCGATATGTATTTTATATTCAATATACTTTTGTGTGGTAATAACAAATAATATTTTAACTGATTTAAAAAAAGAAGCAACATATCAAATTTTTGACTGCATTATTTATGTGTGACAGGATTTCGATGATTCTTTTTTTATTAGAAAACTTGGTGCTTTTAAATTTAATCTAGTTAAAATTATCAAAATACTAAGTATCAACAATTTTTAAATTATCGTTAAAAAAAAGCATTTTTATTCGACTTGTACTACATACATTGATGTTATTCTCATTTTATTGTGATGAACTTGGGTTTCCGTTTTGGGACGATTTTACATTATGAGCTAATTACGTTTGAAAATGTACCACAGGTTCCTAAACTTGATTTACGATTTTTTATCATTCACTCACTTCTGTCATTGGAAGTGTGTATAAATTTGCAGCGATTGTAGATGTATGGAAATGGTAGGATGTATGGAAATGGCAGTGTCGATGCACGGACATCAACGATCGCGCGGCGCGGGCGCCGGGAGGAGGACAGCGGCGTGGGGTAGCGGATTTAGACCGGCTTCGTCACTTCGTGCAGCAACGCCGCCCGCGACACTTACTTGTTTTTCTCTTTTTATAAATTTACTAAATATTAATACAGTCCACTCTTTTATTTTGTAGCACCGGTCTACCCCAGAGCAGTCGTAACAGGTAGAATGTATGGAAATGGTAGGATGTATGGAAATGGTATTGCAAAGGTAGAGGGGGAAGAGGTCGACCGAAGAAGATATGGATGTAGTGTGTGAATGACGATATGAGAGAGAGTGAGTGTTGAGATGACGGCTGATAGAAGAGAATGGAAGAGAAAAAATAGCTGTGCCGACCCCACTTAGTTGGATAAGATCAACTAAGTAGGGGTTAAAGAAGATAAATTTGTAGCGGGTAGCCATCATACAAACACAAGATATTTGACAGATTCCTGAATTCCTCGCTTAGGACATTTTCAAGATAAGCTCCCATATATACAAGTTCCGAACAAGAACATTCAAGACGGTCGATTTACCGAGCAATATCATCCGCTCGGTGGAAGATTTTCCCTTCGTCATTTTGTCTTTTCGCATTAAAATTGTAAAATTTCCAAAAATTCGAAATTGAGTTAATATGCGGAATCATTTGGTATCACCAGTATTTTTGTCATAAATACTGTCAAAAGAGCGTAGTTTAGTTTTAGTTTTTTTTTTAGTTTACCTATATTTTGACTTCTATAAACAAAATTAATACATAATTTTATCTTCCTTTAAAAGACAGATAATGCAATTGGTAAAAAGTAAAAAATAAATGTTGCAAAGATGATTAATATTAAAAATATCACATGTTAAAATACTCTTTAAAACACTCTCCTGCAAAATTAGTAAGTTTTGAGATTATACAGTTTTAATGCGAGAAGACGATTTATCCCGAGAAATTTTTAATAAACTCATTTTTCCCTTCATCATTTATTTTATCCTCGCAAAATTTTTAACAGACTTAATCAATACTACAAGTTATTTTCGAGCAAGATGAATACCTGCGAAGCTCGCTGCTTAGTCTCGCGGCTCGAGTTCTCCGACGCCATATAACAAGTCACCAGTAGCTTGTTGCACAGCTCCATCGGGTCGGACGGCGTGTAGTCAGGCTGACACATGATTTTCCTTACATCATATAACACTTGACTTTCTGTAAGGGAACTTATTGATTAACATAACTCAAATATTCTTTTTTAAAGATATAACCTTAAAAATCTAACTTTAGATGTTACTAGCTGTACCCGTCCGCTTCGCTGAGCATTTAAAATTAACATTATTATTTCTCACCTCTACAAAGATTCTCATCATTAACGCCCCCGCAACTGGTGTAGGGAGTCCAACACTCATATAAATATTAACCTATCCATTAAGTACATGTATTTTGTACATGGATACCAAGTTAAGTCAATCGGATGCATGGTTCAGTAGTTATAACAGAACATCCGTAAAAACTACTGTAGATTTATATATTAGTATAGATTCGTTATTCGAAAGTTTTTATTTTTATTTATTTGTCTAAGAATTCATGCGGGTGAAACTCCACAATACTGAATCAATTTGAATATGTTTTTCGGTGATATACTCAAAAATCTTGTACTAATGTTTAATGTTTATTATCTATGTAAATTGATATATAAGTAACTATACTTGAAACTTTAGAACTTACGCAATAAAAAAACGCAATAAAAATAATAATTATATATCACTACATAGTATAAAATAAAGTCGCTTTCTCTGTCCCTATATCCCTACATATGCTTAAATCTTTAAAACTACGCAATGGATTTTGATGCGGTTTTTTTTAATAGATAGAGTGATTGAAGCGGAAGGTTTATAAGTATAATAACATCCATTAAATAGTGGAGAAATCAATAATAAATAACAGTTTCCGAAGCGAAGCGAGGGCGGGTCGCTAGTATAGATATACAAACCTCCTTTCTTAATGGCTTCGCATATCTGTGTGCACATAGAGAACACAATGCATGCGGTGCTGCTGGAGTCCACTCCGCCGCTCAACGGTAGAAAGAAGCCGCCCTGGCCCGAGCGACGGAGGTAGTCCCACAGCCAGCACGCGGGACCTGGAAGCGACAAGTAACGTTGGCATTGCGTCAAAATAGAACCGATAGAACCTCTCCACTCAGGGCTGCCACTCCAAATGAATAAATTATATTCTAGTGGCTTAACACGTTGACTGCTATTTAGTTCACCGGTGCCCTACGCGGCGCACTGAAGTAATTATGTCGATTTCTGTCTTCGATCTCCTTACTAAGGCGCCGGAAGATCTAGTAGATTCTAGGAAAGACGAATCCGAAGATACTGAGAATAAGCCATTTTCTGAGAGACCTATAAAACTAAAACATACACTAACAAACAAAAGAAGGCAAAATTAAGCTATCTAGGCGTTTAGTAACAGAAATCGAGATAATTACTTCAGTGCGTCACGTAGGGCATCGGTTACCTACATGGCAGTCAACATGTTAAATAATATGATAGACAGCAATATAATAAGCAGTGGCTTCGGTCTGCCCCTGGCTTGCTAAAGTCCATGAGCGTCGATAACCACTCACCATAATGTCGGCCGTATGCTCCTCTGCCTACAAGAGCAATAAAATAAAAATGATAAAATTATTAGATTCTGCTGTGAAGCAGTAATGTGTTTCGGTTTGAAGGGTGGGACAGCCATTGTAACTATACTTGAAACCTTAGAACTTATATCTCAAGGTGGGTGGCGCATTTACCTTTTAGATGTCTATGGGCTCCAGTAACCACTTAACATCAGGTGGGCTGTGAGCTCGTCCACCCATCTAAGCAATAAAAAAAAAATGTAGGATAATTCAACTTGACAATATAATCTAACAATTTATTTGATTTAGTTCAGTTTGCTTGATAAAATTGTACATAGATTTGTATCAATATACAAAATAATTAGTTGATTATATTATTTACCCAAAGATATTTCCTCTTCTGGACTCAAATAGTGCCATTGTATAGGTGGATTCGTCGTTAAATGTATGTCTTCATCGTCAGACAGCGAAAAATCCACATAGATCCTGGGAAATGGTTTATTCGAAGCTGCCAAATGACAACGAGATCTATTTTTTGCTCGATAAGACCTTATATCTTCTAAATCTATGGTAGCGGTCGTTACTTCCTAGAAGAACAAGATAAATTTAAGATTCCTGTGAGACACGCACATAAATCTAATACGATTTAATGGTGATGAATATAATATATTAAAATTTTATTATCATATAAATATTTGGAGGCAAAATTATCACAGTGAATGTTACTATGCAATAAGGTTTTTTTTTTCTGAAATCTGTAGCATCTAATACCGTTCGGCCTATTTGGAACGCAAAGGAATTCTATCGAGACTTTGACTTCACATCTTAAGGTGAGCATTGGAGCTTCAAATATCCTTTAATTGGGCTCTGCCGAAAAATAATCGCCGAACGCTAGATAAACTGCTAAACTTCTTTAATTGAATCTTATATATATAAAAATTAATTGCTGTTCGTTAAGTCCCGCTAAAACTCGAGAACGGCTGAACCGATTTGGCTAATTTTGGTCTTGAATTATAAGGTTTAAAAGGAGGTAGATAAATATGAAAATGCTCGGAATTAAATAAAAATAACAATAGTGTTTCCCTTCGATATGTCCTCCGTCGGACGGATTCCTTTGTTTGTTTTAAGTTTATTTTATACAAAAGCTTAGGTTTTTTATTTATCGATTGAGGCACTACGAAGTCTGCCAGGTCAGCTAGTACTTTTAATAAAACTAGTTGTTTTTTAATTGTCATTCATCTTAGTGCGAGTTTTTTAACTTCTAGATCACGTAAAAGTTAACTCAAATTAGTATGGAGTTAGAACAGCGCCCCTGGCGGCAAACGAAAGGAAGCTGTTTCAGCTACATACAAATTTGACAATACTTGAAATTTGACTACACAAACAGACAAAACGTTTACTTACAACATCGATCAAACCGAACTGCTGTCCCCGACTGACAATTTCTCCGTTCACGGCCACACACGAGCAGCCGTTGAAGTATATCCTCTGGCCGTCGCAGCCCCTCAAGTTGCTGAACAGATATGCGCCCCCGCTCTTGAAGGTCGCGCTCTTCACCAAGTCGACCGTGACGTACGCTTTACGGAGCTCCATATAGCTGCCGGAGCCATTCGATATTATTTCTACCCCGTCCAAGCTCAACGGAATGTGGCGGCTGGGAAATATAGAAAAATATATAAATTCATAATTATATTAGTTAACCAACCTATAATGATGATCAATGTAATATTTGACTGACTCGATGGCACAGTACTTAGCGGTCATAGCTGCTGCGCCAAGGTTCGAGGTTTCGATTCGCAAATCGGACTAACGTTCGTGTGATGAGCAAGTTTGTTCACTCTTTGTCTGGGTATTTAGTTTCTATATATGACTTTATTTAAAGGTATATATGTATTCAGTCTCTGATTCCCATAGTACATAGAGTCCTTATTTAGGGCGATCGGATTATTAATTTATTCTATATAACAATAAACGTGTGAAATTTTGTTTCTTATAGATGTTTACTGAACACGTAAATATCGCACAGTTCCTTTCTACAAATAAAAGTATAAAATGAATACAAACGAAACGAATTCATATTATAAAAACCAATACTCAGCAATACCTTTGTGGATTCCACAATTCTTCGCATATTTCGAAACCTATACAAGTGTCTCTGGTCGAGATAACAGCGTCACCAATAGGAACGGTAGATTGGTTCGTCACTGCCGTTATCATTCTTGGTAAATAAAAGTCTTCGATTTGTCTGTCCTAGAATAAATAATAAAGTGTGAATAAACATTATTGACCATAAATAAAAAACATTACATACAAACACCTTGAGATTTTTTGGGTAGTTAAATACGCGAGCTATGTCTGGCATTAGCTGACGATCGTAGTAAATTACGTTCAAGAAAAAGTTTGCAGGAATCATTTTAAAAATTAAGATTTGTCAATTTTCCTATTAAGGAGAGGGGAGAAGTTATAGGAGTGTTATTGTATTTTATGTAACTCGAGAAAATACACCATCTGATTCTTCCCATAGATATTATGGAAGATCGTCTAACTTAAAGAAAAACACTATGACAATAAATTACAAGATTAAATTTAAAGTTACCAGCTTATTAAATAAAGCTTACTACTATAAAGTCAATGATTATCTAGAAGATTGCACAAAGTGGGAATGAGTTGCTCGCTCTGGGCATTTCAATATTGCAATTATTGTTACGTTATAATACTCCTTGTAAAAATGAATATGTATTAAAAAAAATCTAATATTTAAAAAAAAAACTCTAATATAAAAAAAGACATGCCCGCTGAGTTTCTTGTCAGTTCTTCTCAGGACGGAGGCTAGTTTTTGTCAATTGGCGGTAGTTCTTTTTGACGTTCAACAATTGTGTGCTTTCATTTATGTTGAATAAAAAAAAAAGATTTTGATTTGATTTGATTAAAATGAGTCCGCAAAAGTAGGGAACAATTACTACTATCTATTACACTAATTCGCTTACTTTAGTCCAACAGGAGAACCATCTGGTCTCCCTGTAATTCCCGTCGTCACACAATATCATTTTCGGTCTGATAAGTATTATCTTCCTGTTGAAAAACGCCACGCGACAATTGTATGAGACGTTACGGTGCTGTACCGGCATACCGACGTCTATGAGTATGTCTTTACATGTTGGCGATTTCAATAGTTCGACTAGCACTTGCCAGCTGTGAAGGTACGTGTCGGATTCGTGGAAATGATCTTCGCAGCTATAACCACTAAAAATAAATAATCAAAATTACTCCACTTTAATGTACAAAAGTTTTTGTCATAAAAAAATTTGCTTCAAAACATATCAGTTTTTTACAGTTTGTCTTTGTCGCGTTCTTATCCTTAAGGCGTTTTATTTTCTTATTTTTTCTTAAATATATTTTTGAACTTTTTTAACAACACGCTAAAAAATAATTTTAGTATTTCTATCATTATTTTTATATAAATAGACTAGCGACCCGCCCTCGCTTCACTTCGGAAACATTAAATTTTATTATTGATAGCTGAGTCCCGCAATGTTACCCGCAGTTAAGAAAGTAGCCAAGTAACTCCTTATATCATCAACTAACTATCAGTGAAAGTCCCGCCAAATTCGGTCCAGCCGTTCCAGAGATTAGCCAAAAGAAACAGATAGACAGACAAAAATTGTAAAAGAATGTTATTTTGGTGTATGTAACGTATATAACTTAGTAAAAAGCAGTTGTTTCAATATTATTCCAATTTTATTTAAATTATTATATATAGATGTATAGATATAACGGCTGCCCAACCCTTGAAACCGAAACGCATTGTAGACGCCCTATCACCAGTAAATCCCTTAGTACCACTTTCTGCTGTTTGTCTACCGATTTGCTTTTGTTTTTTTTGTTTAACAGCTATTGACAGATATCAGTCTGTTTTAGAAGTAACAAAACATGGAAATATCTCCTTTTTTTTCAATAGAAGAGAGAAAAATCGAAATCTAAAAGAGGAAATATAAATACATAAGATGAATCTAAGCCTACAGTTTCAGTGATTGTGGTCTAATTTCGATCATTAGACGAACACTAGTATCTATTCATCTGAGTATATGCATGTTCAACTCCTACCTCTGCTTTTTTATTATTTTTTTCTGCCGAAGGACAAACCATGACAATTTCAACCTACCACTATTTCCCTATCACCCCCCGGAATAACAGCCGTAGTCCGTGTCTGCCTACGCTAATAAAATAATTTTATTCTTTCCTTATTCGATCGTGAAAGACATTATAATGGAATAAAACGACAGTATTGATTTAGTACGAATACGAATGTCATTAAAAGATTAATGTGGGACCTTGTCTTCCTTAACAGCACTAGTAAATTTCAACTGAGATTGTTTAGGTGGTTATCTAATTTATGTACTTTTGCTTCCGCATCGTTTAATAGATTTTCTCACAACGAATTTCTTTTTGTTGGTAAATTTATCGTTTTAAATATATTGCGACGAAAAACCTTATTAGTTTTTGAATAGAAACATCGTAGTGGAGACAAAAAGAGACAAAGACAAATACAGTAAATACAGACAATAATGATAATAATATCTACTTATCGAGTACTATACCGGGGTGAAGCTAACAGTTTCATTGGTAGTTTCAACTACATACAAATTATGTTTTATTTCTTTGTTCGTCACCGCCCATAATAAATACCTTTACTAGCATAACTCTTTATTTGCTTTTTAATTATCACACTTCTTAGTTACATTATTATCGATAAAAGAAATTAGTACCATGGTCTACTTTATACATACAATGCAATAGTTTTTTTTTTCCACATTATTATTATTTTATAAACACATTATAATATACCCTCTGTCCCTCCCGCAACTGAGACGAATCTAATGACACTCGATATGTTGAAAAACGTCAAAAGTTTTAGGCTGCAGAGCGTGCCATAAAATTAGACATCTGTATATTTATGTACATATACGCTCGAAAAAAGATTACCCTCCATCGGCAGTCAAATTAAAGGCGGCTCCCAACTACTAATACATATATACCAAGGTATACAATATCTCCTATATAATATATCTCCAACGCATATTGCATAATACGTATCTTTTTAGATAAATCTACCACGACAACTGTAACACAGTGATAAACTGAGTTTACTTGGAACGTCGTATCTTTTTATCGGCGATTATGTAACAAGATCAAAAGTGTTGGGTGTAACAAATGGAATTATTTGTCAATTGTGATTTATTCCAGACAAACTTAGCATGACGATAATTGACATAAATACTGTTAAACTTATTAAGCAAAATATTTTAAATGTCTGGGAAAGGCGCTTTAAGCTTTTCAGTGCATTGAACTCTGTGCTTTCCCAGTCCAGTGCAACCAAAATACCCCCTCGAGGCTACTAGTAATTAGGTAGGAAAAAAAAAACAAAAAACATTGCGTTTTATCACAATAACTTACCATATCTCTAACTCCGGGCCAGTTCGATACAATGCACCGAGCTCTTTGGCTTCTTGAATTGACTGTAATATCCTGTTCAAATTTCCTTCAAAGTCCAGAGCCCACTGATTCAAGGTACAAACCGCTACTGTCACTTTTCTACCCATTTTCTAATCTGTAACAAACAGATGCATTTCTTAGTCTTAGATATAAATGTGATAAGCATATACCCAATTAATGGACCCAATCCAGATACCGATAAAGCAAATTCTGGTTTGCAATGCAATTTACGTTTCTTATTATTAACCCCGGTCACCGTCCTCGTTGAACCCGTCGCTTGCGACGAAGGGCTCGTCGAGCGAATTAACCCATAGACACAGCCCACTGAGTTTCTCGCCGGATCTTCTCAGTGGGTCATGTTTCCGATCCGGTGGTAGATTCTGCGAAGCACTGCTCTTGCTAGGGTCAGTGTTAGCATCACTCCGGTTTGATCACCGTGAGCTCACCTACTAGTTAAGGTAACGCTGAAATAGCCTCTCAAGGCTATCAGCTTAGGTAGGAAAAAAATAAATATTAACCCAAGATCAGCATCGCTGCGTCAAACTGTATTCTTATTTAATGATACGTGGCACGTAAGTAATGTATTATAAAAATAAGGAATATTCCTGCGATTGATATGACGGCTTGGTGTCGAATCGATCCGCACCAGGCTGTGCCAGGGAACGGCCAATCACCCCTGAACTCGTTCGTAGCTTTACATATATTGCAAAGGNAAAATAAATATTAACCCAAGATCAGCATCGCTGCGTCAAACTGTATTCTTATTTAATGATACGTGGCACGTAAGTAATGTATTATAAAAATAAGGAATATTCCTGCGATTGATATGACGGCTTGGTGTCGAATCGATCCGCACCAGGCTGTGCCAGGGAACGGCCAATCACCCCTGAACTCGTTCGTAGCTTTACATATATTGCAAAGGACCCCGGTAATAAGTAAACCATCCGTGCTTATTATGGATGTTGCGAAACCCTTTGAAACTGTACTATTTCCTTAGTTAACATAAAATTTGTGGGTGAAACGCGATTTCTGGATCGAGCCAGTACCTTTTCGGTGTACATGAGCGAAAGTGGCTATTTAATAATTTAAGCAACTAAAAAGCATTTTATACTCGGCTATCGTACAAAGATGTCCATGAAAAATTTCTTCTTAAAATGCAAACTTTACTTTAGGAAAATTAGTTTAAGGCTTTTTTTCTTATTTTGATAGCGTGCATACAAAATAATCAAAGCAATTACTGTTTGATACGAAATGAACGAAGCGAACGATCAAATTTTCCCCAGAAAAAGTGTAGGAATCGCTCACCAGTTTTGTGTTTTGTTAAGTTTTTTTAGTATGCAAATTGAAATCGATCCCACTACAGAGTTACCATGGTTACCTTACTTCTTTACATTCATATCGTTTTGAATGAATTACACATCAAGATTTACTGTAGGAACGCGCCGACTGTAGTAGCCATATGTGGGTGCAATATGTAGTTAGGTGTTTTTAAAATTGTAAGGCTAGATTCATAAAGTGCATTCAACATTTAAATACTAATTAACTGACACTTGAATCTACAAATTGACCAACAAAATTAGAACCGAACCAAAAGCGACGCGGCCTGAAATACCTTCGATTTACTCGTGTTAAGCGATGCACAAACCCTGGAGAAAGCTACAATTTTTTTTTTTTAGAAAATGCTCACTACCTCTTTACGAACAACTCCCACGATTATGGATGAACGTCGTGTACTATAAATTTGCGTAATATACCATCGACTGGAGACAGAGTGTATTGTATTATAAGCCTACACTGGCTCCGCCACTATTTTTTTTTTGTTTGGATGGGTGGACGAGCTCACAGCCCACCTGGTGTTAAGTGATTACTGAAGCCCATAGACAACTAAATGCGCCACCCGCCTTGAGATATAACTTCTAAGGTCTCAAGTATAGTTACAACGGCTGCTCCACACTTCAAACCGAAACACATTACTGCTTCACGGCAAAAATAGGCAGGGTGGTGGTACCTACCCGCGCGGACTCACTCTGCTTATTTCTACAGCGAAGTAGTCATGGGCACCGGTCTAGACAGCCGTTATGTAATTTAATAGAGACACCATTTCTTATGACATATGGCGGCAATCACATTTTGAAGTAACATACACCAGACGATCTGTCCGTTCACTCATGTAAGCGGTAGAAAATTAATAAGGTCACTCCGACTTTACATTTTCTGTTTTATAAAATATGTTGACTATCTATACTCACCCGCTTCGCTGGGCATTAAAAATGAATATTATTATTTCTCAGCCCCACAAAGACTCTCATCATTAACGCCCCCGCAACTAGTGTAGGAATTCCAACACTGATATAAATATTAGCCTGTCCATTAAGTACATGTATTTTCTACATGAATACCAAGTTTCAAGTCAATCAGATGCATGGTTCAGTAGCTATAACGGAACATCCGTAAATATAGACTGTAGATTTATATTATTATATTAGTATAGATACACTTACTTTTATACTTCTCCTAACTTAAACCAAGTATTTAACAACGTTTTTGCGTCACGTCTACGAAATTATCAAAGTTTGCGACCCTGATTGAGGCCAATCGTGAAGTTTTCACACGAACAGGGAAACTCTTTACACGGAAGTGCAACCACCTTTTGTGTTGTTGGAAACAGAACAAGTTAACATCTTATTTGTTTTTTACATTTTTACATCTCATTACGTAACTAGTATAAAACCCTAAAAAACCAGATTTACTTTGGGAGCAACTGAATCTGCTTTTAACTAAAATGTATGGGTATGCATACCTAATATTATTACAATGATTGTATTTGACATACTTAATTTTGTAAGTTTTCTTTTTACTTTTCTGTGTTACTTGTTTTTACCCTACGTTATCTATCTATGCAATTTGCAAGGCAGTCCATTTAACACGTGAAACGTCATGACAGACACCATAATAATATGTTGGACAGCGTACCTTCTCCGCATGCATGAACCAATATTACTCACTCAAAAATAACGGATTACTTTTTTTATTGCCTTTGTAGGCAGACGAGCATACGGCCCACCTGATGGTAAGTAGTCACCACTGGCTCTCCAGCCCACACGCCGGAACACAACTAGGCTATTTGGCGACGGACTCTAGTTGGAGGGTGGTCGCCAGCCAGTCGGACTAGGTCCCACCACCGATTGTGTTGTCGGATCCCGTCCGTCTAGGACCGCCCAGGGGTCACTTGTAGGGAATCGCGCGTTAAACCGACGTAAACGGGAAGCATCAACCCCCAAAACTTACGGAAACAGCGATGTTCCATGATATTCAAAAATTTCTAATAGCAGACACCGGTATCCGATGCGACCGACTGGCCTAAACAAGGTTTCTGACGTTCAACGTGTTAGAAATTTTCACAACATAGCATGATATTTTTTTAAAGTTCTGTTAACATATTTATATTACCTTAAGCAAGTTCAGTCTTACAAATACTCTCTACTTGTAATTTCACATAGTTATAGAAGCACATAATAAATAGACTAACTCTCGGCCGTTGCAGAACTTCGCATGTGATATATGTAGTTAAATGTTGCGAAGTAGGCGTTGCCCCGTTAACACCAACGTGTACACTCAAAGACTAGTCCACAAATCCTGCAGTCAGGGATTGGTCGGTAGCTAGTATTCACTTCTGAATTTAAAACAAAAACAAAGAAGTTTGAACAAATAATAAAATGAATTAGCTGTATCTACAATTTACAAACTATGTACGAGGAATCCATTGATGCCTTCCGCTTTGAAAATAAGAACAATAAAAAAGAAAACTCAAGGGGTAAGTAAACGAAAGGAAATTTATGTACGAATTATTGTTTTGAAACTAAATTGTTACAGACAATGTAAAATATTTGAAATTAGAAAAAATAGTTAAAAGATAAGTACCTACCGCAAATGTCGTTCAAGTTTCACAGAACATATTTATCTAATCAATTGTATCATTTGTCTAATCAATTGTACATTACCTACCATAATTTCCACGAGTACATATACATATTCGATGACGTCACCAATCGCCTAATAAATCCTTACACGATCAGGGCATGACATTACTAGGGCAATCCGGACAAATCGTCTTTCATCCAATAACCGAAAGCCTTTATTTTTTTAAACCCTCAGTTGTATTCGAATCGTCGCGGCACACGCTTGCTTTCTAACCCCAATATATTTCATATCAGCCGTTCTTATCGAGATAAGTGTAGTAGTCATGGTGATAATACGCATATCAATTCCATTAGAATCAAAACAAAAGACAACGTTCTATCCACTATAGCAGTTTTAGTTTTGAAATTTACTAAAATGTTATGGTGGAAACAACTTGAATGTACGCGAGAAAACGTAATGATGATTGAAATGGAAGAGCAAAGAAAAAGAGAGTATACAGATAATACAACAGTAACAATCGATTTACCACCTATTAATCCAATTTTACAGGATAATTACTTAGTAACAAATTTAGAACACGTGAAAACACTGCAAGCCTCTTTATTCCCCATATGTAGTAAAGGTAAATTAGCACATACGAAAAACCTTCAGTAATTATTGAAAAAGTTTAGAAAAGTATTTAAGAAAAATAGAAAAAATTTACCCACCTACCCAAATTATATACCAAATGAAAATAAATAAATAAATAAATAAAATAACACTGATTTCATAAGTAGGTAATTGCTTTAGTAAATTCATTTAATTTTGAAGTGCATTTTTAATGATGGTACGTATCTATATAAAATTGACTTTCAGTATTACTTGCTTGAATTTCGGAATTTCGAGTCTTTTTGACGCACAAAAGGAAAGGAAATCAATTTTAGACTAAATGTTACTATCATAGCGATGTGTTTTTTCAGGGAACTTTATATCAAATTTTCTAAAAAACAATATAAAAAGCAACCAGTTAGAGATAGACACAGATGAAAACACGTTTAGGACTATAGCCAAATTGAAAGAACCCCGTGATCTTTTTGCACTACCCAAGGAACTTGACTGTCCACAACAAGCACCGCGATGGCCTTCAGAGTGTCAGGTAACGTAAAGTGGGCGGAACTCAAGTCAATTTACATAATGTTATTATGAGCTCTATATCTTGCAGCTATCAATTCCGTAAAAACATAATTTATTAGGAAAATGCTCTATGTGACTACCAATGTGATTGAAAGGAATATATCTACGTCGTTTTTATTACAAATAGGTTGTCGAAGAAAGAATTCATCACATAACATGGAGTCCAGCTACACCGGAACCGTACTATTCGCCATCAGGCAAAGAACTGAACCCTCAACCGGTTGGCGAGGAAGCGGGGACAGTAACATTTCAGTATTACCCCATGAGTGCCGTAAATTATGTAAGTTACTACATTATTCTAAAGCAATAGAAAAACTTTGTCTTAGGTAGCTATCCTTTGATATCACTGCATAGTATAAAACAAAGTCGCTTTCTCTGTTCCTATATATTATGTATGTCCCTATGTATGCTTAAATCTGTCAAACTACGCAACGGATTTTGATGCGGTTTTTTTAATAGATAGAGTGATTGAAGAGGAAGGTTTATATGTATAATAACATCCATTAAATAGTGGAGAAATCAATGATAAATTACAGTTTCCGAAGCGAAGCGAGGGTGGGTTGCTAGTTATGAATAAACCAAGACTTTGAATAGCACCCTCCATCTCTTCCCGTCGGTGACATTAGAAGGTGACCGACCGAGGAATTCGCCGAACAATGGGTTGAGGCATTTCTTTTAATTTTTATCACGATACTGTCATCCCCAACTGACATTTAATAGTTCGAAGGATAGACATCGGTTATGAAATACAATCCAGACTGTCTTCAAGTGGCGGCGTTCACGTTGTAGCATCTCTAGGTTCAAGTAACCACATAAAACCGGGTAGGCAATGAAATCGTTTACCCGTCTACAACGGTAAAAAATTAACTAGGGTTTTTTCCGTAATAATAATTTGCTCCCAATTGTGTAAGATAAAAACATAAAAAAAAAACGTTACCTACTCACGAATCTACTTGGAGATTGGTACCATACTTTCAAGAAAGTAAAACTTTTGTAATTTGAAATTTTAAGAGCTCCATTTAAATCAACTAGTGGACCAGACCCGGTAGTCGAAATTCGACTATAATTAAATGAAATTTTATGATTGTACACTATTATGATTCTATTGTCATAGACTACTAAGCTTCTTTAATCAAATATTAATAAAGACAACAATATTTAATCTATTCTCAATTTGACCACATACTATATGCAATGAGAAAAGTTTGACAATAAACAAATAGTATGCATGCGTGTGTGTGTCAAATACATGGTAGTGTGTGTAATGTTTTCTTTATTGATTTAATGTATCTTTTATGCATTATTTTAAAGAAATATTAGCATTATGCACTTCTTCTCTATATTGTCTATAAGTGTGGAAAATTTCATATACCTCCGTCCGCGCAATTTTCGTAAAAAGGGATACAAAGTTTTTGCTTCACGTATTAATATATAAATAACTATTTAAATTTATTATTACAGTTCAGTAGGTCGACTGTAGGAGGATCACGACTGTATCTATCAGCTTGTGCAAGTGCTGGCGGAGACGACGAATTAAAGTTCGAATCACGGTTCGAAAGTGGAAACCTAGCGAAGGCGATAAGAATTACCAATGCATATTATGAACTTCATCTCCGCACAGACCTTTACACAAATAGACACATGCAATGGTTCTACTTTAGAGTTACAAATACAAAAAAGCAAACAATGTACAGGTACCTTCGAATTCAGATATTTTATATAAAGCACTATCCAAAAAAAATTTTTTCGTTCTCATGAAAATGCATAACCTTCATATTTCAGATTTTCCATTGTAAATCTGTCAAAGGCAGAAAGTTTATACAACGAGGGCATGCGACCTTTACTATATTCGACCAAGGACGCTCAACTGCATTCTATTGGTTGGAGAAGATGCGGCGATAACATCGCTTATTTTAAAAATGATCCACAGTGAGTTTCTACATTATGAACTTTTGTATTCCAATAAAAAATTGCCAACAATATTGTTATATTTCAGAAACGAAGAAGAGGAACAATTCCCGAGCTACACGCTCACTTTTAATTTAGAGTTCCCTCATACTGATGACGCTGTCTATATAGCACACTGCTATCCCTACACATATTCAGATTTACAAGAATATCTATCAAGACTGCAGTCTCATCCAGTGAAATCAACTTTTACAAAACTAAGACTTCTTTGTAGGACATTGGCTGGAAATAATGTATATTACCTTACAATAACCTCACCTCCGAATTCAAATGAAATCGAACAAAAGGTAACAAGAAATTTAATTGTTTTACTCCGAGATAACTAATTAACACGTTCACTGCCATGTAGGTCCCCGGTGCCCTACGCGGCGCACGGAAGTAATTATATCGATTTCTTTTACTACGCGTCTCGATTGCCCAACTTTGCCTACTTTTGTTTTTAATGTATGTTTTAGTTTTTTAGGTCTCTTAGAAATAGATTAATTTTCAGTAACTTCGAATTTATCTTTCCGATAGTCTACTAGATATTCCGGCGTCTTAGTAAGAAGATCGAATAGAAAAATCGACATAATTACTTCAGTGTGCCACGTAGGGCACCAGTGACCTTCATGGCAGTCAACGTGTTAAATTATGTGTTACCTACTCATATGATTTCACAGAAAAAAAAGGCTGTTGTTATCACAGCAAGGGTACATCCAGGAGAAACTCCTTCATCTTGGATGATGAAAGGCTTTATGGATTATTTAACTGGAGACTCGAATCAAGCTCGAGAGTTGCGAGAGAAATTTATTTTCAAATTAGTACCTATGTTAAATCCGGATGGAGTAAGTGATGAAATAGTTTTAACAAAGGACATGCAATGCCAATATGTTAAGTTGTGAATTACATTTTCACTATTGTCACAGGTTATTGTTGGAAACAACCGCTGTTCATTAACCGGAAAGGACCTAAATAGACAATATAGAACAGTAATAAGGGAAACATATCCACCGGTATGGCATACGAAAGTAATGATACGAAGGTGCGTATTATAAATGTTAGTGTAACAGTGAAAATAAATATGTGACAAGGATTTTAACACAGATTACAGGAGGAATGTGGTGTTGCGATGTATGTGGACCTCCATGCACACTCCAGAAAACACAATATTTTCATTTATGGATGTGAAAGTAGAAAAAATACTGACAAACGATTGCAAGAACAAGTATTTCCATTAATGTTGCACAAGAATGCTGCAGATAAGGTATGCATTTCAATAATTTATTACTTTTTTTTATAGCTTAGATAGTTGCACGAGCTAACGGCCCACCTGATGTTAAGTGGTAACCGGAGCCCATAGACATCTACAACGTAAATGTCCCCACCCACCTCGAGACATAGTTGTAAGGTCTGGCAAGGTAAGGTGGTAAGGGTGGGGCAGCCGTTGTACTGTTAAAATGGTTAACAGTACAACGGCTGCCCCACCCTTCAAAATGGAGACGCATTACTGCTTCACGGCAGAATTAAGGAGGGTGGTGGTACCTACCCGTGCGGACTCACAAGACGTCCTACCACGAGTAATTACGCAAATTTCATTACAAAAATTGGTACCCGCCTGCGGGATTCGAGCACCGGTGCATCGCTCGACACGAATACACCGGGCATCTTATCCTTTAGGCTACGATGACTACAACCTTTTTTTCACTACGACTTTTTACTATCGTCATCAACATGAGCCCACAATGGTCTTCTGGACATAGACTGGACTAGCTAACACCACTAAGTCCGGTCTTCGGCTCTTCTTATCGACTTCTTGTCGGCCACCCTTCATCGATTTACCTGGCCAGCGGGCGTCCACATTATATTTGCGGGTGAGCAGTCTCTACTCAAGAAGCAGTCTGCTCCAGCGATCTACAGCAAATACGTATATTCAGCCCTCTGACACTATAGCTAGCATACATTTTTTACCATTTAGTGCTAATGTATATTTGAATAAAATAGACATTATTTCCACTTTTAGTTTTCTTTTGAGAATTGTAAGTTCAGAATACAACGAAGTAAGGAAGGCACTGGCAGAGTCGTTATTTGGATGTTGGGTGTAGCAAATAGTTACACGATGGAAGCATCATTTGGAGGCTCCGAATTAGGAAGCAGAATGTCTACGCATTTTTCCGTACAAGACTATGAGAGCCTTGGTAGAATGTTTTGTGAAACCTTGCTCGATTTTTATGATGAAGATCCTAGTAAAGAACGCTTACGAAATAAGATCGTTACAAGACTTTTAAAGGAAGGATCCAACGCCGACGAACCCACAAATATAGATCTGTCTGATTATTCCAGGTACAACCATTAGAGTTACTAAGCAGTTTCATTTACAAAGATCTTTCAATATTAAAAAAACATTAGTTGCAAACTGGTCAAGTTAAAAAAACGCATATTCTGGTGTAGATACCGAAAATCTACTTTCTGGACTGTCTATATAGTTGTAGACATAGTCAAAACTGCTTGCATGCTTATTTTCAACAAAAACTTAATAAAGACTCGTGAAAACTGAAATTGTATTTTTAACGCATGCTTGGTATTTGACAGTGATGAAGGAGACACATCAAGCAGCAGTACGGACAGAGGAGTAATGAGAGAAAAAGTTAATTCTACGCAGACCGCACCTCCGCCTTCTCCAATAATTTTTCCCGATATCAATGTCAATACTGAGGAGGTTAAAATCTGTAATAAAAATATATTGTTTACCTTTATTTACATACATATCCACGTATTATTCTTTACAGAAACATAAAAAGCTGCGTCCTAAATTGGAAAAGTCAAAAAGGATTGAAAAAAAAAAGACTAAAAGAGAAACTTTACAGGTTTGTTATTTTTGCCACAAAAGTACCTTATGTGGATTAAACATTAATGATGAGCAATATATTTAAAATCTTTCCATTTTAAGGTCTCTAGAGCTACTATTGATTTGACTTCAGATGCAATAACAGATGGTTCATCAGATGTTGAATCATGCGATGAACACCATAGCCCAGTTAGGGGAGTGAAGAAATTTGTCCAAATTACAAAACCAAAACCAAGAAGAAAAAAGAAAATGCCACCAGAACTGAAAATAATACCTGCGCCGGTAACTTTCGTTTTAAATACTAATTGTGGTCATGACAGTTTACTACATCAGTATCCTTGGCCAGTGTTAACTATCAGATCGACAGTGAGCTTAACTGCAATCTTCTGTTATTTAAAAGCTTTCTGTTATCTTTAGACTAGTGATTCCCCTTATCACTCTGATCAAGAACGAAAACTATCAAAATGTCAAAGACCTAGAAGTGTATCAATGTTCAATGAATCAATGGAAAAACCAAAGCTTCAACCAGCATCTTGGCATCAATTTAGGTGTTTACCACCAGCAAAGTAAGTATGATTATTTATTAATTAGGTATAATATAAAAATTGGGTGCTTTGAAACCAGTGGCCCTGGCATTCGTGTGCTTGATGCACTTATTTGGTAGGACTTTGTACTCCTTATGGTAGGCAACATGGCTTTCCCCTTTGCTTACATTAATGAGAGACGGTAACTAAGTATACACAATCCGGTGGAACATTAACTGGGCTGGCTACAAGACCAATAAAAAAACTCCAATTACAATATAGTTTCTAGATGCATGTTTTAAAAGCAATCTATAGTATTTGAAATTCACATCATGCTTAATATGTTTATGTTTTTTTTTGTTTTCGTGTATATTGTTTTCAGCACAACTTTGATAGTGTGCTCTCCTGTTTTAGTAGTACTTACTCAAGCCTTGTATTTTTGTATTAATAAAATGCAAGTACATATGTGTATCGGTATTATTTAAGAGAATATACAATGGCACACACTTGTTATTTAATGGACAATTAAAGAAAGTGTGTTTGAGTGTGTTTTCATCAAATCAAACTCTTCAAATTCTGCAAAGCCGCAAAGATATGCGGAAGTAATAATATTAAGTTTAAATAAATGAACTAGGGAACAAATGGGATCTAAACATATTCCAACTAAGCCAAGGGATTGACTCATGTTGACTTAAGTTTTGGATATTTTTATTTATAAAATTTCATTTCCTACCTCCACTTAGAGAACAAATTTTCAGTAGAATAGTTCATTAATACTACATATTATACATACTATAAATGACAAAAGATGGAGAATTGGGGAGTTAGAATTTACTGTGGCTTTTTTTTAAGTAACATTGTGGCTTGGGATCCATAAAATCACCAAAGTTACATTTTCTTGAGAGACATATAAATCGTCGTGGCCTAAAGGATAAGACGTCCGGTGCATTCGTGTCGAGCGATGCAACGGTGTTCGAATCCCGCAGGCGGGTACCAATTTTTCTAATGAAATACGTACTTAACAATTGTTCATGATTGACTTCCACGGTGAAGGAATAACAGGAATAAAATCGTGTAATAAAAATCAAACCCGCAAAATTATAATTTGAGTAATTACTGGTGGTAGGACCTCTTGTGAGTCCGCACGGGTAGGTACCACCACCCCGCCTATTTCTGCCGTTCGAGCAGTAATGCGTTTTGGTTTGAAGGGTGGGGCAGCCGTTGTAACTATACTGAGACCTTAGAACTTCTATGTCAAGGTGTGTGGCGCATTTACGCTGTAGATGTCTGGGTTCCAGTAACCACTTAACACCAGGTGGACTGTGAGCTCGTCCACACATCTCTGGAATAAAATAAAAAAACACATGACTTTTTTTTTTAAAAAGTTCATTTAATTGTGAACTATAAATATAATTTATTTTGACTAATACAAATATTGTTTTAAAGATGCCTTTCTGACATAAGAAACCGAAACAGCCAGTCATCGGCACTTCATGTTAAGTTGAATACGCTAAAGAGAAATATTTGGAGTGGTGTGCAAGCGGAAGAAAAGGGCCCTTTATCGTGGGGTATATCTAGTTTTGCTATGAATTCATACTTCACTGATAGTGAAGCTTTATTGAGGTAACATTCATATTATAATTATACGACTATATAAGTAATCTTTTTCAATTTATAATATTACCTGTTTCACTGGAGGAATGCTTTCGTAAACAGATCCTGCTCAAAAAAACTTGAAGAGCTTGAAGGCGAACAAAAGAAAAACAAGGAGGAAAAAAAGAAAAAGAAACCAAAAACTAAAAAGTTATTATTGAAAGTGCCAAATTCTGTTAGTGATACTTTAGAAACAATTGACAACAAACATAAAAAAAAGTGGAAAAAGAAAGCTAAGTCAGTTTGATTTATAATTATTTATATATTTATAGTGTACTACAAGCTTTTCTATGATTAAAATATGATAAAATATTAAACATCATGTATGTAACAAATTCATAGGATTGATTTAATTTCATTTTTTTATAAAGAATTTGCAACCTACAAGCTTCCTTTTAAAGTGTCTTGTACAATAATTTTTATAGAATATTTATTTGAATGTATACAATGTTGATTGTTTTTATATGGCCCTATAGGGGCCATTGAGCTCACAGCTGATTTTAAGTAATACTATAAAAAGAGTTACGCCTTGTTGACAAACCTTTTGCTTATTAACAAGGCCATAGACATCAGAATATACCCAAAGCCAAATCCCACATTTTGTAGTGATTGGCATGGGACATATTTTGAGCCTATCATTTAGCTACCACAACAATGCCTATTTTTACCATTAAGCAAATCATGAGAAATTACTTATAGCGTAAAGCCTCCTTTTTTAAGATTTTCCTGTTTGAATTCACATTGTGATTATTGTAGCTAGCTACCCACTGCACCCCTAAAAATTAAGAAATTTGAAGACTCTTCTTTTTCAGATTGAAACACTCAAAATCAGAAACATCAAACTATATTAACAATACAAGTTTCACTGAAATACCTCGGAACACACAATCATTACTGAAAAATCAGAATGGATGTAAGCAAGCAAAAATGGCATTTCGTAAAGGAGCAATCATTACAACAGCTGTACAAACAAAAAAGGTTATTCCTAAGGGAAACACCTTATTGGTTTCCGATAACACAGATAGTGATGACTCAGTCCAGTCTATACCGAAGACAGTGAAGAAATTAAAGTGTAAAACTAAATTTTCTAAAAATGTATCTGATATTAAATCCAATAAAAACTATTAAACAATATATTTTATATTCAATTTGTATAAATTTTAATGAATTAAAGTTATCTTAGTTTTAATAAATTTAAAAAAAAAGGACGCCCTTGTGATAAGACTTTATGGTGATTTCAGTGATACTATTTAATTCAAACACATATTGAAGGTCACTTTGAGGATTCTTTGCTTACTTAATGAATTAAAACTTGCCTGAAATTAATATGATCCTGCACGCAATCTTTTTTCTGTACTTTACTGTGTCGTCGGGTTTATTTATGTTGATACTAATTACAGTACATATCTCTGCATATTTTTTTATCTACTTTCTATATTTTCCTCAATAATACACTATGTTTATTAAGACTGCATTGACTGCAAATGCAATTACAATGTTATTAAACTATTTCCGTTTCTTTTTTTCCTCAATGACAGTTCAAATTTGATAGTTGTAGTGTTGTAACGAAATAAGTAATGATATATATATATATATCGATCGCATACATTTATTATGTTTTGAACAAAGACAAAATACAAAAAAAATTTCAAATATATTTTCTCAAGCTAGGAACACTCAATGGCCTACCGCCATTTTATGTTTGTTTTAATTTGCCACTCGCAAGAAGACAGTTGTGCTGTATAGTCACTAGGTACCTACATTTCTATTCGCTGAGTTTTTTTACATTATCCATACGTTACGTTGTGTATTTTGTGTTCAGTGTACAGGAACTTATAATAAATGGGAGAGCTCATCGAGTGACAGTGACGATTCATCAGATTTTGATTGCAGTAAATAAATAAAGAATAAACATAACATAAATACATGTTGTAATGAAATGTAATATCAGTCAATAAATTTGTACAAAATTATCCGGTAATACACAGTTTAGTTTCTTACACTTTGTAAAAAAATATCGGGTCTGTTATCGTGTTACGTTTATCGATAGCTCCATCCCTATCAGTTTCTCCAACTCTGCTATGATCTTGTACGTGCGTAAGCGTCACATTTTTATTAATTATTATTACCTAAGTATGGTATTTATAGTATTTTGCAATTATCTGGGGTTTTCTGAACGAAAGTTTTCTTCCTATCTGACTCGAGCTCGCGTACAAAAGTACGTATTTTCACTAAGTTATAATAATTTTTTCTGTGTATATTCAGATAAAAAACAAAAACAACGGGTGATTACTTAAACCGACGTATTTTTCTTAATACAAAGATTTTTTTTAATTATTTATGTTCGTAATAAGTTATTTGACCAGTGTATTTTTCTAAAATGTAACTTAATTTTATTGTTCTAATGGTTTGGCTATGTTAATTAATTGTAATATAACTCATTTCCATATGATTAATGATTCAATAAATTTAACAAACGTTTGTTAGCCAATTTGTTTGAGTGAGGTTATTAGAAATGGCACAAAAGGCATTGGTAACTGGAGTTTGCGTTGGAAAAGCTAGTATCCTTAATTCACCACTTGCCGAAAACTGCAAAGCATTACTTAATCTAACACCAGCGGTTGAATATCCTGGTACTTGAGGATCACCAGTAATCGGATTAAAGGAACCGCATCTAGTTTTCGCTAAAATACACGAAGTGACATTCGTGTAAAAACGAACATTGTCGGAATCTAAGGATAAATTGACTCCTGTTCTTGCTTCCCTAGTGCATTGAGTTATCTGAAAAAAAAACGGATATATTAGTATAACAAATAAATAAGGTATGCAAGCTAAAAAGGTACTAAATTAAAATAAGGTAGTAGCTTAAGAGGCTATTCCAGCTACGCCCAGACGGGTCGGTGAGCTCACGGGCTTAACCTGAGTGAATTTGCTAACAATAACCCTAGTAAGAGCAGTGCTTCGTAGAATCTACCTCCGGATCGGAAACGCGACGCGCTGAGAATATCCGGCGAGAAACTCAGTAGGTCGTCGCTTTATCTAAGGATAGATTAATATAGTCTTTGATTAAAATCAAATACCTACTAAAATTAAAGTAAGCAACAGCAAGAATGTCTCATCTGGAGAAACCGGCGATAAAGATTTGCACATCAAACTTTAGATAGAGCCAATTTTAATTATTTAATTTCAGCTTCGTAGATACCGTAAAGCATTATTTCTGCCGCACATTATCTGTGTGATGTTTATCAGTCGTTGTTCAAGTGCGGTAAAGTGTAGTCGCCAGTTACCGTTTCATGCTAATATTTCACGAAGCCGAAATTAACATTTTGTCTCTTTCCAAAGGTCGATAAGCAATATTTATCTCCGAGAACTTGCTTTGAATTAGTACATGAAGCTACATTATTAGACTGGGCATCTATACTATTGTAGAACAATAGAATTAAAAAGTAATTACCAAATTAACTGAGTTAATTCTTCGAAGACATCTCACGAAATCACAGTATCCCATATAGCAACCAGATGGTTTCACATTTAAAGCTGACGTGGACAGGACCTAAAAATAACCTTTTCTATACTCATAGTCAATTTATTCCAAGCTTTTAATAAAAACTGACAGACAGTATGAAATTTGTTAATAATAATTATAAAATATATGAGTATAATATATAATAATATTTGAAATTTTTAAATAGGTAATAATTATAAATTCAGGAGTTGGTATATAATAAATACAGCCCGAAGGCGGGATTTTTGAAAATGTAAACGTTATAAAGTACCTAGATATTAATATAGAGGGTGTGTGTCTTGTAATAGTTCTTTAACCCAAAAAGGTATTTTGTACTATCCAATGCTAGGCAACCATACCCAGTCTGAACCCAGGACGGCCATAGCCTAGGCAATCGTAACTTTTACTACATGAAAACGAATCCTCGACCTCTGCTCAAGAACCCTGCCTTCGAGAACATCTACAATACACTCTGTATATTCTGTAAAGGGCCGATAAAGTTGGCATGAAGAAGTCATCATGACGATACAACATCAGAGATTTAAATTTAAAAATCTATAGGTTTGAGTAGTTTTATGGTCGCGGGCTCTAACTAATAATCAAGGTAGTGTGAAATGGTCTTTCGGAATTTTTTCATCGGATCTTTCCCATCTTAAATTGTATTTAATTTATATCTGTGTTTAAGGATATTTCTGAAATTAGAATACACTGAATTTTCTTTTTTTTTCGATTGAAATACGAAAAAAAAAAACGATTGTGCTTACGAGCTTAATGAGAAACCCCCGTGTATTAAGTTTTTATATAAATTAAATGAAGATAATGTTGAAAAGGGGACAATTTTTACAAATAATTTATGTAAAATTAGTTATTTTCTACTATACTATTCAACCTATTCATAGAATTAAACGCATTTGTATGTATGTATTCCTCAAAAATTGAATTTCACTTTTTATCCTATATGACTTATGACAGCTATCGTACCGCGTCCAGCTTTAATATATTTTCCGGGGTTCAAATTTTAATATTAATTGTGGGCAGGTATGCTGTTGTCAAAAAGTGCTATAAAATTGCGCTAGAACGTTCTTATACTTTTTAGTATTGGCGCCTCTAACTGCCCCTCGTCTAGGGAGACTGTATCTCTCGCTCTACCCAAAGGCCCCACCGCTGCATACGTAGCTATATTCAAATCAAGTCAAAAGCTACGAATACATCAGATACTAAATGGAAGTCGAGGTTTACTGTAGAAAACATAATACCATCAGTAGTGGCATACCATTAGGGATGTTGCGCAACTAGAGTATGAGGTATTCGTAAAATACTGAGTGGCGCAAGTACTTAAAGCTGTCAGTTGTTGCGGTCCCTGAAATAAAACAGTTTATTACATTATATGCAATCATATTAAATTTATTTCATCGTCTTACTTCATCTTACTTCCTGCATTGATGTAACCCTTGAGAAACATGCTATACATGCATCTCGTAGGGTTACATTTGTGGCCTGTGCTGTACTACAAACAATGCTAAGTAAATTTTGCAATTGAGGGCTGAAACAAAACAAAAGAATACATCTCGTATTAGAAACACTTCACACTTTCTGTTGTTTTAAGGAAAGTAGGGTACGAAATGATCCCTTGCAGTACCTAGTCAGAAACTACTACAGAGACAGATAGAATAAAGTCATAATTATCACTATTATCTAGATAAAAGTGATAATTTATGATTGATTGACATTTTGAATAATGAATAAAAATGCTAAATAGAAAAGGAAACTTTTGTGAAATCTCTCTCGTGGTTGAGTAGTAAGTAAATTGTTTGCAAATAATATTATTTTTTACAAGAACTCTTCAAATTTTGTTCCCAAGAACAGTATTAACTTCGTTTTGAATTGAATTAACAGTCTCCAAAGCCCATTCGCAGCTGGCAACTGATATTTCCTTTCTAACTTTCCGCACGCTTATCGGTTTACTTTTTAAATTTTATACTTATATTTACCTACACTTTAATTTTATCAGTATAATATGAAATTTATGCCTTATTGATTACCCGTTCGCAGGGCAGAGCGCCGCAAGTTTTTGAGTTTTCCATTGTAGTATCTTGTTCTTCACGTCACTTAAGTCAAAAACTCCGTTAGTAGCTACGCCGATCTAAGAAAATAAAACTTAAAAAGAGAGTTAAATAATTTGCAAATTAAGGGAGAAAATATTTCAGCTAACCTCGTTAAGGTTCGGAAACTTCTCGTTCTTCCATTGCAAAATACTTTTTTGAAGCTCATTAAAATCAATAAATGTGCCATAATTCCCAATCTAAAGGGATAATATCAACCAATTAATATTTGATAGAACATATAAGTTAATTTTAATTGAGTTAAATTATAAGCAGGATCTGTCGTACATATAGTTCAAATAACTTACAAAAAATAAAATAAAAACAGTGCATTTAAATTTAAACATTTTTGCACATTAGCCGTAGGTATGTAGCTGCTCAATGAATTCTAAATGTTAACTGATAAAAAATTTAGGTATTTGTTAAATTGAAATAATGACAAATGTGTATGCATTTACACAACGAATAATAATTGCTCAATTATTGCAGATCCTTTGTAATGTGTAAATACTTCGCACATCCTCTTCTATTATGTGAGCATTTTTGTAGTGAAAGTTTTTATTTCTATTGTCATCAAGTGCAGACAATACCAAGGTTTACCTTATCATAAGTAGATACTGCGCCACACAGCTCTCAGTTCTCGGGAACACCAAGATTATGTAGGCTTAATGAAAGCTCTCGGAGTAAAAAAAATTTGATGGTCTCCTTAATTGAGCGGTTAGTGTTCCTAATAAATACCAGAACGTTTGTTGCTGTGACGAAAGATTTTAATTAAGTACAGTTAAGGTAAAATGGTAATGGTAAGGTTAAGGTAAGGTAAAATCCTTAATATATTTGGACATATCATTCGTAATGAAAGGTCATTGGAACGTTTAGTGGTTCAAGGAAGAGTAGACGGTCAACGCTCTCGCGGCCGATCACCCACAAGGTGGACAGACTTGGTTAAGTTGTCTACGAAGTGCTCCCTTACTGAGTGTACACGTACCGCCACAAATAGAGAAAGATGGAGAAGTCTCTCAAAAGCCGCAACCAAATATTAAGACTTACGTAACCACGACCACTCCGCCAGGAGTGAACGACTGAGAAGAAGAAGAAGGTAAAATGGTAAATGTAACCAATATCGTTTTTATTATATTATAGGTATTAATGTTCACTACTTCGTAATCTCCGGTTGCTCATTGATACAGCATCGCCGATGCTGCATCGGCATCATCATAATTTATCGTTGTGAAACAGTTTATTTCCCGCTGGCTAAGCATTACGTAAACGATTTACAGCTCATTTACTTTGTAGTAAATTCCAATTTAGTATATAGGATGTGTCATATGAATCATCATTTACTAAAATAACTGATTTCTGTTTATGACCTCCGAATACCGTATGTTCTGGAATTTTCTGAAATCTATAACGACTCAAATAACATGTAGATTGACAAATGTCTATGGGCTCCAGTAACCACTTAACAACAGGTGGGCTCTGAGCTCGTCCAAACCATCTAAGCAATAAAAAAATGGTTTTCTGCCCATGTTATGACCATAATATTTAAGGATAAGATACTACATTTTGAACTAAAGAAAAATGCAACTCACACTAGATGTTGTATTAACTTTGATGGGACTTTTTACTGCACCGTAAAAAGACACTGTGTACATTGTTTCATTTTATTATTTGTTGTAGATTTAAATGTTTAATAAATTTGAAATGGCAGCTTATTTCTAATCTTATTTCGCTTTTTCATTTCCATTAAATTAATTTTGGAATACCTAATTATGTGATGGTAAATACAAAAATGGCTAAAATAAGAATTTCCAGACCATAGAAAAAAAATTGTCTGTGGATAAAAATAAGAGTTAGCCGATGACCGATCAAGAAATCGAAAAAGAAATTGAGACGGCAAATCGCAAATTTTGAGAATTGTAATCTTTATTTCAGTTTCATTTTTGTTTTATAATGATCGAGGGGCGCGCAAATGTAAGTATCTTAAATAACAGTGATTAAAAGCTCAATTAATTCTATACTCATATAGTCATTTTTAGCCGAAAATTATTTCGATTTTAGGAGCTGCCAGATTTTCAGGTGTTTCGAACGGTAATAAAATACTGCATGGTAATTATAATCGTGCCAGTACTTTCCTTCTTCGTGGCAAAGAGTATCTTATTTGATGGTGTGCTCCGACTGGACCCCATAAATAGCAGTGTCTACTCCGCTGTCGTTGCTGTCGTTGTACTGCACGTTGCTCTCGGGCTATATATTTTCAAGGCATACAGCGAAACCGAAAAAGACCCTAAACCGGTTAAAAAAGATTAAAACCATTATCACTACTGTTTCATATCACACTCAAAATGGACAACCTCTACACAAAAGGAGAACTGTTACAAGTTCACACAAAAAACTACGACGTCTTTGAAGGTAGATTCTATAGTATGGCCCAAGATAAGACCAAAATATCACTATATGANTATTTTCAAGGCATACAGCGAAACCGAAAAAGACCCTAAACCGGTTAAAAAAGATTAAAACCATTATCACTACTGTTTCATATCACACTCAAAATGGACAACCTCTACACAAAAGGAGAACTGTTACAAGTTCACACAAAAAACTACGACGTCTTTGAAGGTAGATTCTATAGTATGGCCCAAGATAAGACCAAAATATCACTATATGATGTCAAGGAAATTCCACATGGTGATGCTAATGATGGAGTCCTTCATTACTATGATTCTGAAATAAGAGAAGTGGTGAAACTCCAGGAGTCTACTGAAAAGAAAGTTCTCAAAATATCGCAAACGAAATATGAAGAAATCCTCAAAATATCAAAAAAATACATTTTCATAAACCAAGTTGATAAAAGTTTCCATGAAGCTGTGGATGATTTGAACCAGCAAGATTTTATTGCTGTTAGCGGTGATGGTGCAAATATGGGGAGAAAATGCAAGATGCCATTTCTTGTTTTGTCCACTGACCACCAGATCTATATCTTTGACATCCAGGTGATGCAATATCATGCATTTGAATCAGGCTTAAAAAAAATTTTGGATGGTGATTCTCCAAAAAAGATTGCACATGATTGTAGAAAATTGTCTGATTGTCTATATCATAAACACAATGTTAAGCTGAAATCAGTTTTTGATACTCAGGTAAATATAAAAAAAAAAGTAGCTTAACCTTGTATTCTTGTTGTGCTATTGTACTGCAAATACCAATCTGTTAAAATTGTAATCTCCCAAATATAACACGTTCACAATTTTTAAAAAGATCATGTAGTAAAAAACTTGCTAAATATTTTAATTTCAGTATTTTCTATATGGTGTAGATATTTTTTAAGCTGACATGGGTCAGTACCCCTAATGTGCCTGTTTTTGCTGTGAAGCAGTTTGGGACTACAATTTAAAATTCCAGCTTAAGATTCTATTCTATTCTAGGTGCTATTTAATGAAGCTGAGCTAACTGTTTTTTTTTATTTTGTAGAGTAGGTGGATGGACTATCTCACAGCCTACCTGATGTTTTGTAGTTATCAGAGCCCATAGACATCTACAACATAAATGCCACCTAGATACCATAAAAGCTTCTCTAATAGTGAGATGTTGCATTATAGACCAATATTAATAGGTTAATTAATGGCAGTAAGCTCTAAGTACCAAGAGGATTGTGAACTGGCATACACTTTAAAACCAATAATAAAAATTTAAATTCTTAATGATTTTATTTTAAAGGTTGGTGATTTAATAATCACTAAGAATAAGAAGGTCACTTTACCAAACAAAGTGAGATCTCTGGGAGAATGTTTGACCAATTACCTGGGTCTACAACAAAACACCATTGACGAAAAGGTACATTATTATAATCTAAGTAAATTCACCAATTTATTTCCACAATGGACCTTATTATCAAAACCTATAATTTATTATTTAAACCTAACATTAGAAGTCATATTAAACCATTTCTGCTGTCTTTACTGAAAAGATCTGTTAGTTGCTTGCCTCGGCACTGTTAAACTTACTAGAGAATGGATTAAAAATAATGCATTTTAGTATTTGTTTGTACATTACTTGTGTCTTTAATGGTTCTTTGCTTTTTATGCATCACAATAATGTACATTATTGAAAGAAAAAAATATCACTTTTTTCAATCTGTTAACTGCTGTATCTGCATATAGTTTGATATGAGACTAGCATTAAAAATCCAACACTCTTTTTAAATGCCACTTGACTGGATTGCACTTACAGGTTAAATACAGCAAGGTAACAAGCAGGCTTGGGTAATTTATTGTATGATATAGGTACATATTTTCAGATAGTATGGTGTGTAATATCATATATTTTTTCATAAAGTTGTTGTTGTTTGTTATTTGCTTTAAACTAAACTGGTTTTTGTTAAAAAGTATTAATTTTTCGCTCTACTATTTCCTACAATGATTTATCAGGATTGCTAATGTATATTTGTGTTATATTTTAGCTTGATATTGTTCAAAGTACAGAAAGGCCACTTTCAGTGAAGATCAAGGATAGTCTGGCAAGGAATATTGCATTTTTACACCATCTGTCTGAAGTTATTAATGAAGAAATGCAGTTACCGTTTTACAGAGGTGTTGAATGCTATATTGAAAACATTCGTTCTTCAGACGATTTTAAAGCCTGGGAACTATGTGGAAAATTAAATCAAATACCAAAGGAGTTTAGAAACGCTATTGACTATTAAGAAATAACATTCCACTAATGTTAGATTTGATGTTTTTGCTCTCCAAAATGAAAACTTGTGGGATTTGGCTTTTGAATTTGATATGACATACAGTATTACAAAATGTCCATTTAAACTAGGCAATAAGTGATGTGCAATAATATAGAAGTTAGTACTCAGTAAAATGCTTTATTTTTCGTTGAAAATTATTTGAAAGCATTAAATGGCACAAAGTATAGCTTCTTTCAATGTATCTGTGATCACTAAATTATAGCTTTTNGAAAACTTGTGGGATTTGGCTTTTGAATTTGATATGACATACAGTATTACAAAATGTCCATTTAAACTAGGCAATAAGTGATGTGCAATAATATAGAAGTTAGTACTCAGTAAAATGCTTTATTTTTCGTTGAAAATTATTTGAAAGCATTAAATGGCACAAAGTATAGCTTCTTTCAATGTATCTGTGATCACTAAATTATAGCTTTTTCACATAACATACAAATCGATTGATGCTACATTTTATTGTGTAAATCAGACAAACATATTTATAGACTTTTGTGTTATTTCATATTTTGTAAGTGAAAGGAATTCATAAGTGTGAGAATATTTTGTGAGATTGTTTACATAATTTTTATTTAGGTAATGTCATTGTAGTGTTTGTAGTCTGGTGTAGATTTGCTATGACAAGCTATGTGAAAGAATATTTGCTAAGTAAATCATATTTGTGCTTGAATTGTACTATTATTTCCCTTTGTTTGAATAGTGGTTTTATAGCTATTCATCCTAACAGAAGTAGTTCTGCCATACAAATGCGACTTACTCAAGGTGTAAAATAAGGTTCCTTGATTTTAGTAAAATATTCCGTAGCTTAAAGGCTTATTACACTTGGCTAAATTTAGTCGACTGAATCCAGAAGCAAATTTAGAAGCTTCTGGCTACACTGTTCTAAAGTCAGTTACTGAATCAATTGTCAGTTTAAGCGCGACGAAGTTGGACGTGTCGTGTGGGTACGATGATGGCTCCAATATTGTCTAGACAACAAAAATTGGTCTTGGCGTAGCCGTCGCTGTCGGCTCAATTGAAAAAAAAAGCAGAATATGGGTGAAGAAGTATTTATTGCTCCGCGGAAAAATAGCAAATATGAGTGATATGAGAAATAGCAAATATATTATGAGTGATTTAGAACCAGCAGACTTCAGAACTGATCTATAAATGTATTCGAGCTCGTTTGACCTAATATTAAACCTTGTGACGCCGTTTATTCAAATGCAGGATACTATCCTACGATATTCTATTATATAAATATTACATATCTAATCCTACGATAGTATAAATCCAAAAGAAAGATGATTGTAACATTAAGATTTCTTGCAACAGGAAAGTCGTATCAAGATTTAAAATTTAGTTCTTCCATATCTCAACCCTTGATGACAAAAATTATCCCTGAAACATGTCGGGCTATTTACAAATGTATGGCACATTAAATAAGGGTAACCGAAATTAATACTTTTTATTCGGATGTAAAAAACAAACTAAAACGTCCTTACGCACAGAGAGCTATGGGGCGACTGAAACCTGAAACCATTAAGTAACTAAATGCGTTTCTAATTAGGCTTCTAAATGATTTAGTCAGTCAGAAACCATCCTTGCTACTGAATTAGTAGGCTAACTTACTTAATGCTATTACACTTCACTGAATTCAGTCGACTAAATTTAGCCAAGTGTAATAAGCCTTTTATTTAAAAAAATGCAAAACCCGTATGATACCTTCTTATACTATAACATATCTATATCCAAATAATATCCTAGTCAGAATAGTTTCTCACGTGTCGGAACCAAGTTTTAGAAGAATTAGTGGTATAACGATTTAATTAATTTTTACAACCAAAAGTTCTACATCTCAATTTTATAATACAACGGCCGCCCCACCCTTCAAACCGTGCCCCTGCTGACTCTTAAGTCGCCCTGCCAGCAGTAATTACAAATTATTTTAAATATTTTGCAGGTTTTGATTTTTATTACGCGATGTCATTCCTTCGCGTATTCCTACGTGGAAGTCTTTCGTGAAGACTTGTTAAGTCTAGTCTAAGTAGGTATCTTTGGGGAAAAATTGGTAGGTATCTGCCTGCGGAATTTGAACACCGGCACTGTCGTATCGCTAGATAGGAATGCACTGGGCGTCTTATCTTTTAGGCCACGCTGACTTACTAATAATGTTAAATAAACAAAAAAAGGCTGATTTACAATAATGACCCCTATCCTTTATCCTTTTAGGTCACGACGGCATCAATATCTATGGCACCGATTCCCATATAATAGGTTTATAAGTGTCTACTTAAGTTATTAGTGTCTTTTCTAATTCTTAGGTGGGTGGACGAGCTCACGGGCCACCTGAAGTTAAGTGGTCACCGGAGCCCAAAGACATCTACAAGGTATCTAAATTTTGTCACCCACCTTGAGAGACGAGTTCTAAGGTCTCAGTTTTGCCCCACCCTTCAAACCGAAACGCATTAATGCTTCACGGCAGGAATAGGCAGGGTAGTGGTACCAACCCGTGAGAACTCCCAATACGTCCTATCGCCAGTAAAAAAATCTTATTTATTGATAGGCCTGCGGAAGGATATACGGAATGCTCTAACTTATCTCCGCCTGTTTCTTTATAAGATACTTTAATGGGGCAACTATAAAATAAACCGCCGTCGTCCCTTGACGCGATAGCGCAACTTCGGCTATTTTCTTTTAATAAAAATAAATGCTGCTGACCAGTGACTGAATGGACTTGGCCTCAGTATAGAAGCATACACAGTCCAGATACCGAGCGGCGTCCGCGCCACAGAGCAGAAAAGAAGGAGAATTCGAAGTCGTGGTAGGTACCCACTGAGTTTCTCAGAGATTACTTACTGAATTACGATTGCGGTAGTAGATATAGCGAAGCACTGCTCTTGCTAGAGCAGATGTTAGGACATTCCTTCAGGCTGAGCCTCGTGAACTCACCATTAGTCAAGTCAGAAGCCAGACTAGCTATCGAAGCTACTGGCAGATTAGTAGGCAAATAAGTGAGTAAATAGTTACTACTAGTAAATACTTAAAAAAGTAGTAAATAGATTACCCTGGCTCTGCGTGCACTGGGTAGCCTGGCTTCAGCGGCTGAAATATTTGAGCAGCCAATCGACGACCATTTGTGATCCTTTCGTCAAGCGATATTATTCTATACTTATATTTATAGACATAAAATATTATTAATAATTTTAAGTCTAATGTTAAGTTTCATGACTTTATTACTGTTGTGGGTTTTTTGTGCTACCTGTGTTCTTAGTGCGAGGTTTTTAAATTTCTCGATAACGTACAAGTTAGCTCATATTTGTATGGAATGGGATCGTTGGCCTACGTTTGCCCCTAGGGGCGCTGTTCCAACTGCATACAAAATTGGACTAACTTTTACGCTATCGAGAACGTTAAGAATTTCGCACTAGGCATACTATTTTGTTTATGAATTAAGAGCCAAAATGATGTTTTCACTGTAGTTTAGCGCCAGCTACACGTAAACGGAACAAGAATAGTCAAGCGCTATCTGTAAGAAAACACTAGTAAAAAATAATCTTTAATATGTAACATCAGCTAACAAGAAATTTACAAAATATTTATTAGGCCTCTAGCAAAAATCTGTTGGGGTAAAAAGCCAAGCCTTCAATTGACTCGTCACGGCACGCCAAGCCAAGTCTTTCCGTAGTAAATAGTCTCTCTCTCGCCAACAAGACTGATACATTTGCGATTTGCGATAGCTTCTCTGGTGTGAGGTATCCATTCTCTTGTATCTATGAACAAAAAAGTCATATTAGAAACCTATTTATTTCTGTTCTTCGCTCGACGAAGTTTTTCGCTCGATCTTTTCAGTGGATCGCGATTTCGACCCGATGGTAGATTCTGCGAAGCACTGCTCTTGCCGGCTAGTGTTAGCAAATTCTCTCAGGTTGCGCCCATGAGCTCACCTACCTGTACGTAGTTGGAATAACTTCGTAGAGTACTTATTAGTGATTATGTAGAAAAAAAAGATAGGAGCCTAGTATAGAATCTTAAGGTAACTTAATGATTCAGAGTGGTGTTAATCATTAATAACAAATAGACAATAGTTTTCTATTGTAAATTACTGCTATTATATTCGTCCATATGATCGAAAGTAATCGAAACACATTCATTCAGCAGCCGGACAATAGTCCATACACACGTTTCGTCATCATTTAATCATAAGGTTGGATCTATTTATAAACAATATTTTGTGCATAGTCATCTGTTTTTTCTTTTGGTATCGTAATTTTCTCGCAAAAGCTATTTAGCAAAGCATTAAAAACAATTACAATGTAATATGTTAGAATTATGGATATGGGACCATATCACTTTAATGTAATTATGCAGAAATATTTGATAATTTAAAATGACATTTACCATATCACTTGTAGATTTAGCAATCTCTTCATCCCTGTTGGTATTCAGCTGTAAGACACAAGCTCCACTAGGGAATTTTCGGAGTGACATGGGAGCGTCTACAGTTCGTAGTAATCTAAAAAATAAAGCCATATTATTGATTATCTGAATTCATAATTTACTCTTTTAACATCATTCTTGGGAAATATAAAATTGAATACATACTTGCAAGCATTCAATAAGTCTTCTGGCGATACAAGCTCTAAGCCCCTGGCTCGGTTTACTCTACACCATACATCAGCTAAGGACATTATTCCACCACACTCCTAAAAGTAATTATCTTTTAATAAAAATTAACAAATCGGTTCAGCCATTCTCGAGTTTTAGCGTGACTAACGAACAGCAATTCATTTTTATATATATAGATTATAAGTCTTAACTTTCTATCTATTAAAATATGAACTCATAGTATCAATCTATTCCAAAACTGTGGCAATATTTAAAGGCTCATCTTGAAGAAGTGAACACACTCAGCAAAGACATTTTGTACTGCCTCCTGGGTATTGAATATTTTCCTTGCCAAGAAGTTGTCAAACATTGGAAAAGCAAGTCTGTCTACAGAGGTCTAGTGAATACGATGGATGACGTAGAACTTCAAACTTTAGCTCCTGTAGCATAGAGAAAGTCAGTTGTCCCATATGAGGTTAAGCGTTAGATTTTATTGCCAGTCATACATAAATTAAGCTTCAAATGGCCAGTATTGTAAAATTTCATAGATAATTCATCTATTATATTAGAGTGATATTTTTTAACTACATTTACTGCATTTTATATGGACACCACTTAAAAAAGTTCTTAAGCTCATTCGATCCTTCGTATATGTGTATGACACGTAATAGTATCTGCAATAGCATTGTTGAGACACACCTTGTCTCAAGAATGGTGACTCAGAAAACTATTGAACTCCAGGTAAGTCCTAAGTGCATTGGCTAATTAAATGCAGTAAACTATTTTTAATAGACAAAACATTAATATAGCTTACCAATAACACAGCAACCATCATATCTGATACTTGTTGTGCAAGACCCAAATAGTATTCAGAGTCTGATCTGAATGCATCCCTAGTTACTGGATCATCTATACCTAAGCTCATGAGGTAGGATTTGAATCTAACTGTATCATCTTCTGAAATATCACCTTGTTTTTCCTGAAATTATCATTTGCTAGATTAACAGTACTAGTTTGTGTCCATATGTTTATACTTTACAATTAGTAATTGTTTACATATTATGAGACTTTTTTTTCTTATATTACCAAGTATTCTAAAAAAATAATTAATGTGGATAAAATTAAATTATTATTATTATTATACTGTTTACATACCCTTATTTTTGTAGAAATATTCTTTGATAAAGATACCATTTCTTTTGCCTTCTCCATTAACTTAGTGAGGTCTTGAAATGCCACACTTATACTCTGATCTGTGGCTCTATGCTGTTCTTCTATACTTCTTTCAATTCCCACAATGCCTGACCTAATCTTAGAGTTTACGGCTGTGACTGTGGGTCTTGAAGCCGTTGTTGGGCTTGTAGCTGTTCTCGGAGTGTTAATTGGAGTTTGTCTTTCCCACGCTTTGGCAGCAACAGCGTCACTTAAAGCTTTGTAAAAAGCAGTATCTACTCCATCTTTGAATGATAGTTTCACATAGTGAAATGGGCTCACTACTGCTGGACCAGGCCTTTTCCCTTAAATTATAAAGTTAATACTAAGTATTACACAAAATGGTTTCAAATTTTAAATACCTAGGCCAGACATAACAAACCTGTCTCATTAACTTAAGAATACTTAAAAATTAGAATACTTATAACTAAGAATACTTATTGATTCAAGAAAGATTAAGGATTATTTACCAAAGGATATATTTTAATTATTTAGTTATTTCATAATAGAAAATACTTCAAGATTTGATACAGAAGAATGAATTGTATTGCATAAGAGCTGTCTCACCATTCTAACTGCAACATGTGTTTCCTTTCTGGTAGAAATATAGAGGTTGATCAAAATATGACAAATTTTATGTATATTTAATTTTAATAAATGCCGATGTTTGTAAACACATGTTACAAATTTTAATGTATTTATTTAAAAAAATAAGGTACTTGCCTAATTTTAATACAGAATTTGAATGAATACCTGCACGACTATATTTATATCTGACTTATTCATTACACTACAAACACTTTTGAAGATGTTAAGATCACCTTTCAAGTTAGTATTTCATTAGACACTAAACTATTTAAAATGTCTTGCAATTCAATGCCACATATAATCAAATTGGTTTATTGAACAATCACAAATATATGTAGATACATATTTGAAAGCAAATGTTGAGTGGTTTGGAAGTGTGTGCATATTCAGTTCTAATAGGTTTTGATGAGATCTGATTTAGGCTAATTATTTAGCTGTCTTAACTTTTATATAGGCTCCGGTGACCACTTAAAACATGTGGTCATGGTGGGCCATGGCTTCTGGCATCTGCTCCTAGAAAGTTATACAAACCTTTAGTCATTACCCTATAATCTTAAATACAGATTGCCTTGAGACAAGTTTATATCTATTATGAATTCAATTTAAAAAGAAATAATGCTTACGATTTCAATGGTACTGAGCTTTTAAGCCATGTCTCAAGGTAAGCAGCAAAATTTGCACAGTAGAAACCATGAGCCCAGGCAGCACCTTCATATCAAGTGGTAAGTTCATTAGTCATTTTTCATTAGTATAAGTCTAGCTCAATTTTTTATTTAATTGATAGCTTTAAAATATTTTTATTATTTTACCTGGAAGTGCAGGACCTAAATGCATTATTATCCTTTTTGGACCCCCAAGACCAAATACGCCACCACTTTCTTCTTCTAAACAAAACACATAATACAGATGGAGAGATAAACAAACTAAGCCTTTTGGTATATCTCCTGGTTTTCCCCATAAAAGTCTATGTGTTGTTAATAGAACTTCACCATCAATGAACTGGGTCTAAAAACGAAAACAATTGATTAAAACGTTTTTCAGTCTATTTTCAAATTTAGTTTTAAAAATATCACCTTATCGTCGCCATCGTAAATTTTAACATTTTTGTCTCGTTTTAAATAGTTTTCTCCATCGAATAATCTTGCCTCGATATACTCAAATCTGTCCATTAGATTAAATTATTGATTGATAAAATTAAATTTATTACACTGATGAAATAATAAACAAAATTTTTAAGTGTATAATCTATGCAAAATTTATAAACCAAAGATTTTTTTTCTTTAATGGATTTTATGACCTGGTAACTAAGACATTTAGGTCATGTCTTATTTTAGTTTATACTCTTATTTTTATGAAAAATGCTAATATAATATGAAGCGAAATGAAATGAAATGAAGATGATTAATTTGAGACATTAATCAACTGGGATGAAATTAAATGAAATGAGATGAGATGACATGGGATGAAATATATATCTCAGTAAAATGGTGGTCATTTACTGAGACTTTTTCTGTAGACTTTTTGAAGGATCCCGAGAAGTTACGTTCAGAGGCTTTTTCATTTTCATTTGTGTACTTTAACAGACTGATACTAAACAGATCATTTTCTTCTTTATTTCTTTTGTATAAGCGCATTTTCATGGGTAATATAATATTGCTATGAATAAAAAGACTTAATAGTTCTAATTTTTTGCTAATATAATATTGCTATGAATAAAAAGACTTAATAGTTCTAGTTTTTTGCTTCCTTGGGCTTGGTAATGTTTCCTTCTTCTTTTCTTAAGTATGGCCATTGGCTTTTGACTTTTGGCGACCACAATAAAATCTTCCATTTTTAAATAAATATGTAATTAATTATTCTGAAACATGATATGAAGCGAAATAACATGAATTTGATAAACTTGGGACTTTAATTAAAATTTAAATGGGATAAAATAGTCTCAGTAAAATGGTGCTTATTTACTGAGACTTTTTAAGTAGCTATATTGAAAGAAACTACGAAGCCATGATCAGCGGCTTTCAATTGTATGTTTCTGCATTTGCATTTTCATGCACTTTTGTGTTTTCACAAATGCTAAATAGTGAATTCTTCTTCTTCTTCTTCCTAGTCGTAGCATCTTGTCAGAGTGGTCGTGGTCATGCATCAGTCGGATCCTGCGATACCGATGTTCTCGCGATGCGACGCCATGTGGCACGGTGTTTCGCAGAATGAGGCAATCATTTATATTGAAGTCAGTCACAGATTTTATAAAGTCGGTCCATCGTGTCGGAGATCGAGCGCGAGGTCTTTTGCTCTCGACTTTCCATTGCACCACCAACTGCTCAATGGAGTCATCATTACGAGTGATGTGCCCGAAGAACTTGAGGATTTGTATTGGACTGTTGACGATAGTCTCTCCTTAATGTTGAGCTCTTTCAGGATCGAAATTTTGGTATGGTGCGCAGTCCACGGAATTATGAGGAGACATCTCCAACACCACGGCGGTCTTGCATCCTCAGCGTCCACCTCTCAGCCCCATACAGAAAGATTGGAAAGATCAGGCATCTCATTAATCGAACTTTTGTGTTTTTGCTTATTCTGCGGCCTCTCCAAATTTTTGTTAGCCTCTCAACTGAGGATCTTGTCACGGTGCAATGTCTTCGGATCTCATCTTCCGTGCATCCCGCTATATGTTGGACTTCTGGGTTGATGTTAGCACGATCTACGATCATCATTTTGGTCTTATCACGATTGATCGCAAGTCCAAAATCCAACGCTGTGGTCTCCAGCCGCCGAAGAAGCACCTCGATTTGACTCTGGTTGACACCGTAGGTACACTGGAGGGTAGTATCATCAAATCGTAATTAGACCACCGTAATGGGTTCCCGCCAAAAAGCCATAGCAATGTCAAAAAGTAAAATACATAATCCCAATGTCAAGTGTCAATACATAAAAATCTTGCTGAAACGAAATATAACCTATAAAATTTATTGGTTATGGTTGGTGTTAAAACAAAAAATGAAAGTAACCAAGCTGAAATAATTGACCTGCAATTTGCTATCTAACTACTGCACTTGCGCGCTTTAACCTTGAAAGTATAGTGAATTTTATTTAAACATTTAGATTTAAATCATAATGGCAGCTTCTCAGGAAGATTTATTATTGAAAATTCAAGAACAGGGTGATCTTGTTAGAAAATTAAAAGCAGCGAAGGAGTCCAATGAGAGGGTACGTGCCACATTAAGGTCTCAATCTTTACACGTACTTATTGTAATGTTACATCAGCCATCCTTTCCCTAACAGAAAATAAAATTTTCTAGGGAAAGGGCTTTAAAGAAGTATACAATTTTGAAGAAATTGACAAGCATTTAAGTCACTACAGCTATATTTGTGGCTATGTACCATCCAAACCTGATGTGGACGTAGCTAAAGCCTTAAAAAGCTTAGATTTTTCCAACTACAAATATATCAAGAGGTGGTGGAACCATATGCGGAGTTTCAGTGACACTGAAGTGTCACTTTTTCCGGATTTCCGGCAACCCAACTTTTTAAAATATAATAGTAAAAAAATATTAGAAAGTCAGGTTTGTGAGAAATCAATGTTGATTCTGAAATAGTTGCACCTTAGCTGTTTGTATGAACAGTGTAAGCAAAAGTAATTTTGTGCACAATTAACGATATAATTTTGTTTATGAGTTAAATATTAGAGGACTAAATTAAATCACTCTTGTTTGACTGTTGTACTTGTATGTATGTACATCAACTTGTAAACTCCTCATATGGTAATTTCATCATCAAAATAACAAAATATTCATCTTTTGTGTAATTTAATTGAATTCTTCAGTTTTTATGTTTTGTTTCCGGTTATAAGTACTAAAAAAGTCTGGTGATGAAAATATCATTGTGGTGTTAAGTAAAGGGATATTATTGAAGCATGTCACACAAATTACTTACATTTTTTAAAACCCATGTAATGGCAAGACTATTATGCAATGCAGTTCAGAGAAACTGTCTGACAAAAAATGTTACAACATCATCTTGTCGCAAGGTATTGGAAAGTGCTTGATGCTCTTTGAGTTGCTAAATTTATAGGAAACTTAGGTTATACTTATTAACTTTGCTAGATTATTGTTAACTTGGCTTAAAAAAATATTTTTTTAAATGTAAATCAATAAGTAAGATTTTATTGTATTGTTAGTAATTAGTTTCTTTTCATGACCAATATCCAGTTTTATATCACAGAAAAAATTATTATAGTAATTTAAAAAAAAAAACTTTTTTAGGTTAAAGAAGAAGTATCAAAGTTGTTGGCTTTAAAGGCTCAACTTGTAACAGAAGATGCAGGCCCACAAAAGTTTACTCTTAAAACACCAAAGGGAACAAGAGACTACAACCCACAGCAAATGACAATACGTAATAATGTATTGGATAAAATTATTACAGTTTTTAGGAGACACGGAGCTGAGTGTATTGATACACCTGTTTTTGAGCTAAAGGTAATTAAAGTAAAAGTAATTGAAAATAGTTTTTTACATTACAAATCATTAATAATTAACTATAAATCATTTATTTTTAGTTGAAAGACAAGCTTAATTCTAATAATTGTTTTAGTTTGAGATAGTTTAATTGATCCAAATGGAATAAAATGTGTTTTTCAAACTTAAATGGACATAACTTTTTATTAAAATTATACTATCATACTATCTTACATACTACTTATTACATACTATCTATGAAATCATTTTATTATTGGTCAATTCAGGTACAGAGAATGGTTAATTTGAGTGAGGTTTTCCAAAATTTATGAAATCAAAGAACCTTAATTTATTAAGGATTAAAATGAAGAATAGAATATGAGTTATTAAGAACCTTAATTTATTTAATCAATATTTTAAGGACTGCTGATATAGCCTGACTGAATTGCTATTTTTTTTTAATTTACCATTGTACTACAGGCATTACCAATGCTTATAAACATATATCTGTTTACCCTGTCTGCCACAACTGCATGTTCTTAAATAATAGATAAATAGACAAATAATATCAAAATGTTACTAATGAAAAGTAAAGCCATTTTTGAATTGCTTTAATTTAATTTTAGTTCAAATCTTTTAAATCATTTTTTTAGGATGTGCTTACTGGGAAGTATGGTGAGGATTCAAAATTAATCTATGATTTGAAAGACCAAGGTGGGGAAATTCTTTCATTAAGATATGATTTGACTGTACCTTTGGCTCGGTATTTAGCAATGAATAAAATAACTACTTTAAAGAGATATCATATAGCTAAGGTGTACAGAAGAGACAATCCTGCCATGACTAGAGGAAGATACAGGGAATTTTATCAATGCGTAAGTATAAAATAAAATTATTTGATTTATTAAACTATGGTCCTAAAAAACTCATTCATGCTTGTTTAAATTATAAATTAAAAAAGAGATAAAGTTTGAATAATTTAAATTTATTTTAAATAAAAAAAGAAAGCAATGAACACAATTTAAAATTACAAAAAAAAAAGATTTCAAATATATTTTCATCCTTGAGCACGGATTATTTTTCTTACTTGGAAAAAAAGAAATAAAACAGTGTAATTTATGAGTTTTTTGAAAACCAATTGCATAATAATAATAAAGTAGTGCCCTTGTACTCTGTATCCTTATTGTTGTGTTTCTTCTAACAGCTGTGTGTACAAAATATATTAAATGATTGCAAATACATATAATTAGGTTTTAAAAAATACTTTTTTCTTTAATTTAATTCCGTGGTGTGGTGGTTTTTGGATGTTAAAATATGTATGGTACTTTGAAACTTGACAAAAAAGTTGTCTCTTGTCTTAAAGTTGAAATTTTTATTCCGATTTCCCCAAGAAGCCAGAAAATTAATCAGTTCGTTAAGGTTGTGGACAATGATTTTCGACTACTAAAATATTTTACCAGAATACTTTATCAACAATACAATTTACGTTTATTTTTTAGGACTTTGACATAGCTGGTGTATATGATCCTATGGTACCTGATGCAGAATGCTTGAAGGTAGTGACAGAGATCCTAGAGGCTCTTGACATAGGACAATATATCCTCAAAGTGAACCACAGAAGATTACTTGATGGAATGTTTGAAGCTTGTGGAGTTCCCGCAGATAAGTTTAGGACCACATGCTCCACAGTTGATAAACTAGATAAGGTAAAGCATTAAAAGGTACAAATAATAAATAAACCATACCTGCATATCATGCATAGTACAGTAAGAGTCTAGATTCATATAAAACAAAACAAAACTTATTGTAAAGCGCTAGGACTACTAACTGCTTTAATGTCATTTCTGCAACAGTTTTATAGTCGACACGACAAGTCTACATTTATCAAGAATATTCCCGATAGAACTAGTCGTTTTGATAAGTGTTTTGGCTATTTGATAAAAAATGACGTTGCACTTCCCCAGTGTTCTCGATATTACTAGTTCGTTATATATTTGTTTCTGCTATTTGATGACAGATGGCGTTACTCTTACCCGCATAACATTATTTTAAAATCAGTCTGCTATAACTAAAATTGTAAGTCAATAAGGATTTACAGATTGTAGGCCCTCAGGCTAAAAGATAATCATCTATTATAATCCAAAAGTGGTATAATGTGGTGGTATAATAGTGGTAGTGGTAATGCCTGTAATTCCAATGTAATTGATATATTGTGACAGTCTCAAGTTTGAATGCAGTGATAATATTCTGTAGACTAAGCTAAGTGGGTTGTAAGCTCATTTTTTGCAACTAAACAATAAAACTTAAAACCTTAAAAAAGTGCATGCATTTTTGGGTATTAATGTCAATTTATTCATTTTAGTCACCATGGGAGGAAGTAAGAACCGAAATGATTAATGAAAAAGGTGTGTCACCTGATGCAGCAGACAGAATAGGAGAGTATGTACGCTTAAACGGTAGCACCGAACTGGTAGAGAAACTATTGAAAGATGAGAAATTATCTAAAGTAAAGGCTGCATTAGAAGGTGTAGAAGCAATCAAAACTTTGCTACAGTATTGTGAACTCTTTGGCATTAAGGATAAGATTCTGTTTGATTTGAGTCTTGCCAGAGGATTAGATTATTACACTGGTGTTATCTATGAAGCAGTGCTTACACGTAAGTTTAATTCATAATGAAAATGTTTTGATTGAAATCAAATACTACTTTTCTTGTTTTTTGAATTAAAATTGTAATGGTGGTGCTAATAAAGCCGCACAATAATAATTACGTTTAGTCTTAAGCCACAATAACCCATCAATAACTAAACATTAAGAAAGTCTGCATTACATTGGCCTTTTTATGTAATAACTTTTTAAAGATAAGTTGATAAATGAATGGCATATTAACCTTTTTTTAATAAATTAGTAGTACAAACTCATTTCATAGAAAACCGTGATTTGGCCAATTTAGCTCCAGAACTCAGAAATAATAATTGAATTATATTACTAATTTTGAAAAAATGAGACATTGTAACAGAGGTGGGGTAACTGCTACATGAGTTTGAAGCTGTTGTGGGCTAAAGGCTAAGGCGCTTGTTGTGCTAATATCAAACAATGCAACTATGCCTATGTTTAAATCCTTAGGACGGGATTTTTTAAATAATTAACACATGTTCACGAATGACTTTGCAATGAAGGAACAAAATCTTTTAACAAAAGTTAAAACCTCGCGTCGAGATCGTTATATCCGATCGGTAGGATCTTTAGCTATTGCACCGGCTTTTACGGGCCTCCGGACGATTAGATTTTTGAAAAAAAAAACTATTTTGAGTTATTTAACGTCAGGTTTTAGCTCCGTGAGCTCACTTACTCGCCCTGTGACGCTGATATGGTCTCTCAAGACCATCAGTTTAGGAAGTAAAAAAAAATTGCCGCTCTGCAAATCGAAATCTCCCCGCGACTCCTCCCCCCCTGAATGAATCCTGTTCTTCAACTATGGGCCTATCTGCGCAGAGCTCCGCGTTGTCGTATATTTTTAGCACAAATGCCGGTGCTGTCGAATTTTAACAAATCTTCATTAATTATTATCACGTTTACTACAGCCCCTTTATCGTATGAAATAAGAAATTTACACTTCAATTAAAATGGTAACATTAATGATTATGCTTTAGCAAAAATGTTAATTTGATCGTTGAAGCACGATATTAATTATATAATACCGACAATTAGATTGATTGTAATTACCCTTAACGCCTAACTAACACGAATTGTTATTTCCTTCTAGAACCTATTAAAATTGGAAATGAGGAACAAACGGTTGGATCCATCGCTGGCGGCGGAAGATACGATAACCTCGTCGGCATGTTTGACTCAAAAAACAAACAGGTATTTTGGAATGTTGAATAAATATTTAAGCGGTAGGCAGCGGTCTGGCTCTGCCCCTGTCATTGCTGGCGTAATTTCGTGGCATAAGATCTATGCAATCTAATTTACTACGTTTTGTTTATTTTGTCCACTCATCAAAAGTATTTGGAATGATTTTTTAATGGTTGCAAGAAACTGACGACTCGTCTGCCGAAAAAAAAACATTTCAATAATAACAGCTCTCAGTCAACATCATTCTCCTGCCCTTTTCCCAGTCACCTAGGGTCGGCGCAACATTTTTTATCCTTCCATACTCTTCTATCATATACCATTTCTTCGCTTACTCCCTTTTTACCTATATCGTCTTTCACGCAATCCATCAATTTTTTCTTAGTACAGCTCTCAGTATGAATTGCAAAATAATTAAATAATTATGTATACAGGTGCCATGTGTAGGTGTGAGTATTGGCGTTGAGCGTATATTCTCGGTACTGGAAGCGAAACTCGCCGCCGGTGACATAACGGTTCGCACAAGCGACATTGACGTGTATGTAGCGTCAGCACAAAAGAACTTCCTAGAGGAGCGCATGAAAATATGCGCTGAACTGTGGGATGCTGGGATCAAGGTAACGTGATTTTTTCTTATTGACACTTTAAAATTTTCATAAATTACGCAAATTTTAATAAGGCTCAGTGTGTTTTGTCTAATTTAACATGAGATATGAACGTATGTTTGTGATTTATTCATTCTCACATGTTGTATTCGATTGGTTTTGGTATATGTTGATAATTCAGGGAGGGTTTTTGTAATAGTACAACCAACTTACATGTGGTTGTATTTTACGAGTATACATTTTTTGCGATAGTTACAGCGACGCGTATCCGGGTTTCAGTAGCTATAATATAAACGTAATTAATAATTTTGTAATTTCTAATCTAACGAGGTGTTTTAGGTTTTTGTTCGTTACGTTAATATCATGTATTTAAACCTTGCTTACTGATATGACCACTTTAGTAAATTTGTGATTTGAAACTTGATAAAAAAAAAAACGGCCCTAAAAAAAAAAAAAAAATTACATCCATATAATTTAGCCTGCGTTTGACCCCTCGGAAGATTTCACTACATACACACAATTTTATTTAATTTCCTTTCGATTTTATTTTTTTCGAATAATTCTCATTTTCACCGACGACAGATTTTGTGGCCACGTAAATACGTTAATTCTTACTTTTTGTATTTTAAAAATATTGCAGAAAACACTAAAGGGCGTCACACACGGCGAAGGTACTATAATATTTTATCTTAACAAACAATATCGCTCGCAATACGTTTTGTATGAACTAACAAATATATATTATTTTAACCATGTGTGGGATAGCTCATACAAAATGTATAGTGAGCGATATTGTATGTTAAGATAAAATATTATAGTATCTTCGCCGTGTGCGACGCCCTTTATTATCCAAATATCAATTGTACTGTTATTTTGTAGATTCAAGAAAGAGTTCACTTATAAGCGAATCTGTATTTTCAGACCGAGCAGTCGTACAAGAAGAATCCCAAGATGCTGAACCAGCTTCAGCATTGTGAAGAAAATAAAATACCGCTAGCGGTCGTGTTGGGCGATTCCGAACTTAAACGGGGCGTTGTCAAAATAAGAAACATTACAACTAGAGAAGAGGACGAAGTGCCCAGAAACGATCTGGTTCAAGAAATAAAGAAACGTATTGACAATTTGAATCTTAATCAATTGAATGGAGCAACATAATGAAGGAAGAATTCGGTAGGCAGCTGAAGTCCATGGGCGACGGTAACCACTCACCATCAGGTGGGCCGTGTGCTCGTCTGCCTACAAGGTCAATAAAGAAAAAATATTTTTTTTGCAATTTTAATTTCAATTTCTCTTATCCTTCGAAGGCCTTTTTTTAAATTGTTGTTACAATGTCAAAATTATTTGTTTTTGTATGTCTATTAGAAAATTTATTAAGTGATATTTGTACACGCTTTTTGATTGTCAACACAAACCAAGTTTGTAAAACAAAATGTTTTTTTAACTAATATCTTTAAAAAGCTGGTTTAAGCGTTTTTTTTTAAATATTCTCTTTCTAATTTAAAACATATTTATAAGAGTTTCTGAATTTCGTTTTAATTGTTTAATGCAACTTTTAAATAAATTTATAGGTTAATTTAAGAAGGTCAAGTTACTATATTAATAATTAATATAAATATTAGTAAAAACAATTGTACGTTGGGTTTACTAATATTGGTTAGTACATAATGCAGTATTTTCAGAAACTTAATATTTTATTTGTAAATTCGGTAATAAAAGAAATCTTAAATTGTTTTTTTTAATTGTTACATTTAAAGGAAGATTGTTCCAGGTATAGAAAATACGTTTGACAAACCCTAAGTTTAATATAAACATCAAACTACAAATGGTTTCTGGAATGATAAATATCTTCCTCTATTATTACTATGAACGTGATATGATTTTTTTGGGCGTAATCAAGATTTCGACATTTCCTCAGGGAGCCTAAGGGGTTCCATTTTTATTGGCAATTACTTAACATATATAGCAGGAACATAGTATATTAATAATAAACACAGACACAAAGAGCAAACAAATCTGTTCATCACATGAATGTTTGCCCCATGTGGGAATCGAACCCGCGACCCTTAGCGCAATAGTCAGGGCCGCTAATAACTGCACCATCAGTTTGGGTATTCTAAAAACGCAATTTATACAGATATAGATAGAAAGACTTAGGTTCGCTTGCCACGAGACCTGGTTCATCTCGTAGTGACTATAGCTAATAAACTGATAGCCGAATTTTTTATCTATTTATTGCTTAAATGGTTGGACAAGCTCACATCCCACCTGGTGTTAATTGGTTACTGGAGCTCATAGACATCTACGACGTAAATGGGCCACCCAGCTTGAGATATAAGTTCTAAGGTCTCAGCATATTTACAACGGCTGCCCCACCCTTGAAACCGAAACGCATTACTGTTTCAGGGCAGAAATAGGCAGGGTGGTGGTACCTACCCGTGCGGACTCGCAAGAGATACTACTACCACTAGTACTAATGACAATAGAAGGCAACTCAAATACATCTGAGTAGGTATCTGATGTGCTTGTTGTATGCCTTCGCTTTTTGTAGCCCTTAATCTAATTGAAACTTGAGCACTGAGTTCCTGTGCCATATATTGCCTTAAGTATAAGGTATGTAACCTAACAGTATCATTTTCTTCTAATGTTAATGAATTACAATCTATTTTTCTATTATCTAAAATGCACAGATAAGCTTGTTGTGAGGTAAAAGGCTTACCGAGTGCCGTGACAGTTCTTTTTTTCAAAAATCACAATCAAATGGACGGATGAGCTCACAACCCGCCTGGTGTTAAGTGGTTACCGGAGTCCATAGACATCTAAAACCTAATTTTGTGGGTTTCATTTGTATTACGCGATATTATTTCTTCACCAAGTTTTGTGGATCGTCCTCAACTGTAGCTGTAGCCTTTTGTTTTTAGTTTAGCCGATGTTCATAAGCCACGGTGTCGGCCTACTATCGCCACAAATGGTTCTAGTGCAGTTAAGTGGCAGGAATGCAGTCTTCACAACTTCGAATTCACGTTTTTGTGGTTCGTGGGCTTCGATAATCACTTACACACATCATGGATCTAAACACTAGATGTGCAGTGCTAATCTAGTCATCTCTAGATTCTAGACCAATATAAAACATATTTCGAACTTTAGGACCATGGTTCTAACGGTAAGAAACATATATGTATGTGCAGGATTTAAATGAGTTACATATTTACCTTACGTGGATACAACGAATACAATTGTCGATTGTTGGGTCCTATGCATGTCTAACTTTTGTCGGTAATTGCATTTGTGAACCTCGAAGGAACCTCATTAGAAACTTAATCGAAAATAAAGTATAAATTTACTTTGTGAATACGCGAATCTGTTTGAGAAGCAAACGAAAAAGCCATTCTCGTATCGAGACATTTTTACGAAAAAAAAAAGACTTGAGAATTTTATTATTTCAACATTTAAGTGACTCGGCTTCTCTGTAGTTTTGTGTGTCGGAAATACACGAGACAAGAATACAGAAGCATAACCATACCATATATTTTATACTAAATATAATTACCAACGATATTTTATGCTAAATATCATTAGCAATCAAACCCGAATCCCCGGAGCCGATGAATTTGATAAACCAAGGCTAATACAGCTCTTTATATACCTAGAGAAAAATATAAAATTGAGTATTTGTATAATATGTGTTTTAAATTGAAATAGGCACACAAATAGGCCGACTTCAAAAGTAAGAAAACCATACTAAGATCCAATTAGCTTGGTTTATTTATTAAATTGACCTCGAATACTGCAACTTTACTTACTGGTGGTAGGACCTCTTATGAATCCGCACGGGTAGGTACCACCACCCCGTCTATTTCTACCGTGAAGCAGTAATGTGTTTCGGTTTGAAGGGGCAGCCGTTGTAACTATACTGAGACCTTAGAACTTATATCTCAAGGTGGGTGGCTCATTTACGTTGTAGATTTCTCTGGGCACCAGAAACCACTTAACATCAGGTGGGCTGTGAGCTCGTCCACCCATCTAAGCAATAAAAATAGAAATAAATGGAAGTTCAAATTTTGAGTGCCCTTCTGGTCTTGTTACCTTGGTTGGATTTCATTGACCTCGATCTCACATTCCACCATTTACTTCTAGTTCAATAATGTCATGTCACGGACGCACCGTTGTCTGTTCGATTGTTCCCATAACTGTGATTCCTGTCTTTGTCCCCAAACTCGCCATGAAATCCAACACGATTCACGTCAATATAAAATTGTTCACACAACTTATCTCCCGCCTATTACCAGTCAAATCACCGCGCTGACAACATCTCGTTAAATGAAAGGTTATTTCGAGTTATGAAATGAGTCCGCGTTGTAAGTTGTATTTATCGCTAATAATATGTATCGCTTTAATTATTTCCGGTGGTAGTGCATCGGTTTTAAAAGAAGCTTTAGAGGAACACTTGAAAGACGTAGCGCACAATGAAGGAGCGGAGTCCATTAAACACGATAAGCAAAAGGGCGAAAAGGTGCATCAGTTAGAAAGTCAAATTAACGACAGTCACAAAAATCACTATTCGAAAGCTAACGACGAAACAAAGTATTTGAAAAAGGAGCACGATACAAAATCTGCCACGGATAGTGACGCTTATAAAGGCCACAACAGCTCGCAGGACAAAGCGGAAGATAGTCATGCGACAGGATACAAAAGGGGGCACAAAAAAGGACACCATAAACAAGGATTTCAAAATTCTTATCACAAAGATGAATCGTCTAATAAGAGCACTTTCTTCGATGACTTAAATGACGAAGGCGATCAAGCAGCTTATAACAGCAGATTAAATAGTCACGATAATCAGGGTGGAAGGAGCTATCAGGGATCACACAATAATGGACAAGAGTACGTCCGCGATAATTACCGCGGCGGCGGGTACAACCGCTACGGAGATACGGGTAATAAGCAAAATCTTCGCCATGATTATGGAAAAAAATATATTCTCGATGACGCTTTGAATCATAATAAGTATCGCAATGATCATAATAGTTATGATAATGGAAAACTACGTGATTACCACGAGTACCGTGCCCCAGAGGTGCATCATCACCACCATGATCCAGGCTATAATTCGCAGAGGTGGGAAAATGAGAGAGGATGGGATGAAGAACCAACGTGGAGGCGAGATCCAGGATGGCGCAATGAGCCTACATGGAAAAATGATGGCTGGCGAAACGAGCCTGGGTGGCAAGGTGACCCAGGATGGAATCGAGACTACAGCGGACCCGGCTATTACGATGATTACGGCGTGCGACATGACGGAGGATATGGTTACGGTCCAAATCATGGATATGGGTATGGTTACGGTGAAAGTCGAGCAGCACCGGTGGCGGAGATTCCTAAAAATGCTCCGGTAGTTGCTCATAGAAAACAAACTATAACTATTTATGAAGATCCAAGGTACGATGGAAAAGACAAAGGACAGCTTCGTCGAGAAGAAGGCGACTACTTACAATTGGATTTCAAGCCAAGCAACCAAAGATACGCCACTGCTACTTATGATGACTCATATTACACACGTAATGTGCCCACCAGAGACGGTGGTATGGAAGCTAGTAAAATCAATAGATTAGTTTATAATTATAGGCGACAATGATTCACAGAATTATAGAGCTGTGTATTTTTGTAGCTTAATAGGTTATTTAAAATTTCCTTAGATTTAATTTATAATTTTACTGTTCAGTAGTATATTTAATTTATCGTACAATATTTTATCATAAAATATCAACGAAGGCAAACCTTTGGGATAGGTGTTGGGTAAAGATAAATAATTTATTTTTCAAACGCGAGAGTTGTAAGGTTTGATATGAATGAGAGAATGCAATAATTATTATGCAAATACTAAAAATGTTTTTCATTTTACCTATACCAAATATGAGCAGACAAGATATGTCAATATTAAAGATTTCTACATTGCGTATTTACGGATAGTCAGTGAAGCGTGAAAGTCAAATAGTGAGTGCTTTGAAGGGAAGATTCCTTCGGGCAGTTGCTACGTGACTGATACGACGGTCAGTCATCTGGCATATTTCAATTTGTTGCATATGGCACACGCAAACGGAATGTGTGATGGACCGTAACGGAATTGGGTCTATGTGAAATTGATAGAATATTAAGAAATCTTATATTCGAATTTTCAGAATTTGTATGGCGTATAAATATGTATAACGTAATTTGAGAAATGTGATAATAAATCGCCTGGGTAATAAATAGGTTTTTCCCACCTCAACGACTTCACAATTCCTTCACAGCGACGTGAATTCATTCAAAATTAACAAACTCTCCGATGTCTTTGGCGGTAATTTTCAGAATGAATTTAAGTTTTTGAACAAAGTCACTTTATTACCCTTTCCGCTTTAATTAAAGACATCGTTATTGAGCCACTACCCACTCGTAGATATTTTTCAGTGCTTTTATTTGTAATTTAAATTTTGCAACCCTTCGTTGTGGTTCCGCTTTAGGGGGATAAACTAATTTAAACGTTAAGCCTCCGACAAAGTCTCTTTTTATAATATGTATGGCCTGGGCAACATTTTAAAATTGGATTAGGCCGACATCCATTTAAAATAAAGAGCAAATTTATCTACGGGTTTCAGGCTTTGTTCCAAATGTGCATTTACCACAGTGTAACGCAATTTCATTTAGATTCAAAATCCATTTTTCATCAAAACTTATATATTTTATAGTGGTTTTTGTTTGTATTAAAAATATATTTCAATTCAGGTGGAATCGATATAGTTTTTAAGTTTTAGCTTTTTAAATAAAATCGATAATACATTTGGGCTTTTAAACTGAAAATTCGATAAACCGCATTGTTATATATTTTTTTGTAATTCAATTACAAAATACTAATGAATATATTTTTTTTTTTATTGCTTAGATGTGTGGACGAGCTCACAGCCCACCTGGTGTTAAGTGGTTACTGGAGCCCATAGACATCTACAACGTAAATGCGCCACACACCTTGAGATATAGTTCTAAGGTCTCAGTATAGTCACAACGGCTGCCCCACCCTTCAAACCGAAACGCATTACTGCTTCACGGCAGAAATAGGCGGGGCGGTGGTCTCCTACCCGTGCGGACTCACAAGAGGTCCTACCACCAGTAAAAAATAATAATCTATGAAGTAAAATAATTCCCGATAATTTATAGCAGCTATCTATGTAGTGTACAATGCACCCAGGACTCTTTATGGCTCACGGAGATGACTATTAATTTTATTCAATGGGTTCTGATGAATAAACAAATTAATAGTCTTGTGAATACAAATCAAAGTTTGGTGACAGTGGAATATCGAAGCTAATTTGCAATTCGAGTAGAAATAAAAATTGAGACCCACTTTACGAATAAAGCGGCGAGTTGCAGATTTTATCTACATCCTTTATTTTGTAGCAGTTAACTTGAATTTCATCACTGGTGACGTAAATATTAAGTAACATAATTATTATATACTGATGTTGTTACTTAAATATATTAAGGAGGTGTAGTAGTATTATTCCATTTTTAAATGAATAATAGTTGAACGATACTAACTTACACTAATCTTGCTACAAAACATAAATATTATTACTAGGAAAACATTTTTGTTTCCGTTTTTTGATATAATATGTTTTTAACATGATCATGTTACTTGTAATAGCATGAAATATTTATTATTGCATTGTGCGTTGGTTTATACATTAACACGATATATGTACTTAAAAAAAATATTCGGAGCCGTCGGAGCACTGTGGTTCATGAGGAATGTGGACCTCCATGACGATCTGGAGCTTGACTTCGTCAGTAAGTATTTTCAGAGGGCATCAGTGCGACATTTTGAGAAGGTGGCACGATACGAAGACCCTCTCGTTGTGGCCGCCGGTAACTACATATCTGATCATGCGGACTGAATGGTAAATAGCCGACTTCGCTCTAAATACGTCATTTCGGATTCTTTCGATTCACTAGCGGTACTTTTAGGTACTTCAAGCACCAGTCACTGTTCTCGTCGAAGGGTTCAGCGAGTAAACTAACCCATAGACACAACCCACTGAGTTTCTCGCCGGATTTTCACAGTGGGTCGCGTTTCCGATCTGGTGATAGATTCTGTGCAGCATTGCACTTGCTAGTGTTAGCAACGTCCACAGGTTAGAGCCCCGTGAGCTCACTTACTCGCTCGGTGAATCTGGTATGACCCCTCGAGGACACTAGAATAGGTAGGTAGGTAACAAAAAAAAAACTTAAAAAAAGGAATACTTTTGAAAATATTGGCATTCATAAAAAAAAATTCAACTTGTGTTGTGACTGCTAATCGATTGAAAAAGGGAATTCGCCTCTACCAATCTTATGGATCACAAATTGTTTTAACATGTAGAGCCTGCAATACTCTCGACAAAGCCAGCTCAATCAAACGGATTATGGCCAGGACTAAACTACGGATGACACCTACGTTTTAATCTACTGATTAATTGAAAATTGTAATACTTTGATTATCTTTCTTAGTGAAATGTTCCTCAGTAATAAAATGTTCTCGTCAAGGTTTTTTTTCTTTGATCTCCCTTTTTACGTACTGCTCATAAAGCTGTTTTCATATCGGTTAAATAATTATCAGTGCAATTCTTATTAGTCACTCGTCCACATATATTAAAATACGTGACAATTTTTTGGGTGCTATGTTCATTTCGCTAGAAGCTTTTTTGCTTTCGGACAGGATCTTTCGCATTCTTTCTGTCACTGCTCTGATCATGTTTTTAGCACGAATGTGGACGGCCCGATTTAACTCTAACAAAATAATGGGACGTTGCATCACGCCTATCAATAGCCTGATACACAAACATTATAACGCAAGCGGGTGGAGAGTTTCAAAAATGGCATTTATCTGCATACATACTCCCTAATTTGCTTGCTCCTCTTACTTCCTCTTCTTTTCATAATTATGTCACAAGAATACAAAAAAGATTGGTGTGATAATAAGAATACTTCATATATTTATATGAGCATGACAGGCTCCAAATTATAGTTCCAAAATAAAAACGTAAACAATTTAGAAGATGTATTTTAAAATACAAAAACATCGATGAAAATCGCAAAGGAAATCGCGTTGATCACGCAGATTAATCACTATCCTCATTTTATTGTACTTGATAACGACTTGTCTTTACTACACTGAAGCAATTCCAAAATTGTTCCGGAATAACATGCCAATAATCGTTAGCAGCGATTGGAAAACAAAACTGTGATTATAGGGTATTATCTGCTGCTGTCTATCTCTTTTGTTCCTCTAGATAAAGATATATTTGTCTCGTTTCTGTCTAGAGGGGCTGGACGAGATAGAGTGACATTACTTTAACGAACTTTCGATGGTTCAGTACGAGGGTTTGAAGACTAGTTTGCTTCGGATTTGTACTGATGGGGTACCGAATTAATGCGATCTAGATAACAAATAAACCGTTTTAGAGACAATTTATTGTTCCACTCATTTGTTTTCTTTGTGTGTTGTTTTGTGAAATTTATTACTACCGAATTAAATAAGCAATGGACTATTAAAATGACTATTAAATAAACAGTTGCTTCCATTCTTAATATAAGCGTTATTGAATTTGTATGAAATGATATTTAAAGTATATAATGTTTACGGCCCATGGTGGCCCAATCATAGGTGGTTCATGTCGTTCATGGACAAAAATAAAGCTAGAGGAATAGTTATGTTCTTATCTTTCGCACAGGTCAATATTTAATTCAAACTGAAGCATTCTTCGAATATGTTATACCGCTTGGGGCATACAGTGATCGTAAATTAATTCGAAGACAGAATGACAAAAGTCATCCAAATCGTAGCGACTAACGTCACTCCGGGATCTCTTTTTTCGCCAATTTTATTAGCCTTCTCTCTCTGTACGGTATAGGTTTTTTATTTATTTATTCTTTAGTTTGATACATATTTGTCAACCAGAGTCCAAAGAAACTTCTTCCGTCCGTGTCTTATTTTGTAAGTAGTCAGCGAAAGTATGATCTCTCTGTAACAATAGCAGTATTCGAGTCTCGGTTATCTCTCAGTGTTTATTGTCCGAAGTTTGTGGAGCGCTCGTTTTGTCGTCGATTCCCAACAACTCGTTTAAATGAGCAAGTTTGTGCTTTGTAGAGCGCTTTAGTCTATACGATTTTCATATCAGGCTATTTTTTTCGGATCGTGTCTGTTTAATTATTTTATTTAACAGTAACTGATATGTGAATCAATTAATTTACAATTAATTTTACTGTTGATCATATACCTACCCTAAAATTTTGCGAATAATGTGAAGTATTAAGCGGTAGGCAGCGGCTTGGCTCTGCCCCTGGCATTGCTGAAGTCCATTGGCGACGGTAACCACTCACCATCAGGTGGGCCGTATGCTCGTCTGCCTACAAGGGCAAAAAAAAAACATAGCATAGACTTGATTATTTTATGGGACATTTAGGATAATATTAATTTTAAATGATTTAATAAATACATGCTTTAGAGAACGATTGAAAATTCGCATCGTATCGTGTCCTATAAATGTCCTCACGAAAGGGGTACTCATTCACTCGTGACGAATCCACTGCCTGTAGCTAACTAATTGCTATAAAATGAAGCGCTCCCGTGAGATTTCGCCCTGCTTTTGTTTTAATCGAAATTTTCTACACAAAGTGTCGTATTCGAGTTGAGTTGTCACAATTCGCAACATCCGATTAGAGGTAATGGTGTATTAAAAGTGATTTATGAGTTCAATGCACTTTGCCACAGCTCAAGTATTTTGTAAAAGTTTGATCCTTAGTAATGATAAATAGCCATTGGTAAGCGAACAATCATTACAAAAAGAACAGTTAACGACGAAATAAGTGATTGGACTAATCTTGGTCACAGGATTTGAAAAATTACTATCTAATTAATATTTTAAATGTTTGCCACCAACGCGCAAAACAGTAGGTCATTTTATTTAAAAAAAGACCTGTCATTTAAATTCTTCTAACGAAATTTAGTTATGAAGATATTCGACAGTATATGCATAGTAAGTGTGAATAAAAACAATCAGTTTGAATAATATTACTGTACTTATAAATTTACGTATATCAAGTAAGAAGTGATGTTTGGTTTTGGCGCTTCTGAATATGTTAAACAAACAGCCTTCAGGTAAGTACGGCTTGTGTGTAGTTTTGCTTATTAACGAGACCAACATGGCGGACGTTTGATAAGATTTCGGTTTGTCTTGGAATTCGTGCCTCGAGGCGGTCTCCGGGCATTTATAGCTGAGGCCACTGAAGACTGCTTGAAGTTATCTGGTGTGCTTAATGCTCTACTTACGATAAACTGGTTATAAACTGTGTTTGCTACTAAGAATAATATATATATTAATACGTGAAGCAAAAACTTTGTATCCCTTTTTACGTAAATTGCGCGGACGGATGAATATGAAATTTTCCACACTATAGAGAATATAGAGAAGAAGTGCACAATGCTAATTTTTTTTTTAAATTATGCTTTAATAATACAATAAATTAATAAAAAAAACACACACACTACCATGTATTTGACGCACACACGCATGCATACTATTTATTTATTGTTAAACTTTTGTTCTTGACGTCTGTGGTCTAATTGAGAATAGATTAAATATTGTTTGTCTTTAAATTAAAGACTTAAATTTGTGATTATAGAAGTATAATAGTCTTTGAAAATAGAAACATAATATTGTACAAACTTACAATTCCAATTAATTATAGTCGAATTTCGACTACTGCGGGACTACTATTATCTATTAATAGATCAACCGCAGGTCGTATGTTTCTCAGCTTTTTTTTTTTAATTATTTCCCTACCTATTCGCTTGTAACCTAAGAGGCTATTCCAGCTACGCCTGGATGGTAGGTGAGCTCACGTGTTCAACCTGAGAGAATTTGCTAACACTAGTGATCAGTGCTTGAGAGGCCTAAAAGCACCGAGAGTGAATCCGGGGGATCCGATCCGACAAGACATTTTTTGGGCGACGGCGGCTTTTCATAACCCTGTCGCGATCGGATAAAATTCTCTCAGCCACCACAGCAAGAAACCATACGAATCTTTTACTGTATTCAAACAAGTGTCAGTTTAGGCTTTATCTAACGAACTTGAATGTCTAAAGGAATCATTCACGAACCAATACCGTAATCACTATTTTTTCAACGGAATTTATTCCCCACACAACGACACCCACGTCCAAAACTACTCATTACTTTTAATTATTATTCTCATAATCCACTCGCAGGTCTGCTGGAAGAGATTTCTTAAAGAAATAAGCAGTGCCTTTGATCATAATTTTCCTATTACTCTGTACTATGTCTTCTTTTTTGTGTGTACATAAACAAAAAAATAATTAATACAACCGCAAAGGCGGTTTATATCAGAGAGATTAATATCAATTAATCAGTAATATTGTGTCTTAAACGTAGTCGTACGTGTGGGTAGGTACCAATCCCGCCTCTTTCTGTCGTGAAGCAGCCAGCCTTTGAACGATAGGGCGTCGGTTATAGAATACAACTGTGTACTTAGTGCAAGTTTTTTAACGTTCTCGATAACGTAAAAGTTAAATCAAATTTGTATGGATTTGGAACGTTTGCCTACGTTTGCCGCCAGGGGCGTTGTTCCAACTGCATACAAATTTGCGTTAACTTTTACACTACCGAAAACGTTAAAAAAGTCGCACTAAGCACACTGAACCTTATTAGTTGACATAAAGGCATAAAGGACATAAAAGAGGTCACACATTTTCATACTTAATATTCAATATGCCACCTCCAAACACGCATGATCAGATTTCCTATACAAATTTTGATTTTGACTGTGTGTATGTATTATGTTTTCTCAAATTATTTTTGGTAGAGCAACATATTCGTCGTTTCATGAAAGTATTTGGTTGCGCCGTGTAAGACGTGCACACGGCGCATAACTATGAACAAGACACAAATCGGCGGCCTGCTTCAGATATTTGAGCAGTGATGACACATTATTATTCATAATTATATTCTACAAAATGTTGAGAAAACTGGTTTTTTTTAGTACTATCAGAGAAACGCAATTTTAGAAAAACACTGATAGCTGCTTTGATAAAATAGAACTATGTAAAGCTATAAACAAGACGTCTCAGGATGTGTTAGCTATTAAATAAAAAAAAGTGTTATAATATTGTATATAAAGTCTGATCCTATATACTAATATGGGTAACAAGCTCACGGCTCACCTGGTGTTAAGTGGTCACCGGAGCCAATAGACATTGACCACGTCAATATCGACACTCACCTTGAGACATGAGTCTTAATTCTCAAATTTTCAATACAACGGCTGCCCCACCCTTCAACCCGAAACATGATGCCCTACGCAGTAATTACGCTAATTATAATTATTGTATTAATTGTTGTTGTGATGCTATATCTTTACAATGGAAGTCATACGTGAAAATTTGTTAGGTACATACGTATTTCATTAGGAAAATTGCCACCTGCCTGCGGGATTTCAACACCGGCACAGTCGCATCGCTTGATACGAATGCACCAGCCGTCTTATCCTTTAGACCACGGTTACGCCATGTTTTTATTGTGCATGACAATTTTACCATAACTTTTTAAAGCCATATAAATTAAATAAATAATTTTAATAATTAAATCCATCCTCAAAGAACTCGGTATCAAAGACCGACTTTCGTCAACAGTGCAACTAAGGGTTTTAAAATTATTTGGTCACATCTCCAGAAAAGAGGACTCGATGGAAAGACTGATAGTCCAAGGCCGAGTGGAAGGCAGAAGATCACGCGGCCGCTCACCGACCCGCTGGGCTGACCTAATAAAGAAGACAACTGAGTCCAATATGGTCGAATGTACTCGTAACGCTTCGAGCCGCCAGACCTGGAAGCGCATTGCTTGGAGGGCGGTTGTCGGGAGCATGAGCGACCTAACAGGTCCTACTGCATATACAGCGTCAACGCAACCACGACCACTCCGACAAGAGTGTCCGACTGAGAAAAAGAATAATTAAATAATATAATTTTTAAAGCCATATTTAAATTGTCTATAAATTGCAAAAGAAAGACAAACTAAGAGGCTTCGCAAGAATAAATATCCTTTAAGTGTCTAGTGAGAAACAATTCTCAATTAAAATTTGACGATACCGCGGTACGCCACTGTTAAAATAATTACATCATAATACCTACATCTGAAATTAAATTTCCAGCCCTTCGGAGATATCAAGTTGAACATCGAATAAATGCGGCCATTTCTCATTTTAACCGAAGCAAAACTTAATAACCCTACTGGAAACGCAATAATTACGAACGTTCAGTGCGAGATCCTGGAGAGAATAAATGAGAGCCATTAAGAGAGTCGCGTTAAGATATTTCATTCCCCTTGAAGAAGACGTTGGCGCTACGGTAGGGTCCGCGTGGGCTGTTCCCACGAGTTTTGGCAAAGAAAAAAAAAAAATTAACCTTTCTTTGTTCATAATTCGAAACCGACCAAAGGTATTGGAGTTCATGGTTTAGTAAAACTTTAATATTTGAGTTCACACGACAAGAATATAAATTCAGGTAACGATATTTAGAAAAAAAACCGAGGCAATGTAATAAAAATACCGGTTTTTTTTTTTTGGTTGGTAGGGCGGGTTGTAAGCCTCCACAAGTAAGTACTACTTGTCTGCTAATTTCTACACCAAAGCAGTCATACCTTCTGGCTTGGAAGAAGGATGGGCAGGCGTACAACTATACAATAAAATTAAAACTTAGACTTGGCAAAATAAATGCCAAAGGCGTTGGAGACACGTTACTTAAAAAAAAAAAAACTTAGACCTTGTGTCTCAAGATGATGGTAGCCTCGTTTAGATTGTCAAACCTATGAAGATTACCACTTAAAACCAGATGGGCCGTAGGCTCGTTCATCATGTTTTAAAAATAAAAGTAATTTTAAATACCATTTTAATGGGCTTTTCCAACATTCATTAACTGAGAATAAAAAATCCGTGATCAAACCGTAAAAACTGTTCGATACTTCGAAAAAGATACTTTATGCATATTTAATTTGGTAAAAATCGATACTTGGAAAACAACTTTGCTATGTCGCGTCTATTCACATAAATACTCTATGAATCCTTCCCACCTGACAAATTATCGGTGTTCAGGAGAAATCCTCGCGTTTGTTTTTGTTGAAATGTGTTTTTCGGTGTGCGAGACTAATGTGCAATGTAATTACCTGCAGGTTAGATGTGGGAGATTGAACATAATATGCGTATTTATCTACGTTTAGCTTCTTCATACTTAGTATTGTTTACGTTTGTTATATCTAATATCTTTATAATAACCATGAAAGGATAGAAATATTGACGTTCGATAGTACTTCTTGTTTCTAATGTTTCTTTTGTCGAACAACGTGAAACTCTCAAATAAAATCCTTGAAAAAAGACATATTTTTAAAAGCTTAAATAGTAGAGTGAACGTTCACTCGTTTAACAAGGACAAATTACAAAATATTATATATTAGTAGTAGGTATGTGCATATATGATCTTCATTATAATCAACATACGCACATAAAAGCGGAAAAACACAACACAAACACAAGACTTCAGTAGAAACTAATGACTGATGTATTATGAAAACAATAAATACATTGTTATAGCTTAGAAGTCGATTAGAATAAATTGTTTTGTGATTTTTCCGGGCTATAGCGGTACCGCTTTTTTATGTCGATATGTACCTGCTATCATTCTCATCATCAGCCCACAGACGGCCACTGCTGGACTTAAACCTCATCCATGGTTCGCCACCACGAACGCTCCTGTACAACCTGCGTCCAGCGATTTCCTGTGATCTTTATCAGGTTGTCGGTCTAGCTCGTGGGACGCCTACGCACGCTGCATTTTCTTATAACGTAATTTGCACACTCTCAATGTTTATTAGTATGTATGTGATGATGCAAAATATATCTGGCTTATGTTCCAATTATTAATGGGAGCTATTACGAACCAAGTGGCTTAATAAAACGAATTATGTTTTTTTGTTGTTGAATAGGTATCGATTATTTCGTTCCATCGGGTCACAAAGAGAGCGAAAGGCACGCGTCATATCTGAAACGTGTTACGAACAGCATATAGAGCGGGAATTTTTCACAAAGCCCCTATCAAATCGACACCTACGCTTCACGGCTCCGGTCTATTTCCGCCCGACAAACATGAATACCAAACAGATACGTTTAAAACTATTTCAAAAAATAAATTCGATGTTGGAATCTATTTCATTTTACATAGGTAAAGCAGTAAAGTTAGGTAAGGTTTCAGGGTATCTATGTCCATCATGCCGTATGTACATATTTTAAGAAGTCATTTATTTGAAGTCATCTTGGTCTAAGGGATAAGGCCCGGTGCAATCGTATCAAGCGATGCATCGGTGTTCGAATCCCGCAGGCAGGTACCAATTTTTCTAAATACGTACCTAATAATTATTCACGATTGACTTCCACGATGATGGAATAACATCGCGTAATTACAGGTGGTAGGCGTCTTTTGAGTCCGCACGGTACCACCTCTCCTATTTCTGCGGTGAAGCAGTAATGCATTTCGGTTTGAAGGGTGGGTCAGCCGTTGTGAAAATTGAGACCTTAGAACTGGTGTCTCGAGGTAGGTGGCAGCATTTATATCATAGGTATCTATGGGCTGCGGTAAGCACTTAACACCAGGTGGGCCATGACCTCGTCCACCCACGAAAGCAATAAATAATTGAATATAAAAAATACATTGAGATTGATCAGTTTCGAAAAGTCATTGGTTTTTTTATCGATGAAGAAAGGAACCACCATTTTGTTAAGAATATGTGTTATCTTCTCCCGTCATGTGAGCTCGCTCGACTGGGAACCACCACCCTGCCTATTTCTGCCGTGAAGCAATAACGCACGGTTTGAAGAGCGAGGCAGCCGTTGTACTGTAAATACTGTGACTTAGTACCCATGTCTCAAGATGGTTGGAGGCATTGACATGATTGATGACTATGGGTTCCGATGACCAATCAACACTAGGTGGGCCGTGAGCTCGTCCACACATCTTAGCAATTAATAAAAATAAGGATTTCTGAGAACTTTAATTGTTGTATTTTGTACTTGTATACTGAACAAAGTATTCGAAAGGTCGGAAATAATATAATGACAATAATAGACGGTTAACTATACTGAGACCTTAGAACTTATATCTCAAGGTGGGTGGCGCATTTACGTTGTAGATGTCTATGGGCTCCAGTAACCACTTAACACCAGGTGGGCTGTGAGCTCGTCCACCCATATAAGCAATAAAAAAAAAGAGAAATTAAGCTGTAAAAGTAGTTTTAATTATATCTGACCACTTATTTTCATTATAAACTACTAGATGTTTCCCGCGTCTTCGCTCAAGGCAAAAATGGAACAATGAAATTTTACACGGGAATGAGCTGTTTTTGCGGTGTAAAGGGTAGCGCTCTCAAAACTAAAACTATCATTTTTTTAAAATAGTTCAATCAAATAAACAAACACACTTTCACATTTATAATATTAATATGGATGTGCTGGTTACCGCTTTATCGTTTTTCATGCTAAGGATATAACTAGAGGATGACCGAGCTCGGTTTTTTTTTGATAACGCCATCTTGGTTGCCCTCAATTAAGAAAAATAGTATTATTATTCGCCAATAGATGTCGGGAAGAGTTGGTTATTGAAAATACGAATAAAACAACATTTTCTGAAAATAGCTCGTAGCTAGATCGATTTATCGACCCCGAAATCCCCTGTATACTAAATTTTATGAAAATCGTTGGAGCCGTTTCCGAGATTCAGATTATATATATTATATATACAAGAATTGCTCGTTTAAAGGTATAAGATAATAGTTCTTAAATTTTTTATTTATTTAATATTTCTCATAATTAAAGCGACTTATACGATTTAATTTCCCGTTTATCGTTGTGAATGACGAAAAAATATGAATAGTTATCTTTTTGTACAGCGATTAATTAGAGATGTTTGCGTTACAAAAGCACGGAACATACTAGTAGAAGCCTTACACAACCGAAGAAGCTTCCCTTCGAGCACATTTAGCGAGCTTCATGGGCTTTCTTTTTCCGCACAAAAAGCTTGGGCCTATTTTGAATAATTCAGTCAGGCACGAAGTATTCGTAAATATCTTGTAGGGGCCTCACATGTGTGAATTGCGTTTTATTGTGATCGAAACCTGACTTACTTACGACGATCTCTGTTTCTTACTTCCACGAATCAATTTAATTACGTTTGCATAAAAATGCCTTTCTAAACATGTATTTTCTTGTATTAGGGCGTAATCGAGAGCCCGTAAGCGCACCACCGCCCTGTCCATTTCTGTCAGGAATCAGTCATGGATTTGGTTAGAAACGTGTGACTTATTTATAAGAAAAATGTACACGTAAATAATTTTCTATGGATTTCGAAAATTAATTACGATTAAAAATGCTATCAGCTCATTTGTACACATAGACAAAAAAATGAAAATTGTATTACGTCAATAAAATGTAGTGCAAATCTGCAAGTCAATATTATAATCTCATGAATAAGGACACAATTTCATTTAAATACGGAGCATGAAAATAAATAAGAAAAAAACACAAAAACGAAATGGAGTAACGAAATACAACGAAATTATTATAAAACCTAGGCCAAAATCCATGGCGACGGAACACTGCGATATGAACAGTGCGGAACAAAAGGGCCCTAACATTTTACAACGTCCAATCTTCAGTAGTAAACCTCGAGATCGTACTCCAACCAGCAATTAACAGGGAACAGATAAGCTTGCTCAGTCCTCGTACATTTTCAGAAACGCATACCGTTGGTTTTGATCATCCTTTTCCATTGTTGATGCTTCTATTGGACGATAACATAAATGTCTAATTCATTAAAATACGATTCCCATTGTTTCTACATATTGTGTACGCTTTCTATACTATGTGTATTTATAATATTTAAATATCCTCATGTAGATTTTAAATTTTATCCAATAACTATGAACTTTTGAATATTTTAACGAAAGGTTAGTTTCGATTTTTTATTTTCTTATTCATTTTAAGCGAATTAATTGATTAAGTAAAGCTAATTTCAATTAACGAGTATTTTATAGACAATAAATTAAAAAAACAAAATTAATTTTAATAAGCAGTTTTGTTTGCATATAAATTTTAATATAATATAAAATAATTTAGTCGAATTTGGACCACGAATACTCGACCAGCATGGCGATCACATCTTTAAATAAATGAGTACATATAGTTTGCTTTTTTATTTATTTTTTATTGCTTAGATGTGTGGACGAGCTCACAGCCTACCTGGTGTTAAGTGGTTACTGGAGCCCATAGACATCTACAACGTAAATGCGCCACACACCTTGAGATATAGTTCTAAGGTCTCAGTATAGTCACAACGGCTGCCCCACCCTTCAAACCGAAACGCATTACTGCTTCAAGGCAGAAATAGGCGGGGCGGTGGTACCTACCCGTGCGGACTTACAAGAGGTCCTACCACCAGTAATTACGCAAATTATAATTTTGCGGGTTCGATTTTTATTGCACGATGTTATTCCTTCACCGTGGAAGTCAATCGTGAACATTTGTTAAGTACGTATTTCAGTAGAAAAATTGGTACCCGCCTGCGGGATTCGAACACCGGTGCATCGCTCGTCACGAATGCACCGGACGTCTTATCTTTTAAGCCACGACGACTTCACTTACTGTAATTTGCTGTAACAACACTTGCTGTAATTTAAGTTGCCCAAATACCTCGTATTACCCTAATTGCACGTCTTAACTTCTACAAACTTAACAAGCACTAGCACGCGATTTTTTTATTAAAATCGAATTATTTTATCACGTTATAATTATATTAAAATCCTCCATTATCAATATTAAATTGAATAGCTTTTAAAAATTAAAATATTTCATCAACACCAAAAACGTAATATCCAAAGTTAAACCGGTAACAAAGAAGACCATCAAATCAATTACCTCCAATAAATTGTAGAGACAATTTCCACGAGCGTCGACTAATAACGCTAATTCCGGTCGGCATTGTCCATTTAATAAAATTTTATCAAACATTCCCTGGACAGAGATTTCCCTTTTGATCGCGAACGCAAATTAGGGTGCTGATTTTGGTAAATGTATTGAAATATTAATATTGAACTTTCAATTGATGTTAACCACTTTTCCATTGTTGTTATTTGAATATTTTTTTAATTCGATTTTTTTATGTTGTTTTAATTCGTTATTGCATTTTAAAACTATCTTGTTTTCTTTTAGGTGGCTTCTTTTAGGCCTATATGGCTTTATGTGGTTGCTGGACGGGGTTCATAAGTACCAGGATGTGAATGTAAAAGCTCACTTGGATATGTTTCGTATCTCGTGTTTGTTTGTCCTACTATTTCTAATGGTTGTTATAATAAAATTAATTAGGAATTAATTTAGAAAGATAGAACGGTACTGATAGCACAAAATGCCGTGGATCCTTTTTAATACAGATAGACAACATTATGGCTTATTCGATCGTAGTTTGTCACTGCCGCCTCAAGGAAACCTTAACTGGAAGATGTAAAACCTACTTCTACGTATTTAGTAAATTATTAACTTAATAACGATAAGTATAGTACATTGGTCAGGTTGCAGGGAGAAGATCACGCGGACGCTCACCTACCCGCTGGTCTGATCTGGTAAAGATGCTCACCGGCCTGCCAATAACCGAGGCTATAAAGACGGCCGAGTACAGGAAAACGTGGGGAAGCATTGTGCATCGAGTGGTCCACATTTCAAATTAGACACGACTTTAAGCAATGAAGAGACCGACTCAGAAGAAGAAGAGACAGTTCATTTTTCATAAGTATACTTATAGTTACAGTTCTCGTTCCACATTACTTCACCACGTTTACCCTTTAATAGATTAACAGGTAGGAAACAAGCAAAGCATTAAACATGGCTATCTTTGAAGCGGGTGTTTATTCAATCGAGAAATGTGTGACAATTACCGAGATACCTCGAGCGGTAAATCCTTTGGCGCACTTTCCTGGGAGTTTTCCTAATGAGTGCCTTCGGCCGTGTTCCGCTCGTGCACCACCGCATCGCTCAGGTCACATGAATTCACAGTAGATTGATTCCACTTGTGATAACAAATGCTTGAATGTAATAATATTTTCATTTTTGTAATTTAAATTGGCTATAGTTTATACGGCATATCTATACTAATAATATTATAAGGCTGAAGAGTTTGTTTGTTCGAACGCGCTAATCTCAGAAACTACTGGTCCGATTTGAAAAATTCTTTCGCTGTTAGACAGCCCATTTATTGAGGAAGGCTATATAGCCTATACTATACAACATCACGGTAAGACTAATACAAGTGGAGCCAATAAAGAATGTTTCAAAATAGGGGTTTATATAGAATGTTTCAAAATAGGGGTATATAACATTCTATAATTCAAAAATATTTTCACTTTCTACGTAAATGAAGTGGGGGTAAAATTTAGTGTTATCCCAAAGTAACTATTTCACGCGGACGAAGTCGCGGGCAAAAGCTAGTTATATCTATATGGCAGTGGGCAGGTCACATTTCTTGTAGAACGGATGGCCGTTGGGTCCGAAAACTTCTTGAGTGGCGACCGCATAGCAGAAAACGTAGCTTGGGTAGGTGTCTCACAAGATGGACCGACGACCTATTGAGGCTCGCGGAGATCCGCTGGATGCAAGCAGTGCAGGAGCGATCTTTGTGGCGAGGGTTAGGAGAGGCCTATGTCCAGCAGTAGACGTATGTGGGCTGATAGAATAGAATAGTTTATACTTTATACGTATCTAAGTCGTTGTGTATGTTCCCTGTGAACTCCGGAAATGGATGGATTTCGATAAAATTTTCAGGAAATCTTCCGTTTGGCCTGGCCGGTGAACCCCTGAAGTTTGGCAACAATGGCAGATTTACAAGAAGAAAATGGGTAAACTTTGTTCTCATGGTTGCTTTGCGTAGTTAACTATTGGTTCGCGGTACTTTTTTATTTAGGTAATGAGTACGAGTATTCTTAAAAAAATTCAGCAGAAATTAGTGAAAAGGTATGTATAGTCATTTTGCTATAAAATTATAGTGTAATAGTTCGCTTCAAAATTCGTCAGAAGACTCAAATCTCCATCCTTTCAAGTTTTTAAAGCAAATATAATTTTTAAATTGATTTTTGTGTGTTTTTTGTTTAAATTGCCTCGCGTCTTATGAGTAGAATTCACTCAGCGCTTTAGCGATAATTTGGGTTTTCTTAAATCTAACCGCGAAAAACTAGCACAGCTACCCAAAGTATATTTACTAACAGCCGACTTGTTTAACAGGTTATACTTGGAATATGTTCTTTAACTGTAACCGACAGCTGTATCCCCAAGGGATGTCCTTTGTAGCAGAGCACAGACTTTCAGACTGTTTTCATATTTAAATCTATTCATTTATAATTCCTACTTTGAGTCCATACAACCAATCATGCCCAGAGGCAGGTGGAGTCTGATACGAGCTTAACACTAGCCGTGCTTTGCGAATTAGTCAGCCAATTTACGCCAATATAAAACTCATATCTAAATTGTAAATCAATTGTATATTTTTTGTTCCTTTCAATTTTGAACATTCCATTGCAGAGAAGGCATTTAATACTGTAACCCTAAAAGAGTGGAACGCTTTTTGTGAAAAAAGTCTATCAAAATTTAATAGCATTCCCCACTAGCTGGCAGCACACCCAATGACTTTGATATTTTCGACGAGTATTAATTAAAAAATTATAAAGCTTCCCCCACCCTCTTCTACCCCCGCAGCTATTGTTCAACCCCACAAAGCATTTATACCGCGGAAAAAGATAAATATACGAGACGCAGGTAATTGCGTTCGCTTTTATTGAGCTGTTGTTTGATTTCAAAGGCTTTTTATTGTGTATTTTATTACGAGTTAGTTGTTTTGTGTATTCGTACTCGAGTTGTTTGTATTTAGGGTAACTCATACCAATTAGAAGTCGCCATGACTTAAAGGACAAAACGACTGGTCTACTCATATAAAGCGATGCGATCATGACGGTGTTCAAATCTCGGTATCAGCTACAAAACTTTCTAAGGAAATAGCAAGCTGATTGAACATGTATTCGCGACTAACTTCAACAATAATGCAATAACATCATGCTTTTTTTTTGTTTGGAATAGTTGATGGTTGGGAGTATTCGAAGTTTGCATTATTATCCTATTTCTTACATAAAGGTCATATGTTCCGATTTGAAGGGTTGAACAAGGATAGAGCGATATTTCGACTTAAGATGGGTTGGATATTAATTTTATGATATTTATGACGAGCCTTGGTAAAAAATTAAAAAATAATCAGCAGATATTACATTAATATTTTAGGATTTATAATGTGATATATATTTGTTCCAATAAATAAATTAATGTTTTGCATTCCATAGCGAGAAAGTAACACTTTCTGCTGTGGTATTAAGAAAAATAACACCCATATACGAATTAGCAAATACATAATTAAGTTTCACAAAACGTTCGACCTCCTATACCGTGTAAGTTCCAATACGCAACAATGAGTAAGGTACGAAATTTAAAATGTATTTTTGTGTCAAGAATCCAAACAAGCGAATTTTAAGAGTGAATGTCTATTCAAATATAAACCTAATTCCACGGAAACCGTAAAGGTAAATATTTTTCGGTAACAACGAGCCGGTGAAAACGAAACGATGATTTTCCATAACAATGCTCCCTCAGGAAGGAGCTGGTAATTATGATTGAGCACGAAATGGGTAAAAATAAGTCTGAGTATTGTTTCACATGTAATTAGGGTTTGTGGTCCCAGTGGGCAGCGAAACGCAAGTCACCTTTACTCTTTTAAAATATATTTATCTTACGTTTTGGATGTTAAATGTTTGGTTTAAAATCGTTTTTTGTTTTTTATTTTGTATTTTGTGTTTGTTAGTAAATATGCTGCAATTATACACGGGTACCTATTTACAAATGATTGTAATCCCCTTAGTGCATTTTCGTATTCATCTGCATTTATTATCGTCAAGTAACTCTAAATATAATTATATCCAAAGGAATGTGTCATAATATATTAACATCTCCAGTTTCAAGTCGGCTGTTAGCATAGCGCGGTGAGGATCTCCGATTATGAATATTAATATGGCGTCGCTGCAGGTTAGCGGTTTAACGATAATGCCTTTAGACAAATCTTCCCCGACCTGCTGTATAATAATAACGAATATTCTGTTACTTCACGAACTCTCGACGTGTCATTGCTGATATGAAATTCTTGGGTGTTGCTTGGTATTCCTTACCGCCTTGATTAAATTCTTGAGTGCAAAATATTTTGACAGATCTTTGTTTGGGAATCAAAGATTTTTTAATAAATAAATAAATAATTAATTAATGTTACACTTATAAACAGATAATCCATATTAAAAAAATGGTTTTTAATTATTAAGTACGACGAGGTATTTTGTATCTTTCTTTGTGTAAGTGAAAACAGTAGGTGGAAAAAAGGTATTCGTTTTTCGATTCACAAAATTGTGAAAAAGAATGTTTTTTTTTTAAATTTTCATTCGAAATCTTCGGCTGCTTCAAACTTCGTATCATTCTTAACTCAAGTAGATTTAAATCCTCCGAGTTCGATCCTCATTGTTGTTAAGATAAAGCCATAATTAAGGCCTTCTCGATCGATTAAGTTAAGCTGAGTTTAAATAGACGTTAACTCCGAGAGAAAGGTTTACTCCAGCGTGAAATGGCATTAGGTTTTCTCGCGTTTTATGCGCCTTCAGACGAGACGAGTCGCTAAGAAAGGGGGATTTAATGGGAGATTGACTTAATTAGGCCCCGTCGTAAAATTAGCACAAGTATTTTTGAGTGATATGACTGAAATGGATTTGATCGACGTTTAAGAAATTTGTTGTAAGATTATGGTGTTTGACACACAGACCATACGAAAATAAGAGGAAAATATTTTGATATTATTTAATGTTAACAATTAACTCGGTGAATCTGTCCACGTTGTTATGAGTAAAGAACAGTGCGATTTGAAACACTTTAACTTTAAACAATTTAATTTTTTGAGGTCAGGGCAATCAGCACTAATGTATGCTTTTATTCACTTTCATTACATTCTAAATATATAACATAACATTCTAATACTTGAGACCTTAGAATTTATATCTCAAGGTGGGTGGCGCATTAACGTTGTAGATGTCTACGGGTTCTAGTAACCACTTAACACCAGGTGGGCTGTGAGCTCGTCCATCCATCCAAGCAATAAAAAAAAGAAAAAAAGTAATAGAATTTATGAAATAATTTTAAAGTATTCGGTAATATTTTTTTTAATAATTAAATGTTTTGACAACTTCAACTTACGTGACATCCTCGATAAGTTGGAAAAGAGTAAGGCTGAGATTGTATGGTCACGTAAAAAGGAGGACACCAGACTACGTCATAAATTTGGCAGTGTAGCTCGACCTCCCCGGTCGGAGACCTAGAGTGAACCCCAATACAAGGTGAAATATGTAGTACTGAAGGGCAAGAGGGAAAGCAATGTTACTGACGATGATGTCATATACGGAGTGAAATGGAGAAGAAAAATAAGGAAAGCTCACTCCACCGCCCTGTGGAATGAATTACTAGGAAGAGAGAGAGAGAGACAGAGAGAAAACCTCAGCTGCTGCTGAAGCATATATATATTTATTTAACTATGGTTATTTTATTATATGTATATGATAGTCTTAATGTTGCTAATTTGTTTTGTTTTATTATAATATTGGTGCTGAATAAAGCACAATTACTTACTTTACAGTTACATCTGGGGTTTACAATTCTCATTTCATTATTTGTAACGTTTCGAATACATTAGAATTTTCGTGAACACGAACGATTAAAGTAATTTTATAAAAATCTTCACGAGACAAACAAGGGAATTATCTCTTGTCAATATTGTTTCATCTAAACTTATTTGCGAAAGCATTGTTTGTTACACGATGATTTTGTTTTAATGCTAGTACCTATAGACAAATGTTGGAAGAATATTTCTATGATACACAGTCATTTATACCTATATTAATACGTGAAGCAAAAACTTTGTATCCCTTTTTACGAAAATTGCGCGGACGGAGGAGTATGAAATTTTCCACACATAGAGAGAATATAGAGAAGAAGTGCACAATGCTAATATTTTTTTAAAATAATGCATAATAGATACATTAAATCAATAAAGAAAACATTACACACACTACATACCATGTATTTGACGCACACACGCATGCATACTATGTCAAACTTTTGTTCGTGACGGCTGTTGTCAAATTGAGAATAGATTAAATATTGTTTGTCTTTGTTAATATTTTTTATAGTGTAGTCTTGGCGAGATTTGTGATTATAGAAGTATAAAATACAATCATAATAGTGTACAAACTTACAATGCCAATTAATTATAGTCGCATTTCGACTACTGCGGGAACCTCTAGTTTAATTTATTACATAACACAGTATGTCTGTATATTAAAATGTTGTGGACGTGTAAGCAAATTTTAAATTGTAATATATGCCTTCGATAGCTCAGTTGGTAGAGCGGTGGACTGTAGTTGTAAGTTAATTGGTATCCATAGGTCGCTGGTTCAAATCCGGCTCGAAGGAATATTTTTTTAGATTCCATTACAGAAATTCTCTAAAACGTTTCATAAAAGATTGCGAATAGAAATTTCTTACTCAACATAAATGACATAACGTGAAAGGAAAAAAAGTTTTTTTGTTAATGTTTCACGATTGATTTCCAACGATGGCAAACGAAAAACGAATTTTCAAAAGTAAAAAAAAAAAAGTTTTAATGTTTGAAATTTGTTTTTTTTTGTCCAGAGTATTACTGTGGCTTCGAATCCAAAGACTACAGAAGCAGTCAGTAGTTTATAGTTCACAAGCACCCATGATATGTTTTCCGAACAAAAGTATGAACTATGAAGCAGGTCCACCAACGAAAAAAGAATGACTAACGGACAAACACGTTTTTGCGTTTTCTAAAAAAACTTATTTATTAATTTATTTTATCTGTTTTTTGCTTACAATATGGTAGATAGTAATTGCTATAATATATTTTCCGAAAATTTCGACTTTATTAATAGTTAAACGCGACGTTGTTTTGTTTTCATGTAGTACACTCTATTTTTTTTAATTAATTGTTATCGATAAACAATGTCGTATCTCTAAATTTTTCACTGCGTGACGTCAGTTGCCTTACCTTATGAATTGTCGGCGGCGTAAATGCTATACGAAATGTCAGTTTGACCTTATGCTAAGTGTCGGACCGCCCCTGAATTATTTTACGAGCTCATGTTTGATCTTTGAGTGGTGCCCTTTAGTATGATAGCTGTCAAATTACCGAATTAATATTTTAGTACGAGGTAAGGCTTGCGTTTTAATGTATTTAACATTTCATCACTTAGACTAAGTAGTCGTGGTGATGTACCCACTAAATCAGAAATCGTACCACTATGAAGTACAAATTTCGGTTTATTGTTTTGGATGACGAGCTTTCAAGAGAGATATGGGATTTTAGAGTTTTTCATTAAATTTAAAAAAAAATTACAAAAGTCTTAATAATTTATCAATGCGCGGCAGATTCTAGAGTTGAGAAACAGCTGACGATTAGTTTCAAAGGTCTCAAGGGAAGTTGTAGACAATACGATTACTTAAGTACTATGTCTTTACTGTTTCGACTATATCAGCAGACTCCTTACATAATTCATAAAAAACATTTTTAACAGCAGAACCAGCATAAGGTGAGCTCCCATTATTGGGAGTAGCTTAAGGTGTAAAGATAGTGCTACTGTTCTTCTTGTTTGTTTAAGGGTGAGATTTCGGTTAGTATATATTTTTAATTAAATTACACTTAAAAACTTACAAAAGTACAAGGACGTCAATACAAGTTTTCAAGTTTTAGCGCAGATCTAAAATTATTGGCCTCTGTCAAAATTTGGTAAGCTACCTATTTAAAAAAATTAATATCGCATGTCTGTTTTTTTTGTGTAATTTGTATACCTAATATATACATATAGACACAGTCCCTTTTTCCCTACCTATGCTGATAGCCTTTAGAGGCTATTTCAGATTCTCATTGACGTGTAGGTGAGCTCACGGGGCTCAAACCGGCGTGTTCCTAACACTGGCCCTAGCAAAGGCAGTGCTTCGCAGAATTTACCACCGGATCGGAAACGCGACCCACTGAGAAGATCCGGCGAGAAACTCAGTGGGCTTTAATAGATACATAGGTAATATGTACGTATACACGAATATATATAAAAATATTAATTCCACAGTCTACAATTCTTTTGGAGTGGTAGAAAGCAAGATCAGACTCTGATGGCACAAGACGTATGTCATGGATGGAGGTTGTTACGACGCCTTTTTTTTTGAGGCAAGAGGAGCACGACTGGAGGCGAATGTATACATTTTCTGCCTTTACTTACTTGTGGTATTTTAGATTCGCAGCAGTAAATGTCTACTAGGAACTAACTGTCTTGTTGGCCACTTTGACGAGTAGAATAACTTTTTACGACCTACGATATTTACGACATCTTGGTTCTACTGCTTCACGGCAGAAATAGACAGGATGGTGGTACCTACTCGTGCGGACAAGAGGTCCTACCACCAAACTATTGCCAAGGCTTCGGAAAATGAACGATACCACACATTATGTGCCTTCTGTACTGAAAATTAAATAATTACAAAAGTAAGGATTCTTATTGTATTTTTTATGAACAAATAGGAAACATTTTTTACGAACAAATAGGTTATGCTACTCAGTACTTTAAGGTTAAAATGGGATAATTCAGTTATAAATATATTTGAAATTTTAAGTAACAACATAATAAAACCGTAGCTGTATTTCCGACATGTTTTATAACAACAAAAATATCTTTAGTGAACTTTTCACTGCACGCACACTGCTTCCGGAAACAATGGCGTGTCTTTTTGTGCTTAATTCTACTACAAAATGCTAATTTCGTTGTGAATCGAGTTCACAGTCCAAGAAAAACATAAAAACAGTATCCATTGGTTTGTTACATCGCGGGAATAAAATTAAAAATCCTAGCGAGCTAGCAATGGTTACGTTTCAAAGCGTGGGCAAAGTAGTAATTAAATTTTAACGTGGTCTTGTGGTAGGTAATTTGAATAGAAACTGTCGCGTCGATCGGACGATAGTCGGAGCGTTTCCGACGCGTTGCGGTAACGGACAGCTTTCGTAACTTAACGAGTTTACAAACTTTTAAATATTAAGTGAATTTTTAATACTTTAAGTAGTATACTAGTAGTATACTTCTTTGTTTTCTTTCAAATTCTATTCGAATTGAAGACCAACGTGTTATTGTATGCACAAAAGCCTCCCATGAAGAGGAAATTAAGCCGTGTAAAATCGCATTTCTTATTTGGACATACGATCTCACGATCCTCGTGGTGTAAAATGGTGTACTGATGTCCATAGACATCACGTGCCGCCACTCACCCTGAGATATGAGTATCGAGTAACGAGGCGAAGGTAGTATACCGATATCATAATAATAATTACTGTGGCTAGTGCTGCTACTGCCCATATTCCAGCGAATCTCTTAGTAACCTGACACCATAATAATATAGTCGAATGAATTGATATCGCCTTCCTACGTACCTCCGCAAAGTTATCACGTATTTGAAGTATTTATTTTTAATATATTTTACAATGATGTGTATTGGTCGGTCTGATGCTGGTGTGCGCGTCACTCCGCAGGTGCCGGCGGAAGATCAGCGCCGCAGTACCGATTGTCTCGATACTGTTAGGCATTGCTGAGCCGGTAACCGTTTCCAAGCCTCGTTATTTTTGTTATCTTTTTTATTTATTTTTTGTACTTAATTTGTGTTTGGAATNTGTGTATTGGTCGGTCTGATGCTGGTGTGCGCGTCACTCCGCAGGTGCCGGCGGAAGATCAGCGCCGCAGTACCGATTGTCTCGATACTGTTAGGCATTGCTGAGCCGGTAACCGTTTCCAAGCCTCGTTATTTTTGTTATCTTTTTTATTTATTTTTTGTACTTAATTTGTGTTTGGAATAAATGTTTATTATTATTATTATTATAAGTATTATTGTGGACGCTATGCGAATGTTACTAAGACTTGAATACTTCTAATGTTTCAATGTGGATTGGAAATTTAAACCTATATTTTATGTGGTGCTGTTGGTTCCTATAACTCTTTTACACTAGTAAGTTGTAAATACATCTGCGAATTTCCGCCTATAATAAAATTGTTGCTCGGATAAAGTCGCTCTTATAAAGTCATTTTTACAATTAAAAATAAATATTAAAATATTAGCCAATTAAAACACGCGAACTAAAGATACCGAGAGAAAACAATTCTTTTTTCAAACAAATGAGTGATATAGTCAGGGAAATATAGATTATTTCGCTTGCTATATCACTCATTTGTTTGAAAAAAGAAACAAACTCTTTAGCTTTATAATATTAGTAATCTATACTAATATTATAAAGCTAAAGAGTTTGTTTGTTTGTTTGGTTGAACGCGCTAATCTCAGGAACTACTGGTCCGGTTTGAAAAATTCTTTCATTGTTAGATAGCCCATTTATTGAGGAAGAATATAGGCTATATAACATCACGCTGAGACTAATACGAGCGGAGCACTAATACAGAATGTTTCAAAATCGTTTTTTCCCCTTTTGATAGCTTTTGCTTTGTGCGCTGCGGAAACGGTTAAAGTTTCGCTAAAACAATGTATGAATTACTCCCCTTTAAAAGTTTAAAAAATACGTCCGCGGTATATCGATATTTTAAGGTTGGCTCACCATAAACTTTTTTATGCTAACCAAATTTGTTCTATAATAAAATAAAGCATTATTTGTGAAGGTGTTTTTATGAAGATGATATTAATCCCTAACCAAATAAATACGTTATTCATTACAAGTATTTAACATCGCAGCAAAACAATGATCAAGCGCGTAATGATGATGTACCTATATATGGCGCCGGCTGGCCAGTGCGCGGCGGCACATAATAATGACAAGAATAAAATTTTTTTTTTTTAAAAAGGTGTGGGGGTGTTGTGTGCAGCTCGCCTAACCTTATATTTATAACTGCACACACTAAATTATGACAGTATTACACGAATTGTAGACTTGAACAGTTCTCTTTTATTTTTGCCTACATCACTCCAATACAATAGCAAGAATAACAAGACACACCCAAATCACTTCAAAATAGGCTTTGAAAATTGTAGATTTTTCTGGATATCTCTAGGATCCCATCATTAGATCCTGATCCTGATGATCACAGGACCATTCGGGAAGTCTACCCTTTCGAATAAAAAAAAAGGAATTCTCAGAATCGATTCAAGCATTCTCGAGAAATCGGTGAACATACCTAGATTAAAAAAAGTGGTCGAATTATTTGATAACCTCCTCTTTTGAAGTCGGTTAAAACACCGAGTTAGTCGACAGGGAGGTCGAGCGCAGAGCTTCCCTGCCGCCCTCGGACGCGTTACCCCCCATTACCACTTCCGAGGTTAAGGAGGCGATCGATAGCCTACAACCACGGAAAGCTCCCGGCTCCGACGGCATCCGCAACCGCGCGCTTAAATTGTTGCCAGCCCAACAGATAACGATGTTGGCCACTATTTTAAATGCCGCTATGACGAACTGCATCTTTCCCGCGGCGTGGAAAGAAGCTGACGTTATCGGCATATACAAGCCGGGCAAACCGAAAAATGAAACCGTGAGTTACCGCCCCATCAGTCTCCTCCCGGCGATAGGCAAACTATACGAACGGCTCCTTCGTAAACGCCTCTGGGACATCGTATCCGCGAACAAAATTCTCATAGATGAGCAGTTTGGATTCCGCGCCAGACACTCGTGCGTCCATCAAGTGCACCGCCTCACGGAGCACATCTTACTCGGGCTGAATAGGCGGAAACCCATTCCGACAGGAGCCCTCTTCTTCGATATAGCGAAGGCGTTCGACAAAGTCTGGCACAACGGTTTGATATACAAACTGTATAACATGGGAGTGCCAGACAGACTCGTGCTCATCATACGAGACTACTTGTCGAACCGTTCGTTCCGATATCGAGTCGAGGGAACGCGTTCCCGGCCCCGTCACGTCACAGCCGGAGTCCCGCAAGGCTCCGCCCTCTCCCCGTTACTATTTAGTTTGTATATCAACGATATACCCCGGTCTCCGGAGACCCATCTGGCGCTCTTCGCCGATGACACCGCCATCTACTACTCGTGTAGGAAGAAGGCGTTGCTTCATCGACGACTTCAGACCGCAGCTACCACCATGGGACAGTGGTTCCGGAAGTGGCGCATCGACATTAACCCCACGAAAAGCACAGCGGTGCTCTTCAAAAGGGGTCGCCCTCCGAACACCACGCTGAGCATCCCTCTCCCGACTAGGCGCGTCAACACCCCCGCCCCCGCCGTTCGCCCAATCACGATGTTCGACCAGCCCATACCGTGGGCCCCGAAGGTCAAATATTTAGGCGTCACCCTCGACAGTAGGATGACATTCCGCCCCCACATCAAGACGGTACGCGACCGTGCCGCCTTCATTCTAGGACGTCTCTACCCGATGATATGTAGGCGAAGTAAAATGTCCCTTAGAAATAAGGTGACACTCTACAAAACTTGCATACGCCCCGTCATGACCTATGCAAGTGTAGTGTTCGCTCACGCGGCCCGCATACACTTAAAATCCTTTCAAATTATTCAATCCCGTTTTTGCAGGATAGCCGTCGGAGCCCCGTGGTTCGTCAGGAACGTCGACCTCCATGACGACCTGGACTTAGAGTCCATCAGTAAGTATCTACAGTCGGCGTCCATGCGCCACTTCGATAAAGCGGCACGACACGAGAACCCTCTCATCGTGGCCGCCGGTAACTACATTCCCGATCCTGCGGACAGAATGGAAAGCAGTCGACGTCGCCCAAAACACGTCATCTCGGATCCTCCCGATCCACTAACGGTGCTTCTAGGTACTTCAAGCACCGGTCACCGTTCTCGTCGAACCCGTCGCTTGCGACGAAGGGCTCGAGGAGCAAATTAACTCTCAGACACAGCCCACTGAGTTTCTCGCCGGATCTTCTCAGTGGGTTGCGTTTCCGATCCGGTGGTAGATTCTGCGAAGCACGGCTCTTGCTAGGGTTCGTGTTAGCAACGTCATCAGGTTTGAGCCCCGTGAGCTCACCTACAAACGTTAGGGTTACGCTGAAATGGCCTCTCAAGGCTCTCAGCTTAGGTAGGAAAAAAAAAAAAAAACGGGTAAACACCGTGATTTTGGTACCTTATAGCTCCTTAACATTCTATTATTCAAAAATATTTTCACCTTCTGCGTAAATGAAGTCGCATGTAAAATTTAGCGTTATCCCAAAGTAACTATTCCACGCCGACGAAGTCACGCAAAAACTAGTATAATATAGTAACTTTTAAATGTTAGTTATTAATTAAGTAAAAATAAATATATCTACTATGCACTAGAAAATTTGAAAATAAAACTTAATAAAACAGACAACAAAGATACCGCAAAGTACATCAAAAATAATACTGGTGGTTTTTTGTTGAAATAATGTATCCTTTTGGATAAATTAATGTTAACTTCATTAGCAAATATTATTATGCAGCATTAAAAACGCATCACCGACATCTGCGCGCTAATACAGGCTACTTGTTATTAAATTATTGGCGAATCCCGGCCAAGCTTTGTTGTGACTATCACTCGCTGTAAGGAATTATGTAGGTACACTCCTTTAATTTATTTGAATCGATTTGCTCACCTTGTTCCCTATAACTTATTTAATGGTATGTATAACATCTAGGTAAAACGCCTTTCTATTTGGAGGAAGACTGAAAAAGATACTGAAAAAAGAAAAAGAAGCATGAAAGACGACAGCGATAAACACAAAAGATAAGCAAAAAAAAACATACTAAATGCTAAATAGAAATGTGTGTTTAATTAAAGAGTGAATTGTGTGAGCGTTGTGTGAGTGAATGCGTGAATTGTCTTTAGATAAACTCTCAGGAATCTTCGTAAGTATCAGTAGTACATTATGTTTATATAATATATTCTACCACCAACCACTATCTATTTCTCTCAAGAGGTGGTTAATAAGTTACCCTTTGAGGTCCAAGACACCCGTCCTACTATACAATTAAGACTTAGACTTCACGTCTTGGGTGTAGGGGGGGGGACTAAGTTGTGGTCTCTATGGACTCCGGTTAAATATTCGACATCAAGTGGACCCTTAGTTTGTTCAATCGTCAAAGTGAAAAAAATTGAGCCTAATTAAGCAAACTAGTACTAAAATTGGTAGAAAAACCGTACCCGTAATTCGAAGCGTTTAACGTTGACAGATAATACTTTTTTTTTTCTGGTCAGGAGTAAATCGCTGGACTTCCGCCCTCAACTGGGGATGGAGGGCGGGGCATGTTAGAGTCTAACTGACTAAAACCTCCTGTCGCTCAACAACCAACGTCCAAACCTCGCATGAGACAGGACTCATGAAAAGGCAAAGGGGGGAAAGTGAAGTGCTTAGTGCGGAGCACATCTCTCCCATCACCCTCGCCCTCGGGACGCCGGACCGGCGGTCGTCGGCGCCACGACCACCAGCCCTCTCGGTCGGCAGGCTATCCGAAGCCCGCCTAGATGGCGCCGGTTAGAGTGAGCGACAGATAATACTAAACATAAAACACATAACTAGTATTAATAGGCTAAATTTTAATTACCTTAATATTAACAACGCATTACAATCGATCAGTTTTTTAAACGTTTTAAAATGCTAAGTAAGTCTCTTTTAGTTTGAAGTCGATAAATTTCGTTATCAATTGTGAAATCTTTATCTGAGTCGACTATTATCAAAGCCGGCAATGTGACTTTTGGACGATTATTGGTAAATCAGAAAAACGAATTATTGACTTTGTATTCCATTGGCAGTCACAAAACTCTTCTGAACGACATCTTAGATAAATAATAATGCAGGTTTTGAACCGTATTCTTTGAAGGAGACGATTATATTCAAATCAATCTGTATTGACATATCAATAACATTTTTTTGTCCAAATGCACAGATTGCCACCTTTGATAATAGACGACTCATCTGTTTGATTCACGTAATAGTATGTTTAAGATGTGAATTTTAATTTATTTTATTTTGGCTATTAATGTATAAGCAAATTTGGCATTGTGTCGTGTACCTTCGATAGCTCAGTTGGTAGAGCGGTGGACTGTAGTTGTAAGATAATTGGTATCCATAGGTCGCTGGTTCAAATCCGGCTCGAAGGATTTCCTTTTGTTCATGATTTTGACAATTTTAACTATCGTAAAATAGAATAAAAACTGAGAAAACAACATTAAACTGCAACCAGAACTAAAAAAAGTGACAAATATATTTTAGACTCCTCGTGATTAAGGTTAGGATATTAATGTATTGTGATCGGACTTTGATACGTATGCCAATTTTACGTTTGAAGCCGGTCCTTATTACGTTCTCCTCGTTGAACTATCCTATAGACACAGCTCACTAAGTTTTTCGCCAGATCTTCTCAATGGATCGCGATTCGGATCCGGTGGTAAATTCTTCGAAGCACTGCTCTCGCTAGGAATGGCGTTAGCAAATTTTCGCAGGTTGTGCCCGTGAGCTTATTTGCCCGTCCGCGCGAAGCTGGAACAGTCCATTAGCCTGCCAGAAATTAGGTACGGAAAAAAGATTAAAGCTACCCTTATATATAGATATTCAAGCGAATAAAAGCGTGTTAATAACCTCGTTCTGGCAGTTACATTATGTTCATGTATGCTCGAATAGATTTAGTAGAATTGCACAGAAATGTCGTGTTTATGGAATTATGCCCTTGTTCCATCCTATTCCTTTTTAATTAATTCGAAACACCATTATAATATTTACTCACCACTACTGCAGTATTACTATTACTATTCTTTGTTTTGAATATTGAAATTTCCAACGTAATTCATCTATGTATGATATATCAATCATTTTGTGGGATTCATGGTAAACATCTATTTTTAAATAGGCAAAGGCAAAACCATTTTCTGTTCAACCTGTTTCATTTCTCTTCAATTATTAATAGTCATTACGGCTTTAGTGAACAAAGGAAATTCTTGATTTGCAATGAAAAAAGAGAACAGCTGTTTTACAAACATTTCAAGTAAATATGTCAATAACAAAACAAAAGATGTAATTAATATTGCTTTTGCAATTTATTTTCGCGTTTTTTAATTTTCATTCTAAGGTTTCCGATGCTTCGATTATATGTATAGTAATCACGGTTAATAATAATTTTGATAAACATTTAGACTGTAGTTAGTTCAACATTCAAACAGCAACGGGCAAACAGACGAAGTTGTCGATGTCATCGACTCGGCAGAGTCGTTAATTTAAGTTTATTATTTGTAAATATCCTTTGCGTCTGAATAAAGGCTTTTATTATTATTATTATAGTTCAACATTCAAATCTTGAGATTAAACCATAAAAATAGCTTTACATTCGAATGTCGACCACTCTGTGAGCACTGGTACAAACTAATGATTACAATTTTTCGGTTGAATTACCAGATAAATGCAGAGAAATCGGTCAAAATGTATGTGATTCAAACGACGTCGTCAGCCTTCATAGGTCCGTCTATGGTGTGTCGTCGTGTGGTCGCAATTCGGATTGTCTATGCCTTTTTTTATTGCCTTGGTAGGCAGACGAGCCACCTGATGGTGAGTGGTTACCATCGCCCATGGACGTCAGCAATGCTAGGGCAACAGCCAAGCTGCTGCGTACCATTAACTGTCGGGTCCTTTCAATAATAGGCCATTAATAACAATAATGTACCGTTTATTCCAAGAAAATGAGCATTTCATCTCATCATATCTTTAAGCTTGCAACTCTTATTAATACGTTTTTGTTAGCTTCAGACGTATGTATGTATGTTTGTAACGGAATCTTTGAGCATGATTTTGACCCCCTTCAATACCTCGGATTAACTCGAAATTTAGTATACTTGTTATGGACCGATGAAAATTAAACATCTAAAAAAATATGAAAAAAAAAATTTGAAAAAATTTAAATTCAATTACATAATGAAAAATAAATAATAGTTTAAAAAACCTAACAAAATACGTTTTTATAGAAAATCCAACTACAAATTAATTAGCATTAACAAAATGTCAGTTTTTTTAAACTATTATTTATTTTCATGGATTTTATTAAGATTTTCTGGAATTCTATTTGATTCATTGACTTAGTTTCGTTGATTCATTGGTTCTAGTTTTGTCACATAAAATATCGATGATTGAGTTATGAGAAAATAATCCTAAAAGTTATTGTTTGAAAACGTAAAAAGTTCCTTCGAGCCGGATTTGAACCAGCGACCTATGGATACCAATTCACATATTACGACTACAGTCCACCGCTCTACCAACTGAGCTATCGAAGGACCACGTAATAAATTGATTTTAATGTTTTGCATTCAACTATTTTACACAATCTATATATTTTATGTATATAAAATAAAATCGGGTTTGTTCGAACACTTAGAACTCGAGAACAGGTAGACCAATTATCATGGTATTTGCTATGTTGTATTTGTCTCCGTCCCGAATAGTAGAATAACTATTAAAAATATTAGAAAATTTTACGAAAATAATTAAAGAAAATAATAAATATTTTCCAATACAAAATGTTCATGGGTTTCGTTACTGTGAACATTTAATGTTCATCCCGTTGAGACGGTAAAATCTCCCCTCAAATCAAATAATGGTTTCGAATCGACAAGATATATCCACAATATTCGAATAATAGCGAATTCTAAATTTAAAAAATTAAGTAATAAAATAGGATTGACTTAATAGGTTGGGGAAAAAGTCTTTTCGCCTTATAGTATGCTTGAACTTGTAATAAAATCTCTTTGGCTATACTATTTGTATCTGGCTGGTATTGGTAACATTAAAAGTTTAAATTTTAAAGAAGATAATTTCAAATTCACATTAGGAAAATGTGTGATTTTTATTTATTTTTCGTACCGTCAAGATGAGTGAATCTAATGAAGAAATTCGATACATTTTAAAATTTTACTACAAAAAAGGTAAAAATGCAAAGCCGCGAAAAAAAATTTGCGATGTTTATGGACCTAGTGCAGTGTCTGTGAGAGTAGCACAAATTTGGTTTAAGCGTTTTCAATCCGGAAATTTTGATGTCAAAGATGCACGTAGCTCTGGTCGCCCGCCCTATTACGGATAAAATGGATGTCATTTTTGAAAAAGTGGAGCAAGATCGGCATATTAGTATTTATGACGTAGCTGAAGAACTGGGAATTGACCACAAAATAGTTTTGAAGCATTTGAAAAAAAATGGGCACACAAAAAAGCTCGATATTTGGGTGCCTCAGGAGCTCACTGAAAGAAACCTAAAGAACCGTGTACCGTTTTTTATTATTTATTACGACGTAATGAAACCGAACCATTTTTGAAGGAGCTGATAACAGGTGATGAAAAGTGGATCACGTATGACAAGACCGTGTGAAAAAGGTCGTGGTCAAAGGCCGGTCTGGCTTCGCAGACTGTGGCGAAACCCGGGTTAACTCGCAACAAGGTGATGCTGTGTGTGTGGTGGGATTGGAAGGGCACTGCTAACAACTGATGAGATTAAGGCAAGAAGTTGAGAGAAAGCGGCCGGAATTAATCAACAGAAGGGGTGTGGTTTTTCATCATGATAACGCTAGAGACCTCACACATCTTTAGCCACTTAGCAAAAATTAAGAGAGCTTGGCTGGGAGGTGTTAATGCATCCGCCGTATAGTCCTGACCTTGCACCTTCAGATTTCCACCTGTTTCGGTTTCTTCAGAATTCTTTAGGCAGTGTTAGGTTAACATCACGAGAGGACTGCCAAAACCGATTGTCGCGGTATTTTGATCAGAAGTCCCAAAATTTCTATAGAAATGGGATCATGTCCCTACCTACAAGATGGCATAAAGTTATCGAACAAAATGGTACCTACATACTTTAGTTAAATGTAAATGAACTGTATTATAAAATGTTGTGAATTTTCTTAAGAAATGCGAAGAAACTTTTTCCCCAACCATAAAATGTGAGTTTAAAAAATACTCCTTCGAGCCGGATTTGAACCAGCGACCTATGGATATCAATTATCTTACTTCTACAGTCCACCGCTCTACCAACTGAGCTATCGAAGGTATAGTGAATGTCATAAAATATATCTTGTGATTAAAACAAATGAAAACTTCAACTTCAAAACAGATTTAATTAAAAAAATAAGTATCTTATTTGCTGCTCCATGAATGCCTTTATTTTTTGAAATTATTCTCTATTATAAGCCACATAAAACGTAGTAGAAGGCAGAAGTCCTTATTAATATTAAAAGAAATAAATTATTTGGTCTTTGCATGCTCCACTGCAGTATTTATTTAACTGGCTTAATTATGAAATTGTAGTGGCTCGAAGGTATAGGGTGCTATGCTATCTTATATTATTTTTGATCATACAAATATATTTAATGTTTGTTCTAATAACTTAGTGGCATGACTTGTGAAAATAGAAGATTCTTTTTTCTCTCTTCTCAAGTCTCGTTATATGTATGAAAAGAATAAAAAAAAAATGTTTGTAAACTTCTAAAGGAAAGATGAGTTTGAATTATAAATTTTTTTTTATTTAATACTTATTTACCATTTGTCAGGAAAACCCGATGTCTCAGGTTGTCATGACTGTAATTATACAGCATTTTAATTAAATGGAAAAAAGAGTTAAACAAAAGATACAATTTCATCATTTTTTTCTCTACTTATTCGGATCTAGCCTAAGGGGCTACTCCAGCTTCTCGCGGACAGGTAGATGAGCACACGGGCTCAACCTGAGAGAATTTGTTAACACTAGCTTTGGCAAGAGTAGTGCTTCGGAAAATCTATCACCGGATCGGAATCGCGACCCACTCAGAGTATCCGGTGCTTAACTCAGTGAGTTATTTTCTTCAATGTAGTTGAGGTCAATTGAATTTTCGTTATAAAGAATAACTCAGAAACTACTGGTTGGAATCTTGATAAAATTTCAATAGAACCACTTGAGAAGTACCAGATTTCAAATAAACAAAGAGTCATCAAAACCGATTCACCTAGAAACACGTTCTGAGGTATATAACACATAAAAATTACCGTCGAATTTAGAACCTCCTCCCTTTTTGAAGTCGGTCAAAAAAGAGATTCCTTCGAGCCGGATTTGAACCAGCGACCTATGGATATCAATTTATTTACAACTACAGTCCACCGCTCTACCAACTGAGCTATCGAAGGTATGTTCTAGATTGCAAAACTTGCGTATTACTTCGACGCACATTCTACTCTAAGCGACTAAAAACTGATTTGTAACCGTACTACAGTTACACAAGAACGTGCTCTGATCTACTTTCCAAAACGTGCTCATTAATTATTATTCAAAATGTATGTACCTGATGATTTCAATTTGTAATATGTTATTTAAATAATAAAAAAACAAGTTTGGATAAATTAATCAAAAATAAATTTATTCATGTTGATATTCATAAATTTGTTAAGATTTTAGTTGTATTCTATCAATAGACTAGCTGACCCGACAGACTTTGTAGTGCCTCAATCGATAAATAAAAGATCTAAATTTTTGTATAAATAAACTTAAAACAAACAAAAGGAATCCGTCCGACGGGGGGGACATCAAAGGAAAAACAAAATTGTAATTTTTATTTAATTCCGAGAGTTTTCATATTTATCTATCCTTTTAAACCTTCTCTGGATTTCCACAAATAATTCAAGATCAAAATTAGCCAAATCGGTCCAGCCGATCTCGAGTTTTAGCGAGACTAACGAACAGCAATTCTTTTTTATATATATAGATAGATATTCGATTCGGGTGTGAAACAGAACTTACGAGTATGCGAATCTTCTGCTTCTTGGCTTCTTCAAGCTGCTACTGTTTTCAGCTTTGCATAATTCAGCCTTACGTCCTCGGGTAGCTTTATTTCGTAGCTTCCTTAATTCTTATATTGAGTACTGGTAGAACTTGTCGTACGCTTACATATTGGTACTGACCACCTTTCTGCCCATTTCCTGAAGCAAATCAAGCATATGTTGTTATATAAATATTAGGAGACTCGTAATTTTGCAATTGGATTTGTCACTCAGATCCAATAATTGGGCCACATCCCCGTTAGGATTCTGTTGACTCTAGAGCTTCTTTCACTACGAGCGGAACGCTTATTTTAATATTATTAATTTTAAAAATATTTTTACAACATATGCATTATCGAATCCATATTCAACTAGAACCCGTTTTACATTTACATATATGTGTAGCTTATTACACATTTATGGAATAAACGCTGATATATCATTTAAATGAATATTCTGTAAAACACTGCTCGTATTGAGATAGAACTCTTGCACCCGGTTGCACTATTGTCAAATCCTCCATATCGTTAACATATTAATTGAGATTCTCGGTATAAGGAACGTCTAGCTGGTTCTGTGGTGTGGTAAATCCGATTTATGTCCCATAAACTCGATTTATGAAAACACGAACTCAGAATAACAAGGCGTTTATATCCTGATGACGATGAGCGATTACATAGAATTTTTTACGTGTTTATTTAATAATCGGTCGATATAGTATGCATTGGGGCTAGAATTGGATGTTTTCCTTCATACATTTAATAGTTGATCGATATAGAATGCTTCGGCATTAGAATTGCCTATTTTTACTCATGTATTTAAAGTTTATATTTATAAAATTGTAAATGTACTTATAAGAGAAATAAAATCTAAAATAATAATTTAAAGGTTCTTCTGAGACCAGACCTAAGTCTGTGACGTTTTTTTTAAAGACGACGCTAGAAATACAATTTTTTTTTAATTCAACACGTATGTTTTAAAGATGTTTAACTTGAAATAAATGTTCATCATTAATAAAAAAAGACCAGATAATTAATAAAATCAAGATTTGCTACCGGTTATATAATCAAGATACCGGTTCTGTGACCTACATTTGAAGCATTCAAATGTATAAGGTTTTTAGTTTATCCTAATTAAAATGTTAAATGTTATTATGACAGCAGTTGGGAATGGTCAAACAATCTAACAATAATAATTTTGCCTTACTTCCGCATATTTACAACAACCACAATGTACTATAGCATCACAATGATTTCATTGATTGATTTCAGTTTTCTTCTGCTGAGCAAATATCACCTTAGTTTAGTACTTAAATTGAACAATAGCACACTGATTACTCCAAATGTTCATTAAAAATAAGACGACAAACAATGTTGATAATGATCTTGACCTTCGGCATAATACGATAGTCAAGTTGCACATATTTAGTTTTAATGAACCAAAATTAATTGGATGTTCTGAGACTGATAAAAAAACGTGTCAGAATTTTATTTATTTGAGAAATTAACGGTGCAATACATTTGCATAATTTATTAAAGATAGGTAAACTAAGATAAGATAGGTAACTATTACAATACTATTGTCAAGAGTAAAACCGCAGGGTATATTTTGGAATACGCTTAGACGTGTAGATTAAATGCTAGTTTACTGAAAGTACTTCTAAAAACTAAAAAGAAAAGTGATAATTTATTGTATTTAAATTTACAGATAATAATGAAACTGCTGATCGCTGGTAGGGCGTCTTGTGAGCCCATAGCGGCATCAACACTCTGCCTATTTCTGCTGCAAAGCCAAACTGTGTTCCGGATTGAAGGGTAGGGTAGGTGTCGTATTATACAATTGAGACTTAAAACTCAAGTCTCAAGTTAGGTGAGGGATTGATGTTGTTGATGTTTATTGGCTCCGGAAACCAGTTAACACCAGGTCGCGAGCTCCTTAAACCGTCTGATTAATGAAAAAAATTAATTGAATTCTTTTTTTTTTATTGCTTAGATGGGTGGACGAGCTCACAGCCCACCTGGTGTTAAGTGGTTACTGGATTCCATAAACATCTACAACGTAAATGCGCCATCCACCTCGAGATATAAGTTCTAAGGTCTCAGTATAGTTACAACGGCTGCCCCACCCTTCGAACCGAAACGCATTATTGTTTCACGGCGGAAATAGGCGGGGTGGTGGTACCTACCCGTGCGGACTCACAAGAGGTCCTACCACCAGTAATTACGCAAATTATAATTTTGCGGGTTTGATTTTTATTACACGATGTTATTCCTTCACCGTGGAAGTCAATCGTGAACATTAAAATTTGTTGAGTACGTATTTCATTAGAAATATTGGTACCCGCCTGCGGGATTCGAACACCGGTGCATCGCTACATACGAATGCACCGGACGACTTATCCTTTAGGCCACGACGACTTCACTCAATCGAATTGCTATGTTTTTGTACATTTGATAACAGGAATTTAAGATTTTTGTTTCTTTTCCGAAATAACAACGTTAGTTATTGGCTTTAGCAATTTTTCTTAAAGCTTATAACGAGCCGGCACGCCTACGTATTCATCACTATCATGCTTCTGCAGCAATTTTATTTTTTCCTACCTATTTGCTGGTAGCCTAAGAGGCTATTCCAGCTACGCCCGGACGAGTATGTGAGTTCACGGGCTCAACCTGAGAGATTTTGCCAAAACTAGTCCTAGCAAGAGTAGTGCTTCGCAGAATCTACAACCGGATCGGAATCGCGACCAACTGAGAAGATCTTGCGACAAACTCAGTGGGCTCTGTCTATGGGTTAGTTCGTTCGTCGTTCGTCAAACTCTTCATCGTAATCGAGGAGTTCGAAGAGGACGGTGACCGGTGCTTGAAAGGCCTAAAAGCACCGAGAGTGAATCCAGGGGATTCGACAAGACATGTTTCGGGCGACGGCGACTTTGCGATGCCCCGTCGCGGTTGGATAAGTCTTGCCACGAAGTAATTTTGTTTTACGGCTTGAATATCTTGTCTTTTTTTTTGACTGTTCCATGAGGAATGCTTTGTGAATCTGTTTAAGATGATTCTGATCACTGCGTTCATCCAAAGTCCGTTCACACAGGTCCAGAGACCTTTTTTCGACGCGCGATTAAGATTTGGAATGAATTTCCCCTACACGTTGTTTCCTGAGCGCTTTTCAAATTTATAAATTATGCGTATATATAAAGTTGTTTTATTTCAAAATTATATTAAAATAAATAAAAATCTTATTTTTTCTTATGAGGTAACAGTCGATAACCCTCACTCAAAAATTGGAAATATCAGGTTTATTTGAATCCCAAGTGTACACAAGTTTTTCACATAATATTTGATGCTCCCGAAAGACAAAACGTTAAAACAGAACATAAATAATATTAAGAAAATCTATTTAGACGTCACGAGGAATACATTAATGACTTAAAGACAATATCACACATTAGATTGAAAGTGTCTGCCAAGTTAACTATTGTGTCAGCAATATAGAGACGAACATACAACTTATGCGACAGTTTGTGAACAATAATGGAAGCGGGAAGAAACTATTCAGTCAAGTTGGTATCGTCAACACAGGGCGCCAACTCGACGGAATAATTCATTTAGGGGGAACCCAAGCCACGAATGCTTTTCGATTCTCAAGAGTTTTGACGATTGCTATGTCGAAGTGTTCATGTAAATTTTAAAAGAAGACCGAATTTACGCCATCTTGAGTCTTTGATGTCTGTTTCAGTTGCAGATGATAATTAACAAATAAAATGGTCAGATTTTAAATTCATGTACATTTGTATAATGTATAATGTTGTACATTTTGTAATAAACAAATTTACATTACACATTTCTAACTGTTTTAATTGAGAATAGATATACATTAACTAGTGCAAGTAACGACAAGGGCAATGATTCCACAGAGCTTTTTTTTTTATTGCCTAGATGTGTGGACGAGCTCACAGCCCACCTGGTGTTAAGTGGTTATTGGAGCCCATAAAAATCTACAACGTAAATGTTCCACCCACCTTGAGATATAAGTTCTAAGGTCTCAAGTATAATTACAACGGATGCCCCACACTTCAAACCGAAACGCATTACTGCTTCACGGTAGAAATAGGCAGGGTGGTGGTACCTACCCGCGCGGACTCACAAGAGGTCCTACCACCAGTAATTACGCAAATAAATAGCAAATAATAGTATTTATAATATGTCTCAAACATTTAAAAGCTCTCGGTCAAATTTTTTAAATCGCTTTAGTACTTTTCTGATGTAAGTCAATAAATAAATATACTACTAATGAACCTGTCTTAACCTTATAAATACAGTCATTATTATAATTCGAATAATAAATAAATTTGTGTTGGTAGATATTTACGGGTGTTTCGTGTTGTTTAATGTACTGTAAACACAAAGAAAACAATTAAAGCAGACCTTACATCTATAATAACCGTCGAACAATTTAATTAAAATGCTTCATCGTAATTATTATGCTTTTAAGGGTAATAATTACCGATTCGTAGATTAAAAACAATTTTAATGCGTTTTTCCGAAATAATGTCGACAGCTATGTCTCACGCACTTGTTCGAGGTATGTCATAATTAGACCTAAGTTAGGGGTGTCACAGCTTACAGATTTGTGGACATTTGTATGTCAATAGCTCGAATCATGCATCACCTCTGTCTAAAAATGTTTGTGAAAATATGTTTTAGGAAATTCCTCATTCCATTTGAGGGCTTTCCTTAAGGATCAGTATACAATACGTCATCAGCATATGTCGGATGTACTCTATAGTTCACTATGGATGTTCGGTTGCTGTGTGACGCTTAGTTAAATTTACTGATACAAAATACGAAATTTAGCATCTTAATAATATATAGGTATAGGATGAATACGCAATGAGGAATATCTAATTGTGCTCCCTTATAATCGGGGTGTTAAAAAACGTAGAATAACAGACAATATATAAAAAAATGTTAAAAAATTCATGTTGAAAAACATTGCGAATCCAATTTGAATTTATCGGACCTTGAAATGGATGGGTTTGTGGGTGTTAACAATTATTGGGTATTAATAGATACGGGCTACCACCCAAAACATCCGGATTTACAACCTTATGTTTTAGTATAATCATCATCATCATCATTTCAGCCTATCGCCGTCCACTGCTGAACATAGGCCTCTCCAATAGATTTCCAGTGTGACCGGTCCATTGCCACCTGCATCCAACGAGACCCAGCGCTTTTTACTAGGTCGTCGGTCCATCTAGTAGGTGGCCGTCCCACACTGCGCTTGCCAGTACGTGGTCGCCACTCCAGGATCTTTCTGNGGTCGTCGGTCCATCTAGTAGGTGGCCGTCCCACACTGCGCTTGCCAGTACGTGGTCGCCACTCCAGGATCTTTCTGCCCCATCGACCGTCCTCTCTTCGTGCTATGTGGCCGGCCCATTGCCACTTCAGTTCACTAATTCTACGGGCTATGTCAGCAACCTTCGTTTTTCTACGGATCTCCTCATTTCGGATTCGATCACGTAGAGATATGCCGAGCATAGCTCTCTCCATAGCTCGCTGCGCGACTTTGAGCCTTCTAAAAAGATCCCTAGTGAAGCACCACGTCTCCGAGCCGTGAGTCATCACTGGTAACACACATCGGTAATTATTTAGTATAATATTTTAGTGTTTTATTTAACAATATATTAGTTCTATTTATATTTTAGTTTACTATCTTGGTTTAGCTGATTCAATTCTATTTAGTGCAATCGGGGTGTTATTCACTATAACATATCGCGAGACATTTAAAATACAATTTTTTTTTTAATTAAACGTGCGCCATTTGTTTATCACCATGTGTTTATCACCTGAAACATCATTTCTGGTGATAAACACATGTTTTCAAGCAACAACAATTGTTGAAAAAAACGTTCATTAGATAAATGTGGAGTGTAAGTAATATAGATAAATATAGGTATTAAAAAATGCAACCCTGGATAACCCTAGTTACGTCATAATCGCGTTTCAGAATGGCGGCGGCAGGTCGCGCGGCATTTCTGTAAGCCCGCCCTGACATTCACTTAATTACATAGATTACAAGTTGACATTTTCGTTTGCCACCATGATTTAAATTTGAGTGATATGGATTAGCCATATCCATTGCGCTGGATTTATTGTTCAAGGAATTAGAGTTTTATTATAAGGGTTATCATAAAACATTGATTTATGTATACGTCATTTACTAAAACCTTTACAGTAAAGTTATGAGCACGGAATCGGTAACAACGAAATCTGAAATTGATAACGTTTGAATGTGAAAAAGTAATTTAATAGGTAATTTAAAAAAATCAGTATATATACATAGTTTGATTAATGAGAATTGATTTCAATTTTAAATTCCCCACGTTCATGAAAACATGTTTTCGAGAGCCCTTTTCAAAACTAACAATGTAAAATTGTCTTTCAGTCACACCTCTTGAGCCGTCAAGTCAAATATTAATCAAAGTCGGAACAGACAGCACACGTAGATGCACGGGAGCATTTTAATTATACTGAAACGTAATGATCATTTTTCATTCTTAATTGCCGTTTTCATCCATTTCACCTAATCATCGTTATATAGATGTCTCTTTTGTTTTATGCTAGTAAAGGGACTAAGTCAATTTAAATTCAGCATTTGTCTGGTCTAACGTGAAACAATTGTATTAATGCAAACGCGGATAGTTTACAAACAACAATAAAATAATTGTCGTTTCGGCTTGATTTCCCACAGATTAATATTCCGGTGCTTCGAATTCACGGTTTGTGTGTGATATCTAAACAGCGAGAGTGCAATAAAACTAAGCAAACGAGAATCCAACGAGTCATAAAAGTTGGTCTCGTGCGATGTTGCGGGGATTTCGTCGGTGGAAGAGCTGTGCTGTGACGTCACTTCACTTTCACATCACGAGCCTAAAGCCGTTGTGTCGTACAAGTAGAACGAGCTGCGTCTCGACGCCAATTTTGTTTTACTAGTGATGGGGCTGTTGTAGTTTTTAATTTGCTTCTTATTGCTATATTTTTAACGCTAATTTATTTTTTACTCTAGTGAAAATGTACATTGTTTTTTTGTTTTTGAAGTTATACTTCTTTAGGTGCGTTATGAAAAATTGATGAGTGACATTTTACGATGCGCGCGCACCGTGACACAAAATTAACAGAATGAAGTTGCCTACTAAATCGCTCATTTCAATACGATCGACGTAACTTGGCGAGTCTGAATATAGCCGCAGGTGAACTTTCCGAACCGTACCGAGAATTACCGAATTTATACGATGTCAAGAAAAGGGATGTCCAATATGCGTGTTTGAGGATGTTGTTTAATTGATTTTTTTCAAATTGAATTAAATTTAAATAAAAAAAAGAATTAAATTTCATAAAAATAAAGTATAACTTCTTACGCGCGTACATAAGTACACGCACCCTTTTTTATTAGCAGATATAGACTGAATGAATAGCAATAGCTTAATTTCCTTGGTTCGTTTTGTTTATATTTTGTCAAATCTATAAATTTATTCTATTACGAACCAGTCACGCGGTCCGGTTTCAAAGGTATCAATATCGTTTAACGTAAAATATACATTATGATGTATTTTAAAACTATTTTTTATTATTTAATGTTTAAATAATAATAATAATAAAACATTTAATTGTTATTTTTTATAAATCCATCGACATCACACCCAGCTCTAACTGTTATCGTGTATGTATAGTCTTTATAAAAGAAAGACACGGCACCTGACACCATTATGCTATTATAATATTTTGTTACTCAGCGCACTGATGCCTTCTTGACGACGCAGTGAATACGAAATTCTCAGTGCGTCCCTCCCCAGAGGCGGCTTTTGATTTCGTACACCAAATTTATTGACGATTGTATTTGTATTTGATATCAGCAGATTTTGAAATTTCCTCGTAAAACTTAGTTTATGATCTGAATCTGTTCTGTTTGTGGTGCGCGATACTGTTTGTGAAACGTATAAAATATTTGAAAAGCAACTTTGAAAGTAATACATTGCTATAGTTTCACTTTAGGTGCGCCAGATATAATGTCATAGATTTGTCAATTCTAATCATTATTACTCAATAAAAGATTACTAAACAACACATATGATCTCCTTCAACATTCGTATATTAATCTAAAATATGATAGAAATGTCTGTAGATAATAATAAACTAAATGTTAAAATAAAGTACATATGCTACATATACATTTCACATTTAAATAGGTATGTAGGCATGCGATAACCACACACGACCGGTATACTATTTCAATTCATTAAGTGGACAGCGGCCTCATTGTGTAATTGCTGATGTCCATGAGCGATGGTACACGTCAGGCAGGCCGTATGATCGACTGCCTACACGATAATAATAAAAAGGGCTTTATAATAATTTCCAGAAAAAAAAATTGCTAATGTAATCTAGATATGAAAATATTAATGTACCAACTATCTCATAATTTTCATTTTGTAAAATATATTATAGTTTCACTTTGTACCTTATACTCGAATAGTTTCAAAATCGAAATTTTCCGAATAGAATGTCAGGTGAATGTTATTCCGTTTGCCTTTTCTTTTTTATTGTATTTTTTATTGTGAGGGTTCGGTCGCATCCGTATGTCGGATTTTTGTTTAAAATTGCATTTTTATATTTGGAACGCGATCCGCGACCGACATGGCGGCTGACAAATACGCGTATCGCCGCCATGAATGACAATTGAAGAGATGTTTTCATAAAGACGAGAGACTCGATTTTTATTTTTATGAGAAAGAAATTGCGTCCATAAAAACGGCGATGAAATGATGACTGTCATATTTCACTGTCGTCGGAATGGGCCAATTGTGTCTAAATGACAAAAGGTGGATTTTTAAAACGTGTTTACGTTCCGATATAAATGGCGAGATTGTAGGGGAGGTGGAAGTTAGGTTGTGGCGTTGAGTAGTATTGAGTACTGAGGCCGCGCTATGCGAGGAATGCGCTCACACGATGCAGGTAATAATCCTTTAATCATCGAGCACGAAAGTTGATGTGTCTATATTTATTCATAATCATAATCATAATTCAATAATAATAGCTTGAAGTTTTTCTTATAATTGCCAAAATTTTTTCTCGGGGCTATTTATGACTGAACACTTAGTAAGTTTATATTTTGTATTATCATTTTGAATTTAAAAATAATATCAATTTCAAATTGTCTTTCTAGCGAAATCGTTATTTAAAATTAATTATATTGTTATTACGAATAAGTTTATGTATATATCATCATCATCATGCTTTCCTATTACCCTCTGCTGGGGTGTAGGGCTCGAATCAAATTTTTCCATTTATATCGCTCTTGGGCAGTCTGTTCTAGCTCCTCCCACGTCATGCCCAAGACTCCTAGCTCCTGCTCCACCGAGCGACGCCAAGTTGTTCTGGGGCGGCCTCTCTTCCTTTTACCAGACACTTTCCAGGTCAGTGCTCTCTTTGTTAGGTGTGTATCGGGCTTTCTCAAAGTGTGACCAATCCAATGCCACTTCCGCGTAAGGATCTCCTTCTCCATTGGTGTCTGCTTAGTGATCCTCTACAGCTCTTTGTTAGTGATCTTCTCAGGCCAAAAGATTTTCAAAATCTGACGCAGGCACCTATTCACAAACACTTGAAGTTTTTTGATCAAGTCCTTGCGAACAAACCAAGTTTCGCTCCCGTACAGCAATACAGACTTTACATTTGAGTTGAAGATCCTCACCTTTGTTCGTCTTGTTAAGGTTGAGGAACTCCACACTGGCCTAAGTTGACTAAACGCGGCTCTGGCTTTATTTATACGAGCCGCAATGTCTGCCTCGGNCCTATTCACAAACACTTGAAGTTTTTTGATCAAGTCCTTGCGAACAAACCAAGTTTCGCTCCCGTACAGCAATACAGACTTTACATTTGAGTTGAAGATCCTCACCTTTGTTCGTCTTGTTAAGGTTGAGGAACTCCACACTGGCCTAAGTTGACTAAACGCGGCTCTGGCTTTATTTATACGAGCCGCAATGTCTGCCTCGGTGCCCCCTCTATCGTCCACAATGCTGCCCAGGTAACAGAAGCTTCCCACCTGCTCGATGTGCCTCCCTTTGATGGACATAGGAGCCGTATCGGTGGTATTTATGCGCATTTATTTTGTTTTTGAGAAATTAATACGCAGCCCTACTTTTTCAGCTTCACCTACTAGATTATCTGCTTTGTTTTGTAGCTGCTGCCGATTGGTTGCTAGGAGGCAAATGTTATCAGCAAAGTCGATGTCCTCAAGGTCTTCATCCGCGGTCCAAGGCAGTCCTTGTTGGCATTTGCAGGTGACTCTGTGCAGCACATCATCAAGCACCATTATAAACAGCAGGGGAGACAGCAAGCAACCTTGCTTGACGCCTGCGGTGACCACGATATTATCCGTGAGTTTTCCCCTGTGGAGCACTCTACACGACGATCCATAGTAAAGCGCTTTTATGACATTTATGAGCTTGTCGGGCACGCCTTTTTTCTTCAAAACAGTCCAAATGCTGGACCAACTGAGACTGTCAAAGGCCTTTTCGAAGTCGATAAACAATGTGAAAACTTCACACTGCATCTCCTGACATTGTTCTAGGATCATTCGTAAAAAGTTTATTTGGTCCGAGCATGAACGTCCTGGTCTAAACTCTGCCTGCTCTTCTCTGAGCTCACTGTCAACCACTTTGGCCATCCTCATCAGCAAAATTTTCGCAAGAACTTTTGAACATATTGGTAGCAGGCTTATACCCCTCCAGTTGGCACACGAGGAAAGGTCACCCTTTTTTGGTAGTTTCACGATAACGTTTTCCTTCCACGACGCTGGTATGTATTCCTGCTCCCAAATACGTGATAGCAGCGGGTGTAGAATCTGGGTAGTGAGATTAACATCCGCCTTCAGTACTTCAGCCGTAATGCCATCGCCACCGGGAGCCTTGCCAGATTTTAGAGATGTGATTGCCTTTATTAATCTCGGCTACGACCGGAGTCCGTGTTTCCAGAATATGCCGCCAGCTCTGCTTTCTGTGCTAAGGCTTCGGTCCAAGCTCGTTTGTCTTTCTTTAGGTGGAGTTTGATCTTTAGCTTCCAGAGTTTGTGCAGAGTTGATCTGCTCTTTCTTTTGCTGCCTTGCCTGGATCATGTCCCAAGTGGCTCCTGAGATCCATTTCTTTTTAGGCATGCATTTGTAACCAAGCACAGACTGGCAGCTTTCACGGAATGCGCCTCTAACAGACTCCCAATGATCTTCGATAGTCCCTTCTTCGTAGCTAATGTTAACAGTACGATTACGGAGGTCGTCTTGGAAATTTTGTTTTGTGGTTGGATTCCGAAGCTTCTCTGTATCAAAGTTCCTACTTGCTGTTTTGGCAGTCCGCTGGATTTTCGCTACTTTTAGTTTTATCTTTGCCACAACCAGGTGGTGGTCGCTATTTATGTCCGCACCCCTTTTATTGCGAACGTCTAGAAGGGATCTTCTCCAGTTGCGACTTATCAACACATGGTCGATCTGGTTCTCTGTAATACGGTCAGGTGAAACCCATGTAACTTTGTGACAACTCTTATGAGGGAAAATAGACCCCCCCACTATGAGGTCATTTTGACAGCAGAGATCTATAAGCATATCACCGTTTTCAGATCTCCGTCCCATCGCGTGTCTGCCTAGCCAAGGCTCAATGTTCGTGTTGTCTGATCCCAGTTGGGCGTTGAAGTCTCCTATGCAAATAATAATATCTTGGCGCTTTATCTTCTGCCGAGTCGATTGCAAGTGACTGTAGAACTTTGCTTTTGTGGCTGTACTCGCTGCATTTGTAGGCGCATAGCATTGTATGACTGAGATGTTCCGCACTCTTGAGTAAAAACGTGCCATTATTATTCGGTCCGAAACAGGATGCCAGTCGAGCAGACTGCTCTTAGCTTTGGTGGTCATTAAAATACCTACGCCTGATTCATGGTTATCAGTGATATCTTTGCCTGAATAAATGAAAGTCATATCATCTTCTTGGTGTTCTCCAAAACCCTTCTATCTAGTTTCTGAAATGCCAAGAATCTCAAGTTTGTAGCTGCGCATAACTTTTGTTAACTGCTGTAGGCGGCTTTCTTCTTTCAAGGTTCTCACATTCCAGCTACCAATCGTTGTCCGTTGTTTCATGCCAAAAGTTGTTGGTGTTTTATCAGTCCGGTTTGTTTTGATTCGAGTTTCAGTAATATAAAAGTTTCAGGCATACAGGTTATTAGCCCATAGTGCCCTAGGCTGTTAGTAGGGCTGCTGCCTCGAAGCGTACCGCCACACTTGATTTGTGTCAGAGTTTTCTCTCCTCTCATGCATTTAGTGGTTATTTAGACCAACTGGGTGATGAATACCCTTCCAGCGCACTGGGCGTATGGTTATACCGCCATGTCTCGGTCGTCAGAGCCTCGTTGGTTGTCCAGCAGGGAGCACCACGGTAGCAGGTTTGCCACCGCCGCGATCCGGCGCGAGCAGGTGAGGTTGACAATGGGGTCAGCGAGATGTTGTTGCTGTTCTCCCCTTACTCCCCATGTATATATAAATAAAATAATTCTGTTATAGCATCTCTGTGCTCGACTGTACGTTTTGCATATTCCTAAACCCCAGTGGATACATTTGATTAACCCGACTAGACAGGCTTCATTGATTTACAGTTTGGCATCTACTTTAATCCTAATCCGATATTACTTACGCCAACACGCGTCTCTCGAAAATTCTAGTATATTTTAAAGGTTTTCGATAATAGAGCCTTCATAGATTCGATATGGTGGCATATCGAATATTTAAGCCGCGCCTCATCTCAATGTAGGCGACCAAATTTCTGACGCGATGTCTATGGGTTCCTATAATCGTGTATCTCCAAGTAGAAGAACGTAAGGTATTTTATCTTAAGAAAAAACAAATCTAATAGCTTTGTAAAAGTCATGCCCCAAAGTGATTCTTGGTATTCAGATGTTGCGTATTGGCTTAAGGAACCACCTAACGCTATCCGGACTGTTTTTCCCATTTGCACTTGTAAAAGACTTGACACTTTTTTATTTTTTATTGCTAGATGGGTGGACGAGCTCACAGCCCACCTGGTGTTAAGTGGTTATTGGAGCCCATAGACATTTACGACGTAAATGCGCCACCCACCTTGAGATATAAGTTCTAAGGTCTCAAGTATAGTTACAACGGCTGCCCCACCCTTCAAACCGAAACGCATTACTGCTTCACGGCAGAAATAGGCGGGATGGCGGTACCCACCCGCGCCGACTCACAAGAGGTCTTACCACCAGTAATTACGCAAATTATAATTTTGCGGGTATCATTTTTATTACACGATGCTATTCCTTCACCATGGAAGGCAATCGTGAACATTTGTTGAGTACGTATTTCATTAGAAAAATTGGTATCCGCCTGAGATTCGAACACCGGTGCATCGCTCAACACGAATGCATCGGACGTCTAATCTGTTAGGCCACGACGACTTCTAAACTTCTTCTTGAGCTCAGCGCAACAATGAAAGGTACATAAAGATACTTTTAAATATTGTATCGCTGATTTGTATTCGATATTCAAAATTACATAGCATTAAACGTTAAGCATAGTTATATAGCATTCATAATTATGTAACATCTGATGTAAAAGACATCTCATGAAGAGGTCGATTTTCCTATTATAAATTGAATCATTTTGTTTCGTTTATCGATTGTTTACATTTTTATCGTGCTTCGGTTTATCGCACGTGAGCCGAGCCAAACTGCCGATCGTCCGACACTGGACATTAATCGCCCGTTAGCGACACATTATTCACGGGCACGCGTTGCAACCGAGCCGCCACCCTGTATCACCCCGTACACAACAGTCGCGCACTTTAACATACACGCATAAAACGTGCGCATCATTCGCACCTGTATTTCTAAAATCATAAAGATCTTTCTTGAATGACACAACAAAGTAGTTAAATCGTATTGACGCGTTCCAAATCGTTTAACTAATCCAAGCCAATATATTCTCTATTTCCCAATGAATAAAATTAATTCGTTTTTCAAAATCCTTTCGTACTATCGTATGAAACTGGCCGCTATAGTTTCAAATTATTTAAGCATTGTTATATTGCCCATAAAGTTGTATTTTCTTTGTTGTTGATTCAATGGTTTTCGAATGAGGTAAGCATTTATTGATGTGGATGGAATGCATAAAAGCATCTATTATGCCACTATCAACAAGCACAGTGGTCTGGACAATTAATTATTTGCAAACAGCATTGGAGATTTTACGTACTTATAAAAGATTTTATTTTGGTATGCATGCTATGTTGATTTCATTCATAAAGTAAATTAATCTATAAACTGTAGGATATCGCAACTAGTAACTAGAATTAAAAATCATATTGACGGTCCATTTTATGCATTTTAAAATTTTATCACTTTTAATAGTTACTAGTATTTAATCATCACAGTTACATATTTTAGCTGGTATTTTTATTGATTTCTTACATTTGTTACATTGATAAACAAATACATGTTTTTATTATGAAATTCGAGTACATCAGTTTATCTGTTACTTACTATTGCAATACGCTTTGGAATCTTATAACACAGATCTATTAATCGTATAGAATCGGATGGCACGTTATCCGAGCGCAGTATAGTGAGGTAGCGAGCCGCACTATCGCGGTATCTTCGCGCTCAGTCGAGCAGAAGCGTTCTGCTCCATCAGCCAGATGTGTTTACGTGCCCCGCATCATTTACATACTTTTCAAAACTTTTATGCCTCGAACGAAAAAAATATGAAAACGGGTGTATAATTTTTCCATAACCTAAGTATCGTAGGCCAAACATTTTATAAGAATTCTATTGAATGGTATATCTCAGACTTGTAGGGCAGATCAGTGTGGTAAGGCCGATTTAGTGTTTATTTATTAATTATTATTTTAATTTATATTGGTGGAGCTTTGCCATGGGCACCGCTAATTCAATGAAAGGCCGCCTATCTTAGTTTGATGGTATACGAGATAATCGACGACTGACCCATCAAGGCGCCCAGGGGCTGCCACTGGTGCTCCGGAATCTCTAACTGGACCAGAGTCAGTCTGCTGGGTCAGAACGAGATACACTGCTAACTAGTTGCTCTTCAAAACTGGCGTATCGTGCTACAGTGCTGGTATCCTGCCATGCCTATTTGGACGCCCCACGATCTACACCGGAGTAGTTACTATTTAATTCTGCACGATGATACTTTTTTTTAAGTGGCTTATTATTGATATCCTAACACGTCGAGCACGCTCAAGTTAATGGTTATAAGTGGAAGCTCAGATGCATGAACCTACTATATTACTAACACAAAATGTAAAATATGTTACTCTGTTTATTAAACAGCCACGGCTAAAGTTGAGAATTACGAGCTCAACTGGCGACTTCAAAATTAGGCTTATCCACCTTTTGTTTCATCACATCTGTCGCACAAACAAAACGTAACTCGAAAACGGCCCTCGAATTGAATACAGAAAATGAATATTTATAACGGCGTCAACTGTTAATCCTGTATTGTTAGAATTTTCGCTTCTCGTGACTGATGACGTCAAGAAAATACGGGCTCTTACGATGCTTGTACACTGCACGCTGTTTCAATAAATCAATATCATAAATATATTTAACATAAAAACTTTGAAACGCTTTATAGATTCAGCTTACTTTGTGCTATTATAATTTTGCGATTAATTTTAACAAATTTAAAATATGATTAATTGTCGTTTCGGTGCGCTAAATTTAGGTAAGACGTTCGAGGTCATAATAGCCTTGTTCTATCCTAGCGGGTATAACTTTCTAGATAAATATAAACTAAATATGCTTTTACGTATTGTTTTTATAATAAATTATATAATAAAGACAGGACTATCGGGGCTTTTAAAAGAATTGTCTTATTAAGGAATAAAATATGTCTTTATGTATGTTTGTTCTCTACCCTTCTTCAACATGCGGCTAATTGTGATGACACTTATTTATTAGTAGTACTTTTAATCGTCAGGTTATACCAGTAATTCATTCATTTTTGTCTGATCAAATTGAGTTTAATATTGATGCAGTTGTTGTTAGCACTTTAGGAAATGTTTCGGTTTTAAAATAAATATTTATTTATTGCTTTACGGGTAAACGAGTTTAAGATCCATCCAGTGCTAAGTGATTAACGTTGCTGACCGAATTCGTCTTAGCAATTGATGCAGATGCTACCCACATACGGCTGCTTTGGAATCTTCCACGATTTCCAGCCCCACTAACTAATTTAGGTCCCCGTTAAATGCCGGTTTAAGGACCGATAAGGAAGACTCAAGAAGATAGCCTGTAAGCTGCTTTATCTTCCTAAAGAGAAAGCGTTTGACCACATTCCCAAATTCAAACTGGTTGTGATCTACCTAGGTTACGGGGGATAGGAGTTGACTATCTAATAGCCTGTCGTGCGACATATCTGGCTGTATTAAATAATATAATTTAAAAATTGATTTAATTTCGGTATTTATCACAAAATATATTAAATATGAGCTATGTGTACGCTCACTAACAAAGCACAGTTCATCTTAGGAATTAACGAACAAAAGGCTTAGTTCCGACGCCTCTCGTCGTTCGAACGATTCAACATTATTATATATAAAATACACCGGCTTAACTCGCTCTCGTTTCCAGAAATCTCTTTACTGTATGCGTTAGGATTTGAATTGTTTGAAGTTTGTTAATATAAGGGATCTATTAATAAGCATGGTGTGACCTGGTCATAGTTGCACCATTTATTTTTAGCGAAACAAGTCTATCATATGGTCCATGAACACAACCAAGCCTGTAGCTGAGGACTCTTTTCAAATATTTTAAAGAATATTTACTCAGAAAACACCGCGAAGAGAAGTTTATACAAGTAAAAGGCGACAAAGGATTCACAGGACACAAGATCACATTTTATTATATCGATCATCAACCTGTTTCTGCCTCTCATAGCTACAGCTATCCGTTCGGGTTTTAAGGCCAGGCCAGGCCTTTGAAAAACCCACGTGAAACTTTGACTTCCTACTTCTAGATGGATAACGTCGTACACGTTGTGACGACATGACTAGTATTTATATGTAATTTAAAAAATATGAAAATTCGCACTTTACGTCCAAAATCTCGTTGACACTTAAAATGCACTAAAACAAAGCACCATATTGTGTTTATGGTACAACAAAGAACACAAACGTGCAGTGAAGCGGTAATGAATGGAGTACGTAAATCAGAGCAACACTTGCAACTAAGGAGATATGGCCCATTCCGGCTACATCTTAATTACGCAGTCATAAATATCGTGGGTAATCCACTCGTTTGTTTGTGGCACAGTTAAAGACATGTTTTATCCGAAGCAGACATGTGTACTTGTAGTAGCTGTTTGTTTTATAACGATGAAAGCCAATTTTATTCTAACAAGTGATTAGATACTATTTTTATTGCTTCGGATCCATGAGCTCAAGGCCTATCAGTCTTCAAATTTGATTACTTACGTTTAAAGCCAGAAGTAAAATATTTAATTTGTTTTTCATTGCACGTTCTTAATAAAGAGCGAAAATCGAAATTAGTTGCGCCGAGCTGAATGCTGAATTAATTGATGTAATTTACAAAATAAATAACGTACTTTGAAAAAAATTTAAACTTTTTTAAAAAATAAAGAAAATATTGAAAAATATAAATTACTCTATAGATGAAAATTGCATCAAATTAATGTACTAAGACTATGTGCAATAACATTACAGTTTCTATGTTGTAATGCTATCGTAACTTGTAAACAAGAAATATTTATAATAGAGTTCTTAATCATAATTTGTTTTCTCTGATATTGAATAGTTATGCTACACAGAGTTCGACTTTTCGGCGTGATCTCAATTGTGTTTGTGTAGGATCAGTATAGGGCCATATCCTTAACCACTACTATAACTAAAACTATATCAGAATTATTAAGATCTCACTCAATATATAGTTTCAATGACAAAGCAAAATGTTCGTTTACAATTTTTTCGTAACATCGCTATATATCATGATGCGCTACATAACGAGTTTCATGACGAGAAACTACAAAATATCACTTCTAAGGGGAGTCACATCTGGGAGACTCTTGACTCAAGACCGTTGTCAGAAAGTGCGGTTGACTGAGATCGATGCGTCCACCATGGTGTTGAGACCGATGGGGCTCGACACTGCCGCACTAAGTGACTGATAGCGCTTGATAATAACGACAATCGTATTCCCAATTTTCCGCTGTATCTCAAGAGACAACATCAACAGGAGAGCATCAAAAACGTACGCTAACTGTATTTGTTTGACGCTTATCTTCTTTTTTTTTTAATTAACAGGAAACCTTTGAGTTTCATTGTCATTCTTTTCAGTAGTGAAATTGCAATCCGAGTAAGGCGGTAAAGCCATGACAATTTTAAAGTACCCGTAAAAAGATATGCTTGAATAATAACATTATAATTTTGTGAGCTAAGCCCAAGTCTGGAATATATCTAAACTATATCAATCAGCAATCCGGGACCCATCCGAGGCAGGTGACGGCAGACATCGCTGAGCCCAAGTGCCGTAAATAATTGATAAATTGCCACTGCGCTCCCCGGAGTGACCCGGGCGAGCCGAAACTTCAAATTTACGACCATTTAATTGTAGCTTAATTCACAAACTAGTCTTAACTTACGTGAAATATTGTTGTTTGTTTGTGATTTATTTGTGCATCTAATTCTTTGTGTATGTCTTAATGAAATTACATATCCACTACGTTAATAGACAATAATTCGATTGCTTCAGTAACGCTCGACTTCCTTTCAGTTACGGCGTTCAATTGTATGTTCGCTAAAATGTTTCTGAAATGTTTGTCAATATTCCCCGACTGCAAAGGCCGTGGGCAGATCTGAAGCCGATATTAACTTTGTAAATTGACCGATCACGTTCACCCTGGGGCGTTTAACAAACTGTCGAGGTACATTTTTTCTGTCTCTCTCTCTCTCTCTCTCTTTTTTGTCTCTTACATTACACGTACCTACCTATACGTCAACACAATTCATCAGAACATTTTTAATAATGATGTACCTACTAGTGACGAAATGTTCTATGACCTGTTTTGTTAGGCGTAGATGTGTTCGAACGAATCACTGTCTTGCGGTAGATGACATAAGATATTAGTTAAATTAATTTATACTAGAGGTCCCGCAGTAGTCGAAATTCGACTATAATTAATTGGAATTGTAAGTATGTACACTATTATGATTGTATTTTATATTTCTATAATCACAAATTTCGCCAAGGCTACACTATAAAAAAATATTAATAAAGACAAACAATATTTAATCTATTCTCAATTTGACAACAGACGTCAAGAACAAAAGTTTGACAATAAATAGTATGCATGCGTGTGTGCGTCAAATACATGGTATGTAGTGTGTGTAATGTTTTCTTTATTGATTTAAAGTATTTTTTATGCATTATTTTTAAAAAAAAATTGCATTGTGCACTTCTTCTCTATGTTCTCTATATGTGTGGAAAATTTCATACTCCTCAGTCCGCGCAATTTTCGTAAAAAGGGATACAAAGTTTTTTCTTCACGTATTAATATATATATATATATATATATAGTTATGATTTTGAACAATGACGCGGCTTAAACAATTCTTACTGTTAGTACAAATCGGTGTTAGGTTAGAAATGTAAGTTTAAGTCGTTTATCTATAAAGATACCATATCTTTATTCGCTGTTAACTTTAACTAGAATTACACCCATGTCACTTTCGTGTTAAATAAACAGCAAAGTTGTAAGAGAACAACTACTAATTATATTAGCCATATTAATTATTTCCCGGGGCGTTGTTGCCGAATGAAAATGTATTGAGAAACTCCACTAGCTTCAATTAGGAAGTTCAACAGAAACTAATACTGAATGGGATTCTGTTTTGTGAATATTTATTATTGAACGTGGTCTAGGAAGTTGGTTTCTACAGTACTAAGCGAAATTAAATGTTGATGTTTAAGAGGTCCTTATGGACACACATAACATACATGCTTGTAAATAGCCACCATCACTCAGGAATATTAGCGAAACGTAGTCAGGCCTATAAATATATACATAATTTATTTAACTTTAAATTCAATTTTATAAATATCAAAAGAAGAAAACGCAAAAAACACATATCAATTAAATGTCTTCAAGCCATGTATGTATGTATATTTGTTGCGCTTTCTGTTTTTTTGTTCTTATTTTTGATAAATTTATAAGATTAATAAAATAAAAAAATAGATTTGGAATAGAATTTGATTACAACATTGAATTTTTATGTTTATAAAATTGAAATTTGAAGTTAAAAACCTTTTTTTACAGCTCCTTCAGCTTCTACAAGTATATTAGTTTGAAAATCCAAGAATTCATTCTAAGTTGACATAATGGATTGATAGTTAGTAAAACTGCAAGTACAATAAAATCACGTTGCAAAGTGCGCAATCCTTGTTGCGTCGACTGTATTCATTAGATGTTCAATTCAGAAAAAGAACTTGTAATAATTTATCTGAAAAGCTTGCCTATTTAAAAATTATATTTTTCAAGTAAGAACATGAATATTAAATGACAAGTCAACTTCATAATATAAGTTTTCATATAAAAAAAGTTTTCATTAAAATTAAAACAACACTTGACCTAAAGGTCTTAGTTACCAGGTCATAAAATCCCTTTAAAATAAACAAATACGCGAGTAAGATATAATAAACGGTTGTCTGATGTTGCTAAGCATGCTTATGACCTTTATTGTAAAATAATATAATACCTAAAAATATTCTAGGATCTGTTTACAGCGAAAAAGAGCATCAAAATTATTACATTCACGAATGCGATGCCAACTATAAAACGTAGCTGAGGTTTGGTTCCGATGTAAATTGGACATGACAGTCTGCGGTTTAATAACTTCAACTATCCAATGCACAAACGGACTGTTTAACTGTAATTTAATTATGATCCCTGACTAGCCGGGTATTCAATCGATGGTGCTTGTAAAATTAGGGACGTAAGAGTTATCCGGCTAATTTTGATTAACAATTTGACTGTTTTTTATATTGGATTCTTTACGCATATTATAGGCCCACCAACCGAACTCTACTGTGCCGTTTAGATGGTGAAAATTCAGTACTACTTTGTTCAACACTTAGTGATTACTTTTCATTTTTTTTATTGCTTAGATGGGTGGACCAGCTCATAGCCCACCTGATGTTATGTGGATACTGGATCCCATAGACATCTATGTCGTAAATGCGCCACCCACCTTGAGATATAAGTTCTAAGGTCTCAGTACATTTACAACGGCTGCCCCACCCTTCAAACCGAAACGCTTTACTGCTTCACGGCAGAAACCGGCAAGGTGGTGGCACCTACCGGTGCGGACTCACAAGAGGTCCTACCACCAGTCCTACCATCATGTACTATTTGTAGCGTAACTTTGCGAATAAAGTTTCTTAATTCGAATATATTATACCTACTTTAATTTTGTAACACACAATGATCTCATCTTAAGTAATTTATATATTCATCATCCACCATAAAAGAAATATCCATACATTAATAAGTGAAGCAAAAACTTTGTACACTTTTTTACGAAAATTGCGCGGACGAAGAAGTATGAGATTTCCCACACTTATAGAAAATATATTATACATTTATCTTTGTTTATTGTCAAACTTTTGCTTTATGTTTATGGTCAAATTGAGAATAGGTTAATATTGTTTATCTAATTTGTCTAAAGTGTAGTCTTGGCGAAATCTGTGATTATAGAAGTATAATAAATAGTCTGACAATAGAACCATAATAATGTTCAAATTTATAATTTCAATTATAGTCGAATTTCGACTACTACGGGACCACTAGTAAAATAAAATTTGTCTAAAATAAAAGGATTTAAAATTTTGAAACGATTACGGACGCGAGCGACAGATGCGGTTGTACAGTCGAGCGCGAAATCGTTCGGCGCTGCGTGACGCCAACTGAACAGCCATTTAGAATGCATAAAATAAAGTATGATTTTGGATATGGTATTTTTATAGTTTAAGTTTACTGTTTCGATTATTTACCTAATTACATTGAGGCATGTTATGTTACGTAATTATGTGAGATCTTTCATTACAACAAAACATTGTTTTTTTTAATTATTATTACGAAATAAACAAAATAATTGTTTTTAATTATTATTTGGACATAATTCTAAAACTTTCATAATTGATAGCAACGTTTAAGTATTTTTAATGATAGTATTATACTTATACTAGCTGTATCCATCCAATTCGCTGGCCATTTAAAATTAACATTATTATTTCTCATCTCCACAAGGATTCTCATCATTAACGACCCCGCAACTAGTTTAGGGAGTCCAACACTCATATAAATATTAACCTATCCATTAAGTACATTTATATTTTCTACATGGATACCAAGTTTCAAGTCAATCGGATGCGTGGTTCAGTAGTTATAACGGAACATCCGTAAAAAACCACTGTAGATTTATATATTAGTATAGATTCACTTAATTACATTATACTATCCAAGCCAAAAGATTTAATATAACAAAACTGCTACCGACGTAAAGTCTAAACTACGTTATCATTAGTTTCCACTTCAATACCGAAATTAAATCAGCCCCTACCGTTTGCCCCTCCGTGTTTGTATTGTTAAATTAAGTTGAAAATTTATTCCATATCTGTATGAAATTTCGGGAGGACTCTTGTGTAAGTAGAAATTAATAATTTGAGGACAAAACTAATATTTTGATAGATCCTAACTACTTTTTGATGACAAAGTTTTAATAGGAGATGATCACTTTCAGGCAGTTAATGTGGTAGTAATGAAATTGCTTTAAATTGTATTTCGTATAACGACACGTCGATGTTGTACATCAATTTAGTAAAATTTGATGTTTTGTGTAAACTATTCGGTTTCGCATATTTTGTAATAAGTTTTAGCTTAAAATTTCAAATATTTATGGGTACTAATTTTTTTGTGAATTGCGTAAATACCTTGTCCACAAATTTTCGTTAATATGCTTTAACCATATAAACTTTAGTTTTCATCGAAATTTAGCGCTATGTTTTATTTTTCGCGATGTTCCATTATTTTCAAATAGTATTTTTATTTCTTCAGTAACAATCAAAGTTTTGTTATGCATTTATATTTTCCAGGTTTGTATATCATAAAGTGGAAAAGAGAGCGATCTAATGTGATTTTTGTTGGTATCAGTACACGTGATATCTAAATTAGGCAATTTTTTTACGAACCTTTCTGAATTAACTGTTTCATCTGAACGTCGTATATATTCTGCAGATTTGGAAATGAGATTCGTATGTATATAATGAAAGTAAAATATGCTGAAGAGTTTTCCTTATATTAATTACCCCGTTAGGTTCATCATCAATGTCGCCAGTAATCCCGCCTCCGGATATGGTAAGAATGAGTACAAGTTTGAAATAACCGTTTTTTTTTCGGATGAGTCACTGAATACATTTTGGAATACATTCTTAAGACATTGTGTGGACACTGTTGGAGAGTACAGTGGGGCAGTAGATGAAAACAATATCTCGATTTGGAAAAGAAAAGTGAAATAGCTGATAAAACACAGGCTGTAGAAGAATGTCAAATTTGTGTAAATAAAGAAGTAAAATACAGTATTTACTCGAAGTAAATGAGTATGCTGAATATTAGACATACACAAATCAAAACAATATCTCGATTTCGAAAAGAAAAATGAAATAACTGACAAAACACAGACTGAAGAAGAATGTCAAATTGTGTAAATAAATACGGAAAATACAGTGTATACTCGAAGTAAATGAATATACTGAATATTAGGCATACATAAATCCGAATCAAACATTAGCTGATTCGTAAGTAACCGGGGGATACCGACCATTTTCCGTGCAATTAGCATTCGTGGAGTGCAAGTGATGTTTGCGTTGGATGTGGCGCCGAATTAATATTCGTAGCGTTCCGGGAGGAGTGTCACGGGCAGGATGGACGCTGTTCACGCATGCCTTGACTTCAGCCAGAATAAACGACGGTATTCTAATTGCTAATTTCAGTTCCTTATATTACGTAGGTATCGACTATGTTCTGAGACTTTTGTGCGAGTACCACAATAGATACATTTCCGTAGAAGTTTATAGCTAGATTTTAGATATGAAATCGATATGAGATACAAAAATTATATTTTGTGTAACTACTTGTGGTAAAGCGTTCCATGAGCCCTCACGGGTAGGTAGGTATCACAGACTTTTTTTTTACCGATGCAGCCTTATAATAAATACCACTTACAGTCAGTAATTACGACAATGTCTAATGAAAAATTGACTTTGATTACACATTCCTACGTTGTGGATGTCTATTGTAAACACGTTAGTGCTTTTAGATTAGGAATTACAAAAATACCGGTATATGCATATCGTCTGATATAGGTACACCAACGCTATATTCTCTAGTCTGTAGTTTTTAATATTAAAAGCCTAAGATTTAATCAACTTTTATAACATAGCTAGCATAGCGTAGACTAGCATAGCATAGACTTTACAAGCATAGCTCTTATACGAATTTGTTATTAATCTCTAATTTTTTTCGTATGTCGAACTCGGGAGTATACTTTTTAGAATACAAATAAAAAATTACGATATAAGTTAAAATGTGCTTTTAACTCAATTTTTTTTGCTTAAATTAAACTCAGGTACACAATACGTACAGTGACAGTGACAATAGATTTTGAGGTTGTGAATCAAATTTTTCTTTTAGAGCTACTTTTAAAGTTTAATCCCGCGTTTTTTATTGTAGTTATATTCTTTCTGACGTTTCGAATATTTTATATTATTTATACCACACTATATATTATTGAGTATATGCTTTATGTAAATTGAAAAATGAATGGAATATATGTAAAGTATTCGAAATATCAGAAAAACCGTAAAATTAGTTTTAATGTCTACGACTTGCGAATACGGGAGAAAACACTAAATCTTGTTTTTCATGTATCACTCCGCTAATTAGGATTACTAGAAATTATATTTATATCATGTTAAACTATATACCAAGACAATAGCGTAGAGTTCAGTGACCCGTTGATTGGTTGACAAAGCAAGAAAACGATAAAAAATTATTGATCAAAACAAGAACGTTTCAATACGATCCAACGTATAATGACCATTATAATTCGTAACTGTTTAAACAAAATACCTGGAGATGGTTCTTTCCCATCAATTGTCAGAACGACGACATAAATTTAACAGCCCTCGGCTCGGGGCCACCCTGAGATTAATGTTAGTATTAAACAAGTGACCGCTATCAAGTGTATTTCGTTGTGTTCCAATGAAGCATTACTTATTTGAACCGTTTTTGTTGTAAATACATTTGAATTTGCAATTTCGAAAAGGGCACATCTCTGAAAATGTAAAATGTTCATGAAATGAAAAAAAACTGATTATTTTCTAGAGCAGTCTAAGATTTAAACTATTAACTTTTGAGGTATAGTTTAGTGTTAATTAGTAATTGAAAATTACTGGAATTATTATAAAATGGGTGTAGGTAAGCCTCAAAACTACATGTATATGAAAAAACGTGTTTGTCAAAATATGCGACATGTGCCCTTTTCGAAATTGCATATTCATTTATAGTTTGTGTTTTTTTTAAATGTAATAATAAAATCTCGGTTTTTTGTTTCATTTTCAATGTTATGTTCAGTGCCACTGTATTTTTAAGATATTAAAATGAGGAATTTAATATTCACACACATGAGCCATGATTCATTGTTTTTAGTATATATTATAACATTCCTTTATCGTGCATAAAGCTGTTTATTGTTTCTCTCATTAGGTACGTAGTAAATTAACCATTCTTAAACTTTTTTCGTATGCCTGTCGATTACTTTAAATCTTTTGAATTAGTTGAATCACTCATATGAAATTTAATCATATCAAAATGACGAGAAACTTAGTCACAAGTGGAAGTGAGCATATAGGTGACCGCCAATTAAACTAGTTAGTGGTCTATGTCAGACAGCTTCTGTAAGTAACGATTGTGTCTTCCGAACCTGACTAAATTCACTACCTTCGGAAAACATTGTCTCTTATTAAAAAAATCTGTATTAAATTTAATCCAAAGCGATACAGTATACTTTTTTATATTTTTTAAATTTCAATTTACCAATTCTCCGTTTTTGAATATAAATATGAAATTATAATACATTAAAAACTCATATTAATTTAAATTAATTATGAATTCGTTTTTAATTCCAGCACAAGCTTAGGTTTTGTTGTAGCTACAGGTTGAGTAAGACGGTATCGATTTAAATAAGAACACAACATTTACATATTTATTCTTGTTAAAATTACAAAAAAAATATCTGTCAAATATACAATAAAAATATTACTGTTATAGTACATAAGGGAAAAATTTATCAAAATTAAAGACAATGTTTGTAAATTATTATAGCTTAATTACAAGAACTCGGAACCAATAGCTTATACCTACTTTCTGAGAAGTCTTACGACGTACCTAATCTAACGGGTAAGCAGGGAAACTTAATTTCTCGGTGACAGCACACCAACAATGACACTTAATGTAATTTAATTTCCGGAAACCCTATTTTATCGCGGGATTATTTGATCAAAGGGCTAATCGAGTCCACATACATACGGTTCGAAGATAAACTTGCGACATACGGGCGGCTGTGCGTATTTAACTAATGACCCAACTATAGGGGCCTGTGGGATGCACAAACACATACACTAATAGCTCAAATTAATATTTAATCAGTCTAGTTTTCCAACTAATTAAGATTTATAAGGAACCGCACAAAAGGTTATGTTTCGCGGAATAAAAAAATACACCGAACGAAAGATTTTTCTATTTCAGCGTAACCTTAACTAGTGGGTGAGCTCACGGGGCTCAAACCGGAGTGATGCTAACACTAGCTCTAGCAAGAGCAGCGCTTCGTAGAATCTACCACCGGATCGGAAACGCGACCAACTGAGAAGATGCGCCGAGAAACTCAGTGGGCCAAAAGAACAATAACGATATAGTAAATTTGATTGAAAATAAACGAATTAAAATATATTTTCAAAATACATCATGCACAGTGAATTGCGTAATACGGACACGTCCATCGAGGGGGTGCAGGGGTGCGGTGGAGCGGGGGTCCGGCGATATCATTAGCTACAGATGCCGCTGCCCGCTGCCCGGTGCCCGGTATAAATACATTAACTGTACCGTCAAACTGTTAAACCTCGCTTCGAAGCGTAGTTTCAAACAGATTACCCGACCGACGTTGATACCGGTACTCGGCAGTTTGAATTTTGAACGTGGAAGATATTTCGTGTTTCCTATGAAAACACATGTAAGAGAAATTACTGTTGTATTTGAAAATAGAATGGAGTTATTTTCAAACATGATTTATGTTGCTAATCAAAAACAAAAATGTTTAACTGGGACCTTATAAGCTGGCAATCTCTTCCTTTAAAAATATGTTTTTATGTCGTAATTTTTACCATTGTTTTGTTACGTATGTACCTACTCAGATATAATAAAAGTAGTTAGCGATGTATTTGCTTAGGAAAATGTCAATAAATATGTTTAACCCGCTGCACGATGCTTAAACATATTGCACGGATGTGATAATCTGAAAGGCGACAATAAAAATCGATCTAATTTACAATGCTTCCCACACTGTCCCTCCCGATAGTTGAATGGTTGGAACGTTCGCATCAAAATCAATAGACAATGAAAAACAGCGGCCACTGCCTAGGATATGGGCGTCATAAAATTCTATAAACCCAATAAAAATCGTGCTCCGCGTCGGAACGTCCGCATAAAATCTCATAGTACATAAACATATCATAAGAGGGGATGTAGAACGAGTTATCCTCACAAAGAGAACTTTTTTCTGAGGGATAAACTGCGGTTTACGTAGATGGTTATTTTATACAGTTGAGTCTACAGTTAACGGTTCGGATTTTTAGCGTAGAGCGTGTGGATTCGTAGCGGGCTCTACGCGTTTATTCTACGTAATGTCTCTGGTTTTATAGTTTAAATGTTTGACTAAAAAACAGTTTGAATATAAATAGCTAAATACTGTTCGTTTTTAATAACGTTGCTTAGTATGTTTGGGTCTTGCAATGTTGGCAGTGGTTAAAATGAGGTATAGTAATAAAGAAAAAAAAAATGAACAAAATAAAAACTGTCGGTTCAACTGGTAACTAATAAAATTATATTTTAAAATTCATAGTCTTAATTAAAAGCAAGCTTAACATGAGTCAAAGTGGAACAGGGCTTCATTGGATAATTGTTTTTTTAAAATCTAATTTTTTACTTCAAATTTCAACTCGAACGTTATTGCAAGCTTCAAAGTTCATTTCTACCTTATGACCATCACCTACAATTATTTGCATTAATCATTCCTCATCGAATACAGTTGCAAATTAAAATTTTAAACACCGTTATATCTAAATATATTATAATACAAATTGTAATAGTGTCCAATAAAACAATCAGTGTTTTTAAATTCTACCATAGCAAAAAAGAAAAATTCCGAAGTTGCAAAAACGAGGTGAAAACTTCGTTTCCATTTTATTTAGATCTATGATACCTTCACGTTTATTGCGATATAAATCGGAGACTAGAAATGATTTATCAGCTCATCATTTCTGGTTAGCCGTGAGTAATGTTGCAGCGTTATACCAAACATTATAAACGTCACTATACACACGTAATAATGCCGCGTTCATCATTCAGAAATTGCTTTTTGGTTTCTATCTTTTGTTGTTTTATCGCTGTTTTTTTTCTTTATTCTTACATCTTTCGTAACCGGAATGCATCTTTTGTATAATGTTTATTTACTACTCTTTTTATTTAATTATTTAAATTGTTGTGCGTAGTCATCGATATTTTGTTATGTAGAAGAGAGTTGATGAATAATTTGTTCGTCTTTTTATCTAATCTAAACCTAATTTCATGAACAAATTCTTTATGTTCACTTTTCGAGCAGCCCGCTAGCTATGCTTTTCAGTTTTACCGACAGGGCAGCCAGCATCAAGAGCGGCTTTCATTTCCATCACTGATGGCAAATAGATTTTAGTCTATGGTCTTAGGTATTACAGCAAAAAGACTTAATATTTAAAGAAGAGGTAGATCATCTTTATGTTAAGAAAAATATTTTTACACCCTTTGACTGCCATGTAGGTCACCGGTGTCCTACGTGGCGCACTGAAGTAATTATGTCAATTATTCTTTTCGATCTTCGTACTAAGGCGCCGGAATATTTAGTAGACTCCGGGAACGAGGAATCCGAAGATACTGAGAATGAATCTTTTTCTTAGAGACCTAAAATACTAAAACATACATTAACAAAAAAGATAATGCAAAGTTAGATACATTCAGGCGCCTTAGTAACAGAAATCGATATAATTACTTGTCTGCGCCGCGTAGGGCACCGGTGACCTCCGTGGCAGTCAAAGGGTTAAGAAAATTTAAGAACTATTGAAGTAAAAAACTCTACTATTACATGTTTATTAGTCATCCAAAAACAACAGTGACCGAATGTTCCTATAAGGCATATTAGCATACACAAGGGACGTTCACCCTTTGTGAGGAGACAACGGGCTATTGAAATTGAAATGGATCGGATTCGAGAGGCCATCGATCACGGTGTTTGGCCTACATCTAATGGTTTTTTAATAATTCCACTTTGGACGAGTCGGTCGGTCGCTCTGTTAGACGGATTGACTTTCAACGAATGCATTGAAAGAATTACTGACACTTTATGATGATATCAAACATTTGTAGACGTTAGAAACATTAGAAATATAAAAAAAAAACGTATTTTAATTAACCAAACTAGGGACAATTGAATATTTTGAGCAAATATAAAGTGAGCAAATTCTTTGAATGTAATAATGATTTCTCCACGCATCTGTCTTTTCTGTCTACTTATTTTAGTAGCCTCTAGGTGTTATACTAGATTCACCGAACTAGTCCTAGCAAGACGTAACGTGACCCACTGAGAAGATCCGGCGAGAAATTCGGTGGGCCGCGTCTGAGGGTTGAATTTATTGAAACACAAAAAAAAAAAGCAATGTTATAAACGTTTTTGATTCAAGTCAATCTGACTACGACGTTATCTGTGGAACGTTTCATTGTACGGAAAATGACAGCCAATTGACAGTTTTCCATTATAATTGAAAAATAAAGGTGGAGATTGAATTGAAAATCAAAAATTACGGACAGAATAATGACAAACATGGACAAAAATAGAAGTTTGATGTAAACAAACGATGAGTTTTTTTAGATTTATATATGTCGGCGCAAATATGACTATTTATCTACTTATTATAAAAATAATAATGATTGAATGTGATAATCGGATCATCTGATCATCTGATCATCAACTAATTATTCTGTGATAAGAAATTGATCTTAAACAGTTCCTTTTATTGTAATTTCAATACTTTAAAAACTTGTAAGCACGCTGACGTGTACCGAGCCCTATAAATACGGCCGTACTATCTATGACGTCATACTTTTTTAAAAACATTACGGACGTCCCTACTCCGTCATATATAATATAAAATATGTTAAAAACAATTAGGATACAATGAAATAACCTACAAGTCGGTATTAATTGGTTTAAAAATTGTCCTAATTGCAATGATACGAGGAGTACCTAGTTTAATATAAAACAAATACGTGTTAAGTCTTAACAAAGAGTTAAAAGTTTTTTTTAGATCAATAGACAGAAATAGTAAATTCTTTAAATTACTAAATTCAGCATCTAAATAAACAGTTAATACATAACATTTAACCAAAGACCGCAAGTATAAAGTATTATGGATACGTATTATATTGTTTAACATAATATTTGATGCACCAGATAACATAGCAATATATTTGAATTAAAATGTTTCAGTCTTTGTATAATAAATAAATTATTCCGTTGTCGTGAACGGGAAGTAAGACAATAAAGGAACGAAGACAGGAATGCGAAACAGGGGAACAGACAAACCAAGCCCGCTGACCGCTATAAACAACAACTATGCGCGGTCACCTTTATATTTCATGCAAATCGCTCGGTAACAGTAAGTAAACTGTTTTCGACCATAATCGTATTTTAAGGTATAATATGGGAGCACATTTCGCAAAACATATTTTTTTTTATATTTTTGGTTTATGTTTATTTTTTGGTCGTAAAAAAATTCCAAAAGAAAGGGGAAAAACCGCCTGTGACAGCATAAAATAATCTCATTAGAAAAAATTCACTTACGCGCACAATAATGACCTCGACTCCGGCATCAAAAGACTTATCTCGAAATGTATCGCCGCGTCTATTCCCGCCATAAATGTTACAAATAACCGCGAAATGACGCATCATTAAATAATACGGCCGAGATAAGAGCAGATTAATGTGGTTTTTATATCGATACGGAACGAAACGACCCCTTGACGCATTAAAAACCGCGAGAGGAGCCGATCTACTCGATTTCAAATATCGATATTCTGACGTTATCGGTTCCAAAAATCGAATGTTAAATTTCAACGGAAATTTATTTACCATATAAATTATTCACCGCCTAATGTTCATGCAAAGATTTAGTTAGAAATTACACTTAGTTATTTAATATAATTTATGAGCATTCTAAATAATCCCTCACACAGTTTTCTATTCAGAATTTTTATGAGATGTTCATATTTCAAATCGACGAAACTTTGCCCTACCTAATATTGAAAGGGCAAGCATCTGTGCAGAAATCACCCGGTCACTAGAATATTGTTTTCACTATATTAGAAACGTGATCGCAATTTTTAAGAGCGAAAAAATTCTATTTGTACTCGCGTGTCTGATGTGCGCCATATTTGATTGTAGTACGAGTGTGTATACATACGGCTTAACAGTGTTATAAAGCGAACCGATATTGAAAAATTTTACGACGCCGATTTACTTTCGATACTGAAATTTATTCTAGATTAATGTTGGAGGATGTTTTTTGTCTTAGACATTCATAACAACACGTTTTCCGCGTTAAAGATAACATAATACATAATATTAAAAATTTCAATAATAAAATTTAATGTATTATGAGTATTATTTATATATTTAGAGTTATGATAATTTTTTCATTGTTATTTATTAACAGATGAGCGCATGGCAAATATGTAGGGTGAATTAAAAAAAATTATTATCTTAAGCTAGCTTGTTATCAACTTCAAACATACAACAGTGTCAATACAAACATAATTTCCATTTCTATACAGTCTGAACAATGTGAACTGAACTGAACATGTTAATATTCGTGTTAATAACTATTGAAGACGTTTATTGAATTTGCTTTGCAGGAAATTAATGTGTCGTCTTCTTAGGTTAACATGGCTGTCAATCAAAATTGTACATTTACAGAAAGGCTTAAGTGTCTTCAATTAATCGAATTCGTAATACAATATGATTTTCGGGATCTGGGTATGTCTTGGAAATATTTAAGTGCATGCATTGGAATGCGACTATCCCGTTATAATAGGACAGATTATTAGTTTTATTTATTACTTGAAATTTATTTACGTGCCAAATCTAATAGTTACTACTAGTGTCTGCTATTATTGATTTATTGATGTATTTAAGTATTCAAATACAAACTACATAATTTTGTTGCATGATTTCGTAAAAAATATTGTAGTTACATTTTTATAATTGTTATAAAATTTACCTATTGCTAAATACCGGATTTAAACGAATCTAAGCAGCTTCTTTAAGTAAACGGGGAAAGGTGTAAGCTTCGTTTTTTTAGCAATTTGTCCAAGTAAGAAACTAATTTGATTTAGTCGTCGTGGCCTAACGGATAAGACGTCCGGTGCATTTGTGTTGAAGCGATGCACCGGTGTTCGAATCCCGCAGGCGGGTACCAATTTTTCTAATGAAATACGTACTCAACAAATGTTCACGATTGACTTCCACGGTGAAGGAATAACATCGTGTAATAAAAATGAAACCCGCAAAATTATAATTTGCGTAATTACTGGTGGTAGGACCTCTTGTGAGTCCGCGCGGGTGGGCACCACCGCCCTGCCTATTTCTGCCGTGAAGCAGTAATGCGTTTCGGTTTGAAGGGTGGGGCAGCCGTTGTAACTTTACTTGAGATCTTAGAACTTGTATCTCAGTGGGTGGCGGATTTACGTTGTGGATGTCTATGGGCTCCAGTAACCACTTAACATCAGGTGGGCTGTGAGCTCGTCCACCCATCTAAGCAATAAAAAATAAAAAAACTGTTATATTATTTTATCAACTTTCTTTAGTAACAAAAGATAGCTTTTAATATTTAATTCACAAGGCAGCTTACGTTTCTATAGTCAGTTAAGGGTTATTATATTTACTTGATGCGAAATATTTGTGTTACAGCTATAAATTAAGCTTGTCCGAACTTTAGACAAATTACGGTTGATTACATTGTTAGTTGAACTGATACCGAGGCCGGATTGTTTATCAACTAGAACTTTGGTTCATTTTGTTTAGTTGGATACTAGCGTATTAGATAAAAATCAATATCGTCTCATGGGTATTTTATAAAAAAAATATTGCCAACCCTTCTGACCCAAGTGATTTCACTGTTCGTTTGGTGTAAAGTTGCTACCAGAAACTGTAGACATCCTAATGGAAATGTCGCCATCCACCTTGAGACATTTTGCAAGCCTGCAAGACATTGCATATGACTGCATCGCAGCAGAAATAAGCAGGGTAATGGTGTATTATATAGAAATTCATATGGAAGCGAACAACAAACATCTATAACTAATTTAAAATTAAAACACACTCTCAATTAATTTATTGAAACTAAGCCAAGAAGAGACACGGCATTTGAATTTTATAGGTTCACATTCGAAATACGCGATTTGCACGTAAGCTTTTTTCTTTAAATTGATAAAAGATGTGTATGTGTCGTGGGACACGGGATAGGAAAGAAGTTCCTTATTATAGAAATATTAATTTTAAGTTCTATTCGAGGTATCAAGAAAATAGAACTGGAGGTTTCGCAACAACCCACGGTCATTCGGTAACGTGCGAACTTGTTGTGGTACACTTCATTCATGGTTGTTTGCATAAGAGTTAGTGTATTGCGCAAACGAACGCTCTGAGATCGTTGTCAATGAATGATAAAAAAATATGTTATTATTTGTACGTTATTACAAAGTTAAGTCGTACACTGTGTGCATTACTAATAAAAATCTTACGTTACGGACGTTTTTTCCCGGTTGGGGTTTTTCCGAACTTCGTTCCAACAATTAAATTTTTCTTTCGGTGAAGCTACAGAGAACAGAATTTTATTGCAATACGAAATCGCGAGTTCGGTTTGCTTGAACGCAGCCAGAGAGACGTCTAAAGGAAGTCGTTGCCAGTTCCGTTCCCCCTTGTTTCCCGCTCGCAGGAAATTCCCGACTCGTAACTTCGACTCCGATGAAAGAAATACTTCGGAAAGAGTTGCCCGCTTTCTTTATTAGCCTTCGCGTTTGTTGTAATCCGTTCGTAGCGGAAATAAAATTAGTTTCCTGCTTTTAAATTGTTATTATTTTACAGTAGAAATAGAGAGAGAGAGAGAGAGAGAGAGAGAGTATTCTTTATTGTACACCAAAAAACAAATAAACAGTGCGATACATTAAATACAAAAAAGTACAATTGGCGGTCTTATCGCTAAGAGCGATCTCTTCCAGACAATCATCAGGTGGACAAGAATAATTTGGAAACGAATTACGCGCGGTTTACCAATCCAGTGAAATATATATATGTACACATACATATACACATACATACACAAACACATATACATACAAATAAACATAGGTGCATACATATATCCGTAAATATACATACAATTAATACACAGCTGCATATTTTTAAACATAGAACGAAGTTTTAAAATATTTAGGATTTAAGTAAGGATGTCACGGAGTGATGTGAAAATGCGGTTTAAAAAGTTTTAATTTAATTTTTATTAAACCCTTTTTTATTTAAATAAATAAAAATGAATTACTAAGTTTATGTTTCTATGATCAGTGATACTCTGAATAGGTCATGACCGGGTCTTAGTCTTAGAAGTCTTAGTCTAAAATCATTGGCTTCAACTAGTAACCAAGCCTGGACATCGCGGTAATGTAATTCAAACCAACACAAGAATAACGAGTCTATAGATTTAGTTACAATATATTGAGTTTTGTTTCTAAGCTTCGAATTTCACAACCAATGCTATTTCAGACGCAGACCTTGTACAGACTAAGCTTGAATCCTGAAGGCTTAGTTCAGAATCAGCCGTTATTTAATTTAAAGCCTCTCTCGCCGCCATTTACGTTTAGCCCCTTAATAAATCTGCTACTTAACCGACGTCCGGAGTTCGATTCCCGGGAGTCGATCCCGAATTAACTTGTGTACTCGAAGCTGACTGACCAACGAGAATTCGGTTTAAATTATGAGTGAGAGCAATTCTGCACTCTAATTTTATCGTAAATAATATTTTATTTGAAACACATTGATCATTGATTTTTTGTTTAAATGTTGGTTCTTGTTCAATTGCAGCTCGAAAAAAGAGCATTTTTATTATTATTATTTGTATTATTATTTTTATTATTTAGTAACTATACCTGAGACCTTAGAACTTATGTCTCAAGGTGGGTGTCGCATTTACGTTGTAGATGTCTATGGGCTCCAGTAACCACTTAACATCAGGTGGGCTGTGAGCTCGTCCACCCATCTATGCGATTATAAAAAAAAAATGACTAGATAGACTGTCCTTTCTGATGTTAGTTAGGTGGTCGATGAAGCGTCAACGTCACCTTCTTGCGACATAAGGTAAAATTATTGAATGTATTGTATTAGGCTTGTCACCCTCCATAAGCCAGAACACGTGAATATTTCGCGCCTCAAACAGACAGAATAGTGTTGTAACAGTAAATTATGTAATTACATGACGTTATTTGTTAATCGTGGAAGTTGTTTGTGAACATCTAAGTACTAAGTAATTCATTAGAAAAAATGGTACTTGTCTGCGAGATTTGAACATCGAAGTAGTCTTTTCACGGGTGCGCCGGGTGTCTTATACTTTAGAACACGACAACTTAAACAAACATAAATTAAATTTGTTTTTGTTTATATTTATAATTTAATTGAGTCAATTGATCAATTTTGAACACTCATCCAAGAAATTCGACTTTCATATTTACATAACTCTAAAATTGATATTGGAATTACGTAAAACAGTCGCGCCCAGGTCGTCAAAGACAGAACTAATCAAGAACTATGATTAATTGAATTCGAAAGTGGCTCGTGCATCGCCGGTGGGGCACCGCTCAAATCCGTTACTTAAGTAAACGTCTGCGATACAGGTTCGCTCGTCGGAATCCTACAACTTTGAACTAAAGTTTGAGATCTCAACGGAACGGATTTGACGTGGATATATTTAGAAGTTGCATTGTGAATTATGGATCTATCTACCTATCGAATTACTATTGTGTTCGTTTCGTTTTTTTTTTTTTATAGCTTAGATGGGTGGACAAGCTCACAGCCCACCTGGTTTTAAGTGGCTACTGGAGCCCATAGACATCCAAAACGTAAATGCGCCACCCACCTTGATTGAGATATAAGTTCTAGGTCTCAAGTAAGTTACAACGGCTGCCCCATCCTTCAAACCGAAACGCATTACTGCTTCACGGCAGAAACAGGCAGGGTGGTGGTACCCACCCGCATGGACTACACAAGAGGTCCTACCACCAGTAATTACGCAAATTATAATTTTTGCAGGTTTGATTTTTATTACACAATGTTATTCCTTCACCGTGGAAATCAATCGTGAACATTTGTTGAGTACGTATTTCATTAGAAAAAATGGTAACCGCCTGAGATTCGAACACCGGGTGCATCGCTCAACACGAATGCACCGGACGTCTTATCCCTTAGGCCACGACGACTTCAAATTTATATCAATCTATACCATTGTTCGGTGTAATACGACCGAACATCTTAGCAAGTAATAACGCTATACTGCACGTTTATTTAAAGTTGCAGTTGGACATAACATAGCAGTCGTACAACAACCTGGTTCCGCGGAAGTCGGGTTTGGTCCTAGCGACCTTAACATTTAACATTAACATTTATTAATTATAAAATTAATATATAATAATAACATTTATAACACAGAGCACTTGTACGTGATTTTGTGTATTAAAGTGCGTTAGTCTAATCCGGAGTTATCATTATAAACAACTACTGCGTCCTCGCTCTGTGCGCGCACAACCATCCATATTAATATTAATGTGAACGTTTGAGAGAATTAAATAAATAAATAAATATTTACTAACAATCACGCCACGTTAACTGGTCCCGTGATAAGTTCGTAAAGAACTTGTGTTACAGGTACCAGATAACGGAAATAAATGTAAGATTTTTATTATACACATACATATATTTTAATATACATCCATAACCCTGGAAAAGACATTTATATAATTTATCATACAAATATCTTCCCTTGGCAGGATTCGAACCCGCGACCCCCTTGTGTAGTGACCATGTCACTTACCACTACACCAGATGGCCGTTAAATTGTCTCGATTACGTAAAAATGGCTCAATGTATTTAGTTGAAATTCTATACAGAGATAACTTACAACTTGGATCAGTACATATAATACTTTTGATCATAGTAAATGACATAGCCCGAGCGACTACTATAGCAAACACGATAGATAGACTATTAGGTACTATCGATTCGACTATTGCTTCGTTCGACTTTATAGGACAGAAAGTGATACACGCAACCCTTTATGTCGGGAAAATGCATCATGTTGTTCCTTATTTGTATATTTGTATGTTGTTTTATGTGTATTATAAATTGAATATTGGCGCGCTAAAATATGTATATTAAAATGGATGAATACAATAATCTCTAGAGATAGCACGTCGGAATCTCAATTACCTTGAATAGACGGCAATGATATGCTCCTTATTTCATTTGTATAGTAGAGAAAGCCGTTAGGGTAATTTATTAAGCACTGAATCTATAGGGACTATTACCGATACTCATGATAGGAACTAAAACGAGATAGAAGAAGCTATATAGGATTCAGGGCGATGAAAATATGGATGAATGATGAAGAAGTAGCTTGAGGAGACCTAAGCCAGAAATCATGTTTTCTGATTAATAGCAACAGCAGCATGATCCTCAATTCATAATAATCAGTCTGACTATTTATCAAGAGATATTTTTTTTTATTGCTTAGATGGATGGACGAGCTCACAGCCCACCTGGTGTTAAGTGGTTACTGGAACCCATAGACATATACAACGTAAATGCGACACCAACTTTGAGATATAAGTTCTAAAGATCTCAGTGTAGTTACAACGGCTGCCCTACCCTTCAGAGCGAAACGCATTACTGCTTCACGGCAGAAATAAGCAGGGTGATGGTGCCTACCCGCGCGGACTCACAAGAGGTCCTACCACCAGTAAATATATATAATATAAAGATAGGGCCCTAGTTTCGGCCCTAGTTTTTTATAACTACTGTTACAAAAATCCTTTAACTTAGCCATAGTATATTCTCCATAATTACCACCCCTAACACAATATTCATTAAATTTCTTTGTTGATAGAAGTCAGTCCGTAGGTATCGTCCTGTCTATTTCTACTTTGAGGCAGCTGTGTGTTATATGCGGCAATTATATGTTCCGGTGTGAATAGTGGAACAGTTATTACGAAATACAACGATGACAACTATAGCACCAAACCAAGTAGACCGTGAATTCATATGATTCAAAGAAAATAATCTAAAATCTTTCGTGTGATCAGTCAATTAAAAACAGTTTTACAAATTCGAAATATAAAATGAATCGATATTAACAATTCCAATAATAAATATGATGTACGTCAGAGTGGTAAATATAATTAATGGATAATAGATGTTTGCACAAACATAAGTCACGTGGGGCGCAGTTGGTAGGTTTCAAACGAGGGTCGGCCACAAGTGGGACCTCGCCTTAAGTTTTTGATAGTTTGAACGGCTTCAGTATTTACTGGTTAAGTTTGGGGTCAGTCGGGAAGTTAGGTGTCTCAAGGGATAGAGTAGCGTGGACAACCCAGTCTAGTAGTAGTTCATTGCGAACAGAAATTTGAGACTTTTAGTTTTAGGAGTTAAAAGTCTTAATGGTCACTAATGAATATTCACCGTAGAGATGGCATCGATGTTATTTAAGTTACCTTTTACAAAAACTGAAACAAATTACTGCGTGACTCAAATATACAGGGTGGTGATTTTTCCTTTCAATCCAATTTACTAATAAAATATAATTTAATTTAGCACAAATTATTTTTTCGCCTATAAAATATCGTCTAGAGTTTTCCATAACCACTTCGCAACATTCTTTATATAATTCTTCTTTAGATATTTTTTTGCATATTATTTGAATCACAAACATTTGTTATTATTTATAATTTTTTCCAAAGTTTTTATTACCTTGTCTTATATTACTTCTATTTTTTCCATTACTATGTAGTTTTTGGCAATGCTCGCTTATAAAATTTGAATAATAAGAAGATTTTTGAAATTATAATGCAATTAACAACGCACATAGTTCTGGCACGTAAATTTGGTGCAATATCCAATTTTATACATACACAAAGTTTCACAGTTACCAGTTGAGGCTGGTCACGTTTTGGCAATCCGTCATCGAAGCGACATCCGCTTCGTCGCCCGTTGCAACTGAGGTTTTCCACTGCGCTGTGTTCGCAAGGGCTACGTGGTGAATTCACAATTTTCTTTTTGATCTAGGACTGAGAGAAAATAACCTTTGTTTTCTCCTCTATAGCTAAGATATGTGATGGTTTTCTGATATCACTTTTTGTTGAGATTGTAAACGCCTGTACGGGATTGATCTTCAACAAAGCGTTTATATGTACTCTGTGGAGTGATGTTATGAATCTCATTGTTCGAAACTTGTGTGTGTGCGTGCGATTATTTTTTAAATTATTGATCAAGTCATTCAGTCTTTTTTTAGGTAACTTATTTTTTACCAATATAAAGGAAGAGATAGACCTAAGAAGAAATGGATGGATTGCGTGAAAGACGATATGTGTAAGAGGGAAGTGAGCGAAGAAATGGCATATGATAGAGGAGTATGGAAGGAGAAAACATGTTGCGCCGACCCCAGATGACTACCAGTCGGGAGAAGGGCAGGAGAATGATGATGATATACCGCAGCAATTTAGTGAAAAGGTTAATGCAGAGGTTTATATAATTTCTAATTATTGAAAAAACTTGAACTCTGAGAAACAATATTGACAATCTTTCATTGCTATACTGAAGACGGGTCTGCGACCACGCCTCATGAAGTGTAATACATTAGTATTATCTTAGATTTCTAGGCTATATTATAAAACTAATGAATAATGAACTGTAACAAACACTTCACTGTCCAGTTCCGATCACGTCCCGTGTTCGATGTAATGACTGTTTGTTTAGGCTGAGTCCATACATTCTCACAAACGATATGTTGACGCACGTGACATTAGCTGAATTTGAAGCGAACTGATCGTATTTAATTAGTATTTGATTATCATTACTGCCAAATAGAAATTGTTTTATTTATTAGTGTGCAGTGTTGAGGTACGTATTATGAGGTAGCGAGTTCGGTTGTGAGTTTTGTGCTTATTATTAAAATTATTAAATTATATTAACCAAAGTTCTAATGTAGTAGTGCCGTGATATGAGGTTGAAATATCCTTCTACTGAATCCACACTTTGAACCGATATAAAGGATTGCTTCGCAAAAGAAATAGACGGGATTGTGGCGCCTACCCCACCCCCAGGTGGAGAAGTGTGGTGCAGCCGTTGTATTGTAAAATCGGAAACCTTAGACCTCATGCTTCAAAGTCAGCGGCGGCATTAATGTTGTTGATCTCTATGGACTCCGGTAAACACTTAGTGGATGTTTAAGACATAAAAAGCATCCGAGATTTCAAGCTTGTAGCTCCATCAGTTTTAGTTCTGCGTTGATATGTTATTCAGTCAGGATAACTAACTATACGTATTTAAGTAGGCCAGGGGTAGGCGAAATTCGACTACAGACTTTAACAATAAACAAAATAGTATTTATGCGTGTGTGTGTGGCAAATACATGGCAGTGTGTGTAATGTTTTCTTTATTGGTTTTATGTATGTTTTTTGTGCACTCTTTCTCTATATTTTCTATAAGTATGGAAAATTTCATACTCCTTCCTCCGCGCAATTTTCGTAAAAAAGGGTACAAAGTCTATGCTTCACGTATTAATACTCGTATATAGATTAGATTAATATAGTGTGGCTGTCAAATAAAATAGTTTGTTTTCAATGACAAGGAATGTACCGTGTGCGTATGTATTTTATTGTTACAAATTTTCATAATTTATTTAACATTATTTATGTCCATAAATTTATTGTTGTCTTAGAAACACTTTAAAATTAAACAACAGTAGGTACCTACCGCAATATTGATGATACCGCAAACAAAATGATACAATATTTTATTAAAAAGGTAAAAAATTACACGATTAAAATCTCCTAAAATAATATCTTTATACGAATTAAATTGTATCGTCGGATTTAATTGTCATATAAAATATTATTTTAAATAAAAAATATTTCACCTTTCTATTCTGTTTAAGCTTGGTCACGTAGAAGTACAGTCGAGTACAAAATCTGCGATAATCCAAATAAATACAAAAAAAATGATTTTAGAAATGTTTCTTATTATGGTTTTATTAATAAACTAAAGTTACAAAATTTAATTGCCATACTAATTTATAGTTTAATTTCAACACTATATTTTAATATAACAATCACAATATACGTATGAGTTGTTAATAAATAAACACTACATTTGTATATTTTTTTGTTGATGTAGACAAATAGTTCGAGCTTACGAGAGCGCATAGACATCAATGACTACGTGAAGGCTAAGCCAGTAATTTGAGATATAAGAACGAAGTCTCAATCGTATGTTATAAAGTATTCATTTAAATAGAAACAATGCGACACAACGGATTGTTTATATTACCTACCATATATGCGGACTCACAACTAATATAACGTATCGAGTATTTTTGCAGAATTCCGAATAATGTAATTGTAAAAAAAATGATTTTTCGTCACGACAGTCCAATGTGGACGGCAACTGAGTCAGCGAGTGACCGACGGTAACAAATTCAGACGGCAGCCGCAAACGCGTGTTGTTTTAGGCCGTAGATAAACAAGGTGCAGCGTGACCGGTGCTAATACTGTGTTTGCTTTAGATATTTATTGTATGACCGCCCACTCGACTTGCTCACACACCCGAATAATTAGCTCGTTATAAAACGCGTATCTGTTAGGTATTTAATTTATTTGACATTTTACACGTGACAGTACGTGTATAGCGGCAAAACGTCAAGTTGTTTTGTTTTGAATTTTTGAGCCCATAAACAAAAGGCCTTTGCTGTAAAATTATTGAAATTGGAAATGAGAGGAAGGAAGAAATTAAATATCAACACGTTTGCTATATGCTTAGGCTGTTTGTACCCTCACAGAGCATCAGGCTCGTAATCTAATAGACGTCGTCGAGGTATCGTAACGATGAAGTGTAATACCGTAACCAGATTATGGTGACCGCCGCGCCGGTCTGCGCCACTTAATCGGGCCTCAAATTAATGACTTGGTCATTAGACGAAGGATCGATAATCTTTTGATACTGTCTAACGAAAAAGTGGAATGATCAATATAATTTATTTTATCTTTTAACTAACGTTTTTCATGTTTACGTTAATTATTTTATTGAAGTTTATCGGTACGCGAGCTAGCCGCTCATGGTGTGAAATGATTACTGAAATTCATAGACGAGATTTGAGTTCGATATGTCCGTTTTGTTATATAATGTTTGTCCCACCTTTTAAATCGAAGCCCATGAATATTTCGTTAGAAAAGATAGTGGTACATATTAGTATGGACACACGGTACGCCCTATCAGAACTTATGTACGTAATGGCATTGAAAGACTAATTAGAGATTCTACGTTTGTCGTCTAATTGGTTACGAAAACACCACCACGAAAGATCACGAAATGAATTTAAACGCAAAATACTAAATTAAGCACTAGAAGTGTACTTCAAAATTTTACTAAAATATGAATAAAACCTGATCAACATTAGAAATTCAATTCATTAATAAGATTTTAGCTTCATGGGGATGCGACCTTAGATGTGCCAGATCCTCAGGAGGGGGCAACATTGTGACAGATTAAGGCCAGTAACTAACACTATAATTTATAACAGAACCCATACATACATTTCCCATTCGTCTCCAGCGGCGGACGTAATTAACTAAGGGTTTAATGACCCTGCCTAATTGGAGCCTAAGATTTGGAAGCCATTGTCTTACATATTCATAGAGGTACCTTAGAGGGCAGGTGGGTGTAATTTATTCAAAGGATACGGACATGCAAATAGCTGGAATATCGTTCATGTTGATGTCAGATTTGAGTGAGAATTATTGCGGATTGGTTCGCAGGAGTAACGGCCTCATCATAAATTATTATTCGTATCACTGTGGTATTAATAAAGTAATATGTAAGTCAATATCCGAAGGGAAAATGATAGTTTCGTGAACTTAATTTGAATTCCTCGTTATTGCTTATTATTATTGTTATTTATACGTAACGTTCCAAATAAAAATATATGTCAAAACATTTTGTTAAAGTCCAGATAAAAGAGTCCACCGTAATTCACAAATTGTATTATAGAATGAATTGAATTAATATATCCAATAAAACTTACGAAGATTTAAAATCACTAATTTCTAGAGCGACGAACGACAAAAAATCATACGGTAAATTTCACACAAATAATGAAGTAAATTTTCAAGGAGATTGAGACGATGATAGATTTTTTTAAATATTTTATGAGCCTCTAATTATTCCAGTCATAGCCAGACAAGAACGAACTCGAAAGAGGGTTTCGACGTGTGTGTAATGACGTCACATTACTAATTCACTACGCAGCGAAGATGTGAAAATTTCCTATGATCCAAACAAAGGAGTGAAAATTTAATGAGTACTTTAAATGAAATTCACTGAAATGTTCCTGTTGTTCGTTGGTTTGTGAATTTTTTAATTACTCTATGAATTTCTGCACAACGTCGATCTTGATAAACAAAATGTATGTATAAAAGAAACTAAGTAAGGTTTGTTTATTTTTAAAATATCACTGAATAAAGCGACAATGATTCTAAAACATGTTTCTGGAGTTTTTGGATCAAAGATCATCACGGAGCAAAAGCCGTAATGTAAATAATGTTTTTTTAATTAGTTGTACTAATAAAGTAATCACCATTCAGAATATCGATGAATTTACAAGAAGGTAAGTTATAAATGTCATCTCAATCATAGGTAGAAACGACAGTGCTGATAGTTGACAACATTTTGAAATTAAAAATAGGAATAATTGAATAATGCAGAGAAAAATTGTAAAATCCAGAATACCAAAATTTCACTTAAGTAACTAATTATATTTATTAGAGAATAAAGTATAAATTTTGATTAGTTTTATTTATTTCGGAAATAATGCACACCAGATTTTATCCTAGAAATAGAATTAGAATATAATGTAATTGTTTAATGATGTAATAATGAACAAAACAAACCACAGACTGATCCCTGAATGTGCTGATAATAAATCCCAGACATACAGTGTATGTTTCACAAATATGCCTTCAGGGCTGTAAACACTTCCATCCGAAAATGCTAATTGCACACTGTTATCTTAGGATAGGATTAGGCGGTGAACAACAAACTACCTCTTATCTTACTGGTAAGAAGTTCACAAACGGCCCGTCGGACCCTTAACAAGGCCTAAAGCTAAGTGAGATGCCGCTTAAGCAATTATTCTACACATGTTTAACTAAATACAGCGTGTGGTTTTTGAATTTAATGAAGACGTAATACAATTACTAGTATTATATTTAAATTTTTTCTCTTTGTAATATTCTTGTCGAATAAATTTCAGATTAATTCTAAATACATATCTGTTACAAAATCAAATCGACTATAACACGATTAGGTATAGAAATAAACTACTCTAGCTTATTGTAAAATTTTGATGATGGTCATTGACCTAAGTTATCAATAATAATATTATGTCATTATTTCTTCTTTTAGTCTTTCCAGGTATGTATGTAAAGAAAAACCTTTATTATTTAAAACTATTTAGTTTTAAAAAGGATTTTTCTTTAGTATCATGGATTGAAGTCAGTAAAAAGTAAAATTCAATAAAAAGACAGCTCAGTTTTGTATAGTTTATTAATACTGCTTACTTTTTAATTGGTATTCATTTTAAAAGAGATTAAGGGCGTTTTTTTATTATATAACGGAAAACGCATTTAATTCTTTTATTGTTTATTCATTCTGAAGTATCCATATCATCATTGTATGTATATTACAAATTGTTTCTTTTTAAAGAATTTTCTGTTATTTTTTCAAAATATGCAAATTTGTCTACAAATTCATTGCTATTGAAAAGAAAACACAATTAGTTTAGTATTAAGTCGAATACATGTTCGAGCCCCTCTTAAAGAGCTACGAAGGTAAGTTTCGTGTAGCCAGACGGAATGGCACGCCTTTGTGTTAAGTTAGGAGTTCAGCTAGACTCTAGAGCCACTTGAGCTGAGGCATGCAGGTTAATGCGGCATTGCTCAGCTTCCTGCTCTAATTCAATTTGTCTATCCACAATACCTTTATTGTATCTCGTACCTATCGATTTCCTATCATGTATATACTTCAATTATATGAACATTTAGAGAACCACAAATACGAATGAATATAATCTAAATAAAAATGAATTGCTGTTCGTTAGTCTCGCTAAAACTCGAGAGCGGCTGGACCGATTTGGCTAATTTTGATCTTGAATTATTCGTGGAAGTCCGGGGAAGGTTTAAAGGTGAGAAAATATAAAAAATCTCGGAATTATATAAAAACAAACAATTTTGTTTTTCCTTTGATGTGTCCCCTTGGTGTGTCTTTTATTTATCGATTGAGGCACTACGAAGTCTGCCGGGACAGCTAGTAGTTAATATCATTTTATCGATTTAAAAGTTGAGTTAAGTTGAGTTTCTGGTATTAGACATCTTAGATTTTTCTCAGTATTAATTTTGAGGTCAAATGAAAAAAGTTGATTCAGATTCAACTAAGTTAATACAGCAGTATTCAAATTGTATCTACAGTGACTTAGACTAGGTACGGTACAAACAGCTTCGATGGTAAGCACGTTGAAAGTTTCCCTTTGATATCGTTCCAACCTGGATGAGAACAATCATTCGGTTTTAAAGTTTCGATTCTGGTTTAGAAAGTTGTTCCTCGAATTCGCTCGCTAAATACTTTCAAATCGTTTATTTATTTATTTTTATTTACTACTTTGATTTACAATAAGAGGTGCACGGCCCACCTGATGGTGAGTGGTTACCGTCGCTCATGGACGTCAGCAATGCCAGGGGCAGAGCCAAGCCGCTGCCTACCGTTGTCAGTATTCTGGACTTTCATAACTAGCTCGTGACGAAACATTTTAAGAAGAACATATTATTATATAGTTTAACTAAGAACTGAATAAATATATTACGATTCATTCAGTAACGTTCTGATTTCTATTTAACCTCAACCAACAAAACTTTGAATGTAATTAAATTAGTCCTATTATAGATAACGTTAAGTAAGTTTCAAGTTTAGTAGAATTTTAAGAGAAACAATTATAGCGTGATTGATCCGCAAAGCTAGTTGGAACTTCACTGCCTCCCCAACCGCCCCCAGATCCACCTGCCACCGCATGAGGAACAGACAAAGATACGAAGTTAACGCCAGCTAAGGTTTGTTGTACAAAATTTATATGAAACTGCTTCAGAGTTGCAAAGTGTCCGGGCTTGTTGTGACGAATCCGTACATGTTGTAAAAATATAAAACCCTCAGACAGCTATTGTTATATTACCCGTTACATGCTCACTTTTACTTTTTACTCAAACTTAAGAATGTTTTCTTATTGAGCTAGAATTAGCTAGCAAGAAAATCTAGAAAAAAATAGTAGAAGAACTATTGGACTTATTGGTTCGCTTAAGAACATGGTGATGCGCTCAGATTTATGGGTGTTTATTGATTTTATTATGGATAATTTTGTTTTAAATGAAATTGTAAAATGATAGTAAATAATAATTTTGCATATTTTATAATACAGCCGCACGGGAGGAAAACTGGTCAAAATACCACTACAAAATACACTATGTGGTAACATCTCGAATTAAAAAAACAACAGAAGAGATAACAGAAAAAAGGTGGGAAGAAGAGATTAAGAAAACCGCGAGCACGATGAAGAAGAAAAGCTGCGAAAAGAAAACTACGGCAAACCTATAAACTAAAGTGCAATCTGACATTCGAGTTTTGGAACTTATCTTTAAAATACAGACACAACTTATATATTAATATTTAATTGCACTTTCACACAATTATTAAAATATGATGTGTCTAATATCTTAATGAACTTACTAACGTAATTAACTTTTAATGAAATGTAATAATTTAATGAACTCTCCTAACATAATAAACATGACTTATGAATTCTAGAAAACATTTGCCATGATTTATTTATTCGATGCAGGATCGAATTCGTCGTACACGAGCCGCACTTGACTAACATGACGTGATAGCAGTACAACTACTAAGATATTCTGAGAAGCAAGATCCGCGGCCGACGCTCTATTATGTACGAGTTCCCTTTTTGTTCTCTTCACCCTCTTGACGTGCGTTCTCAAGCTAATTATCTGTGCCTTGTTAATAGATTAAGCAAGTACGATGTTTTTAATGTTTACCTATTGATGCATTTTTTCAATAACTTTGTTCTATTTCACTTAATAATTTGTTGAAAATCCAAAAATAAAGGAGCGTCATGATTTAAATATTATTGAATTTTTACAGTAAATAGACTAAGGATCAGCATACCTCGACTAATAACACAGAACCGATAGCTGATGGAGCAGACTACTCGAACGGACACTTATAGCACAGGCAAAGGCATTTTATCCAGTGGATAGAAGATTCAAGATTCAAATCGACAGGCGGGCAGAGGTAAGATTAAGAAAGGTATATATCGTTAATTTCGGTATACTTTAAAAGATAACTATGCCTGTTTTATAACATCTTTATTTTGCTGATGTTGTAAGCCGAGACCGTGGTATGGACATGTGATGCGTAGAGATAAGATGCATGTTACTAGGAGATGTATGGAAATGGTAGTGCAAGGTAGAGGGGGAAGAGGTCGACCGAAGAAGACATGGATGGAGTGTGTGAATGACGATATGAGAGAAAGGAGTGAGTATTGAGATGACGGCTGATAGAAGAGAATGGAAGAGAAAAATTAGCTGTGCCGACCCCACTTAGTGGGATAAGGTGGAGAAAAAGAAGTTATAAGCCGGGACCCGCCAGCAATTTCAAAAGACTTAGCCCAACGATGTAATTGAACTCTTAGAACTAACCGTATTTGGAACTTACATAAGTATATTAAATATCTTAAAATACGAAAATATTATCTCATTTAACTGTTTCTACAATATTACGCAGAAACAAATCAAAACAGCAAAAGCCCTACATTACCGCGTAAAGGTGCTTGAAAAACTCGAGTTTTGTGTAAATGAGGGTAGACGGGCGACGCATGTGGCAAAGGAAGCGACATGCATAAATCTAGCGTCGGAACCGGAAGCGCCGGCGTCGTTTGCCGCATTGTGATATCGGTCGGCGGCCTGCGCGGACTTCTCTTTGTGAACGCCACTTTATAGCACGAGAGATACGACAACCCCATTCGAAGCATTGTGAAACCACCTTTATGATGATGGCCTGTTTAAATGCGAGGTTCGTTTACCTCCGATTCGTGTGGTTATATACAGATGATTTTACGAGATAAAATTTTAGAGTTGTCATAAATATTAAGAGACAGTGCTTGTTTTGGAAAAAAGTCACTTTAACTTTTCATTTATCGATTTAATACGAAACCCATAATGTGATAACTCATACGACAATATATTAGAAAGTATACACGTCTTATAGCAAGTGACATAGGCGCAATTAATACAAAATCATTTATTATTGTTAGTAGAGAATATTGTAAGTCTACATTCATGTCTCTAACTGGGTGACGACATTCATATTATCATATCAGAGTATGAAATTAGTGTCTAGACCAGTGGTGGCTAACTTGATTAGAACCAAGATCTGCTGTTTATTGACGAAACACTACGATCCTCCAATGACATTTCTTGAAATTTAAAGAAACAATATAGTTCAATATACAAATAAGTAGTATATATATTTTATTTTATTAAAAATATTAACATAAAACTGACTTTTAATCTTAGGAACTACTTCTAGCTTTTCATTCTTCTTACGTTACGCAGTCGGTTCTATGTATTTATATTTTGGGCCTTGTCACGATCGATTGGACCACCCTTAATCTAGTTGAACCAAAACTTATTTAGTATCCACAGTCTGGATGCGCTTGATTCGTATGTGTTCCTGAAATTCGTGGTGGGTTGTTGAATGTGGAACGAACGTTATTTACGAGACGTGATGGAAAACAATATAGTATACAGAAAACAAAACATATAGATTTTTACTGGTGGTAGGACCTCTTGTGACTCCGCATGGGTAGGTACCACCGCCCCGCCCATTTCTGCCGTGAAGCAGTAATGCGTTTCGGTTTGAAGGGTGGGGCAGCCGTTGTAACTATACTGAGACCTTAGAACTTATATCTCAAGGTGTGTAGCGCATTTACGTTGTAGATGTCTATGGGTTCCAGTAACCACTTCACACCAGGTAGGCTGTGAGCTCGTCAACACATTTCGGCAATAAAAAAAAAACAAAATAGTATGATTGATGTGTGCGGGCTGATAATAAATTACCCTAATAACAATATGACGCAAAAGTAACAGTACCTACGAGTAAAGTTTCGAATATCTAGATAATGGGAATATTTAAAGTTTAAATCACTATCGTATAAAAAAATATCCTATGTTCATTTAAAATTGTATAGGTCAGGAAATATTAGGTTTGGAGTCGAAATTCGTGCGGTACGAGCCGCCCGCAGTTATTGCGCTCGGTTGAATTTAAAACGCGAATAACCATTGCGTGCCACGGTCTGCCATCCGATTTATAAAGCCACGAGAAACGACAGAATGTACAGTGAAACGCAATTTTGATTTTAAATTTATTTACCCGGTATGATTCTATTGATATGGAATTTTCGATTTTATTAAAATTCTTCGGCTGTTCCATTCTAAGCGAAGCGTTTTTCGAAGCGTCTGAGGTCTAATATCTAAGACACCCGGCCTATTTATATGTAGCTGAGTCCCACGATGCTACCCGCGGTTATTATCGTACCGCAGATGACCCCGCGGGGTGAAGCTATTCTAAAAAAAGTAGCCTAAGTTACTCCTTATATCATCAGCTACCTATCAGTGAAAGTCCCGTCAAAATCGGTTTAGCCGTTCCAGAGATTAGTCGGAACAAACAGATAGACAGACAAAAATTGTAAAAAATGTTATTTTGGTGTATATAAATTCATATGCATGTAGTAAAAAGTGGTTATTTCAATATTACAAACAGACAACCCAATTTTATTTATATGTATTGATATATAGCTGAGTATCTATAGCTAAGAAAGAAGGTTCTCTTGAACAAAGAAAATATAGAGTGTAACAAAATCAAAACAGCGAAATGAGTAAAGCTTGTAAAGATGTAATTACGATTGAATAATAAAAATAATTTATGAATAAACAAACCGATATGCGCTAACGAAAACTCTAAAACGTGATATTTCTTTGCGAAAAAGCATTACCAATAAACGAACACTAAAATATTATTAAATAATTCGCTATCGCTATCGAATTGAAATGGCACTGCGTTGGTCACGTGTTGCTCTGTTGATTGTATCAGATAACGCGGTGTTTGTGGTCCAGAGTACACGATATCTGGTTCGCATCGAACGACCAGGGCGGGGAATGAAACGAACATGAATATTCCTGTTTCAGAAAAGTACTAATAAAGGTATCACTCGCAAAGCCAAACTAACGAATAAATAGTACCATTGGATTATTATCACGACTGTAATCGAGTCCGAAGCCATGATGAAAACTGTTATATGTTATATAGTCAAAAAATCGACATTACAATGACAGTAAAAAAAAAACCAATATAGTATATCGTATAAAGTATTTTAATTATACAATATCTACGACTCGCGAAAACCGAAATACAATAAGATATCTCAGTAGATCATTTCACACGTTCGCAAACGAAATGTACGAAAACTATCCCAGCATGAGTCTAACCTCAATATTTATGAAGGCAAGCTCTCTCTCAGCCGTCATCAATCACAAAGTTATAAATAAAACAATAAAAGGTAAAAACTTGCGCGAGGGTCGACCACTCGACTCTCGGGCGCAATATTGGCAAAGGAAAACCCACTTATTGGAATAATATGTAGATTAAAATGATATTAGAAATATTGTGAGGAACCTGTCGATACTTTATTACGGATCCGTTTCAATAACTCTTTCGGTTTAATATTGGGCCTGTGTTCGAAATTGTTTTTCTGCTGAGAGCTTCTTACTGATGCTTATACTTAAATGGTTATTCGTGTTATATGTGTTTTGAAATCTGTTTATTTTTAAAAGTCATTATTGCTCATTAGATCGGCTCATGTGTAACAAAGGTAAATTGAATAAAACTAAACATTTTTTTTTTAAATAAGCTAATAACTAAAACTGCCCATTTATTATGTTGAATGCCGCTTTTGTACCTAATTTTACCTACCCAATTTTTTTTTACCTAGCCTACCTACCTATATAATTTTTAACGCTAATTTAGTAGATTATTAGAATAAGGCCCTGTAATATGTTGCTTAAAATTGTCAAATAAACTAAAGTTTAAATAAGGATAATGAAAATTTTATTTTATTTTTATTTTATTATTAAGTTGCACCAACAAAGTGATCATCAAAATATTAAATATACTAGTAGACGCCGACATTAAACTGGAATCAAACAAAATTTGAACAACTTTCCCTCTCCCCATATCACGGAACGCCACAANAGGCCCTGTAATATGTTGCTTAAAATTGTCAAATAAACTAAAGTTTAAATAAGGATAATGAAAATTTTATTTTATTTTTATTTTATTATTAAGTTGCACCAACAAAGTGATCATCAAAATATTAAATATACTAGTAGACGCCGACATTAAACTGGAATCAAACAAAATTTGAACAACTTTCCCTCTCCCCATATCACGGAACGCCACAAAGAGAACAGCGTACATTCAACAATAGTTTTCTAAATGGAATCGAAATAACTTATTTATGATAAATCGTATAAATCATTTTTGCTAACGCGCCTCCAGTGTTTGCGATAAAAGTGAACGAATAAACTTGTGTGATTCGTAAACGAGATATATTCCGTGGTATTCAGAACTTTGTTGTTACCCTCTCACTATGCTAGGATAATGTGGATAGCATTTTGGATGTGTCTGAAATTAATGCTATTGAACGTATGGTTCTGTAGAGTATATGATTAACACAAACGACTAAAAATACAAGTAATAAAATAATTTATTTGTTTCATTTAAAATTGTGTACTGTTTATTGAATCATCTTGAATTACGGTGCGATAGTTTAACTATTCGATTTGTTTTCATTTTATTAGTTACAAGTGTATATATTAGACGGGTTTCACCATACATACATATATTTACAACTTAAGAAGAAAATTCTCTATTATATTTTAAGGCCTTCATGGAGTTGGTTAGTTTAAGTAAAATGTTGTCCAAAATGCTGCTAGCAGTCAGTACGCCAAAGTACGGTAAAAGTCTGACAGGTGACTTTGACCTTTGGCAAAACTTTTAATGCGTTCTTTAATACTTCTATGTGGTCAATAAGTAATATTGCGCGTCATGATAATCGCCTTATCGTTGCCGCCGCTGACTACTCCCCGAATCCTGATCATGCAGGAGCCAGTCACCGTCGACGCCCTAGACACGTCCTTACGGATCCATCAGATCCAATAGCCTTTGCATTAGATGCCTTCAGCTCTAATACTAGGAGCAGGCTGAGGAACCCCGCTAACCGTACTCGTCGAACTCGACAAAGAGGTCGACGTGCAACCTAACCCATGCATCAGCCCGCTGAGTTTCTCGCCGGATCTTCTCAGCGGGTCGCGATTCCGATCCGGTAGTAAATTCATTTGCGAAGCAGCTACTCTTGAGTTGTTAGGTCTCCTTCGGAGGCGCTCGGGCAGTTGTTAGCAAATCCCACCCCTCTTGGCTGAGCCTTTGCTCGCCCACCTGTCCTGGTGAAACTGGAAAGGCCTTCGGGCCACCAGTAAACTTTCAATCATAAAAAAAAGTAATATTGATTAAAATCTGGTGACTTCCACAAAATATTTCAAATTTACCATAAAAAATATTCTTTTTTAAATCAAATAAGCTAATATCCATACTATTCCAACGTATACAGAGCAATGGAAAGCCGTCGTTTTTTCGTTACCTCATCTTCCGGCCTATACGCCAGTTGTAATGCGTTTAATATTTCATGATATCGCCGCCAGTTCTATCGGTATCTTCCGCGCCATAAATAACGCACAAAAACCGACAGAGGGCGTCGATTACAAAATCAAACCTATCAATATGATATTAGGTTTTCTTGTCTCCGTTCTATGGAACGCCGACGTGGCTGGCATTGCGATGACGGCTTTAAATTTTAAATGCGGCTTGTTATAGGTGGTGGGTTGTGTTGTCCAAATGTTAGTCATTGAGTAGGAGTGAGATACAGTTTTGGTTTCTTATTTCACGATTGACTATTCCTTTACAATGTTTCAAATATTCATTGAGAATTTCAGTAAATTTAATCAATGATGATAGACCATTTAATTGTTCGTGTCGTTCACCTTTTTCCCGATCACCGTTCTCGTCAAACTCGTCGAATATGAGGAAGAGTTCGACGTGCAGCCTACTGAGTTTCTCGCTGGATCTTCTCAGTGGGTCGCGATTCCGATCTGCTGATAGATTCTGCGGAGCATTGCGCTCGCTAGTGTTAGCAAATTCTTTCAGGGTGAGCCCGTGAGCTCAACAAGCGGATGCCTGTAGTTGGAATAGTCCTGTAAGCTACCAGCGATTAGGTATATAAACAAGCCGCTTTTTTTTAATTTTAGACCATCCAATTGGCACTGTAACGAACATATTTAAAAACTACTGAAGAAGATTTTATTTTCAGCTGAAATTTCGTAAGTGATATAATCATTATAATAAATTAAAATAGTTACTTTAGAATATTATTTAAGAATATCACAATGCTATCTCGCATTTAATTGATATCATTAACTACGCTTACGAAAATTCAATAGTAATTGAAATGCTAGTGAGATTGGCAGATTACCATCTTACACTTTGATTTTGCTATAAGTAATTCTAACTTGAGATCTCAAAATCTTGGATTAAAACAACATAAGCTGTGATTTTGAATTTATTGAGTGGTGACAGGATATAAATTTATTTTTTGAATCCAATTTGCCTGACGCCTCGATAAGGTTTCTCTAGCCGTTGTCGCAGGCGCAAAATTTGTTTAACAAAAAAATTACAGCTTAAATACACTGCTGTTCTAATGATAACAACGAAACGATACGTTCGGTCCGAATTGTTAATCGCTAAATACATCGTTTGTTTCCGATTTAAGCCATCGAATTAACGACATTGCTGTGCGACACGCGCGACTGTTTACTGAATTTATATATGCGGTGCCGACGCCGATTGCGAACACAATCGTATCCATTAATAGCAACAATAACTTTACTTCCGACTACAGATATTATGAAATGTGTATTTTTTGGGGCCGGTTTCAAGTTTTTAGTATTAGAGCAGGGTTAGGATGGGGATTAGTGTTTGGGTTTTGATTTTTTTATTATTATTAATTTACACGCCGCGTGGTTTGTTTAATTATCATTTTAGGCAGACGAGCATTGAGACTACCTGATCTTGATTGGTTGCTGTCAGTAATTACAGATGCACAGTTTTTTTTTTGCTTAAATGGGTGGACGAGCTCACAGCCCACCTGGTGTTACTGGAGCCACCCACCTTGACACATAAGTTCTAAGGTCTCAGGTATAGTTACAACGCCTGCCCCACCCTTCAAACCAAAACGCATTACTGTTTCACGGCAGAAATAAGCAGGGTGGTGGTACCTACCAGTGCAGACTCACAAGAGGTCCTACTACCAGACAGAGAGATTAACATCGTGTAATAAAGATCTAAGGCCTAAGATTTGCGTAATTGCTGCCGATAAGGCGTTTTGTGAGCCTATACGGGTAAGTAACAACCAGCCAGTTTNTGCCCCACCCTTCAAACCAAAACGCATTACTGTTTCACGGCAGAAATAAGCAGGGTGGTGGTACCTACCAGTGCAGACTCACAAGAGGTCCTACTACCAGACAGAGAGATTAACATCGTGTAATAAAGATCTAAGGCCTAAGATTTGCGTAATTGCTGCCGATAAGGCGTTTTGTGAGCCTATACGGGTAAGTAACAACCAGCCAGTTTCTACCGTGAAACAGGCAGGCAGAATTTCGGTTTGGATAATGAGGCAGCCATTGAACTGTAAAAACTGAGATTTAGAACTTATCTCTGAAGGTGGCTGGCGACATTGACGTCGTTGATATTTATGGGCTCCAGTGGCGACTTAACACTAGATCAACCGTGAAATCGAAGTAATAAAAATATTTAAATCATAACAGAGCTTCCCGTTCGCACGTTCACTACAAAGAAGGACTCCTTTGTTATTCCAAATTCCAATGTCCAGCATCTTCCATGTTCCAAAAACAATGTATGATTCTTACCTCCATGATGACCTGGATTTAGAGTCCATCAGTAAGTATCTTTAGTCGGCGTCGATGCGCTACTTCGATAAAGCGGCACGACACGAGAACCCTCTCATCGTGGCCGCCGGTAACTACATCCCCGATCCTGCGGACAGAATGGAAAGCAGTCGACGTCGCCCCAAACACGTCATTTCGGATCCTCCCGATCCACTAACGGTGCTCTTAGTACCATCGTTCGTCATCATCGTTCTCGTCGAACCCGTCGCTTGCGCCGAAGGGCTCGACGAGTAAATTAACCCTCAGACACAGCCCACTGAGTTTCTCGCCGGATTTTCTCAGTGGGTGGCGTTTCCGATCCGGTGGTAGATTCTGCGAAGCACGGCTCTTGCTAGGGCTCGTGTTAGCAATGTCGTCAGGTTTGAGCCCCGTGAGCTCACCTACTAGCTAAGGTTACGCTGATATAGCCTCTCAAGGCTCTCAGCATAGGTAGAAAAAAAAAGATTCTTGAAATTAATACTTCAAGCGAAGATAATATCGGGAAGGTAAAGCTAAACTGATTTCAAATGATACGTCTTCAAGGAGACGAACTGATACTTCACAACAGTCGATAAAAAAAGCAAAAAAATAATCATAAAAAGCATCAATAGGCGGCGGTGTCAAAAAAAATATTACCACGTACCCATGACATAGGTTTATCTCGATTTACGAGCGCAAATCAAACATTTAGCCCGAGGCTGTAAATCAGAATAGCGCTGAATTTATGGTACGAGATCCGCTACTAAACACATGCGATCGGGATCCCGAAAAAAATACAAGGTAACTACGAGTGATTGTTTTGTGTTATCATAACAAAAGAGATAACTCGAGTTCACTTTTAGAAGGCTAATTATCTACACGGATATTCGATCTTATTTTATTCGTTAATGCTATTACAAAAATATATATACATAAATCATTACATAATAGGAAAAATAATTTAGAACTTACTGTTACGTCACTTTAAAGTTCTTTTTTGTTTGTCGTAGGCAGACGAGCGAAAGGACTCTTTTATAGTGCATCACCCGGTGTTAAGTGGTTACTGGAGCCCATAGACATCAACAACGTAAACGCCATCACCCGCCTTGAAACATGAGTTCTAAAGTCTCAGCTTTACAGTACAACGGCTGCCCCACCCTTCAAACCGAAACGCACTAGCGCTTCACGGAAAAAATTGGTACGGTGGTGGTATCTACCCGTGCGGTCTCATAGCACGCTCTACTACCAAATCATCATCTCGATCAATTCTTCAAAGCATTTCCCATCGAAAGCGAAGGGCCCTTCGCACACCCAAGAGTTCCAAACTATCCATAAGAACAGAAGTAGTTGTAATTATTTTATTTATGTCTTTTATTGCTTTAAAAAATGTATATGAATCATGTTAATAAAAGCACAACGACAATGAATACAATCGAAACAAAGATCTTTTATTTTTTTATTTTTTTATTTATTATTGGGGTCATCGGTTAACAAAGATTAATAGGTTAATATTAATAAATGTATCACTATGTCCTGCCAGTAAAGCGTACAAATATTAGGTGTAAGTATAATCTACATAAAAATAAAAAACACTTAAATTATAATTATTGAACTCTATTCTACTTTATTATCTAAATTATCTAAAGTTATCGTCTAAATATTCTGACATACTATAGTAAGCCTTATCTAATAAAAATACTTGCAATTTTTGCTTAAAATCTTGTAAATCTATTGTCTTCAAAATTTTTATAGGTAGTTTATTAAATATTCTTGATGACATACTAAAAAAACTCTTGTCATAAAGGGCAGTTCTATGAGGTAGCGAAGAAATCTTTAAAGTATTCCTAACAGATTGCGGTTTTGCAAACAGATGTTTGTTCGTTTTGACAAAAATCGCTACCTCATAAATATATAAAGATGTAAAAGTCATAATTTTTAACTTTTGGAAGAAAGGTTGTAGTTAAAGTATTTTTATTGGCTCTCATTATGCTGGTTGTGAAAATCAGCCGTAGCTAATAGCGAGCACCTTTAGGGCCACGTAACATTAATTTTCTGAACTTTATTAATTTATGTTGTAGGAAAACGGAGTCAGTATGTTGCAGGCAACTGCGGACTTTCATTTATCACTAAAATAAGTTTTTTTTTAAGAAGAAAAATTTTCAATTATTGAAAACTGCTTGATAGTTTAATTTATTCTTAAAAATATCTTTAGAATAGTACAAGTAAATTAAATGTTGTATTATGCCATTAAGTAAGCCTTGTTTCATGTTTGTTTGTATTTATAAGCGTGCGTTTAATGGTTTTTTAAATATCGTCAGTGAGTGGTGCGGCTTCCACACGTCGCTGAACAATAGCACGGAAAACGGGGGAAAATATAATTTATTTTCGAGTTAAATCTTTTGTGGAAATAATATGACATTTCTATTTGAAGTTGGCGGTGATTTATCGGTTGCCTTGTTGCGGTCTCGCTTTTGTACCGTACTCGCCTCGCTGTGAGCGAGGTGTCGCCCGCAATCGGCTTGTCTGTTTCAATTTAAAGATTGATAGGGTTGTGTTTTGTGCGTTCGTTAACTCAATCGTGGTTTATTGAATTATCGATTGTCAATTATCGGTTATCGTCAATATGTTCATGATCAATCTAACTTCGAAAAAAAATTTTTTTTTTATTAGGTGTGTGGACGAGCTCACAGCCGACCTGGTGTTAAGAGGTTACTGGAACCCATAGACTTCTACAACGTAAATGCGCCACCCGTCTTGAGATATAAGTTCTAAGGTCTCAAGTATAGTTACAACGGCTGCCCCGCCCTTCAAACCGAAACGCATTACTGCTTCACGGCAGAAATAAGCAAGGTGGTGGTAATCTCCCGCGCAGACTCACAAGAGGTCCTACCACCAGTGTCGTTTATCGTCAATTTGTTCTTGAGCATTCCAACTTCGCAAAAAGATTAGATCGAGAGAAAGATAGATAGATAGATAGATAAAGGGAGAGAAATAGAGAGATAATATGTTTTATTGTACACCAAAAAAACAAAAATGTAAAAAAATAAATACAAAAAGTACAGTGGGCGTTCTTATCAATAAGAGCAATCTCTCTTAAACAACCATCAGATGGCCAAGGATCACTTCAATAATTAAATGAAACGTAGTGTATTTATCGGTTGAAAAAAATAACAAACAAAAAAATATATAATATATACTACTACTATTATATTACTACTATAATGTGTGTATGCATTACATAGTGCTATTGAGATCACAAGCTGTAATCGTTGCAAATCTTATACTGATCTAATTTTGTAGGAATCACGAGCTACTTATAAATATTGTGCTGGGACAAAAAAACATTATTGCCGTCATCATACACTAATTCAAACATAGAACAGTAAAAAAATTACCTCAGTTAATATATCATCATAAAGAATATAAACGCATAATGTGGTAGATGGTAGGCATAAATAACAGAAACACACGTAGGTATCTATATATTATTAATACGTGTAGCAAAAACTTTGTATCCCTTTTTACGAAAATTGAGCGGACGGAGGAGTATGAAATTTTCCACACTTATAGAGAATATAGAGAAGAAGTGCACAATGCTAATATTTTTTTAAAATAATGCATAAAAGATACATTAAATCAATAATGAAAACATTACACACACTACATACCATGTATTTGGCGCACACACGCATGCATACTATTTATTGTCAAACTTTTGTTCTTGACGTCTGTTGTCAAATTGAGATTAAATATTGTTTGTCTTTGTTAATATTTTTTATAGTGTAGTCTTTGTGAAATTTGTGATTATAGTGTGAGTATAAAATACAATGATAATAGTGTACAAGCTTACAATTCCAATTAATTATAGTCGAATTTCGACTACCGCGGGACCTCTAGTGTACGTTAATACAACAAACGAAATTACAAAAGTTTAAAAAAAATAAATAAAAAAAATTCAAAGAATAATAAATAATTCAAAGCGCAGAAGTTGTAAAACAATAAAACGTACATACGTATGTGACAAAAAAAAATACGAGCGCACATCGCAACATGCTGTTTGAAATGAGAAAATCATTTTTGAAACGAGTTTTTCAATTTCTCGCATAACTTTAAGCGCGATGCACAGTTTTATATTTTCAATACAAAGACTGAACGGGGAAAAAAACCGAATCGAGTACTTACTGCGACGTTAATTCAAAAAGTTGTTTTCATTACACAGACCATTAGGAGGTGTGAATGTTTCTGTTGATGACACGGGTAAGTTGACCGGATGACACAACATTGTATCTAAATCAATTCAATATTTTTTTTATTTAGCATAGACAAGAAAGATTTCTTTCCAAGTAAAATTCGAGTGATTTTTGTATACGACTTCCGGCGCGGAACTAACGCTGCAGAGACAGCTCGCAATATCAACGTTGCATTTGGAGAGGGGACTGCTAAAGAACGCACCGGCGGTTTTAGTTTAAACGCTTTCGTGATGGAAATTTTGATTTGAAGAACGAATCACGTGGAAGACACATGTGAATAACAATGAATTGAAAGAGACGAAGGAAACCGATCCAAGCCAAATTACCCAGGAATTAGCGGCATGGTTTAATGTTACCTTACCAACAAATTGCGGCAAATCGATAAAATAAAAAAAATCTGAAAAATGGGTGTCTCATGATTTGACTGATCTGCAGAATGAAACGCGTGTTGAAATTTGTGTTGCCTTGTTGAATCGATACAGAAATGAAGGAATATTAGATCGAATTGTGACATGTGATGAAAAGTGGATTCTTTACGATTTCAATAAGCGAAAAATGCAATGGATGACCCAAGCTCAAACGCCGCAACAGTGTCCTAAAGCAAAGCTTACCAATAAAAAGGTAATGGTAGCTATTTGGTGGTCTCACCATGGTGTTATTCACTATAGCTTTCTCCGATATGGTCAAGCTATAACAGCATATGTCGACTGTGCCATTAGTGCAATTAGAAACCATTCGTCACCCTCCGTATTTGCCAGACCTTGCTCCAACGGATTAACATTTGGACGTGATTTGGACAATTTTCTAAGTTATAAAAAGTTTTATTCCCCGGAGGCAATGCTTTCATACAGTTTGTAGAATCTAGATCACCAGAGTTCTATCGCAAGACAGAAATTATATTCCTGTTAGATGGCAGCAATGCATAGATAATAATGGTAGATATTTTGATTAAATAAATATGTTAATTGAACAAAAAAAAAACGAATTCCAATTTTTCAGTGCAAATCGGCAATTTCATATTTTAACCCCTAATATAATCCTAAATAATCATCTTATAATATCAATCTTGTATACAGGCCGCTGCTGCGTTCGCTTACATAGCAATTCGTTAAATAAAATACTATTTATAGAATCGCTAGCTCCTAGGCTACATCATTCTCGCGGTACAATGAGTTCCGAACATGAGCGTACGCGAACAACTCGCATAAAGCGAGCGAGTGAGAGAAGGAATTTAAAGTAGACTCGACCAAATAAAAGTATAACGACATTCGCGGGATAAAGGCAGTCGGGACAATTGCTACATTCCAGCCGCTGAACTGTTCGCAATGGTGTATCCACACTGTTCTCATTATACGGAACAATAAAAATTCTAGTGTAATAGAATATGCAACATTTTGTTATGATTGAAGGTTTGCTGATGGCCCGGAGGCCTTACCAGTTTCACCAGGACAGGTGGGCGAGCAAAGGCTCAGCCAGGAGGGGTGGGATTTGCTAACAGCTACCCGAAACAGACCTAACAACTCAAGAGCAGCTGCTTCGCGAATGAATCTACTACCGAATCGAAATCGCGACCCGCTGAGAAGATCCGGCGAAAAACTCAGCGAGCTGATGAATGGGTTAGGTTGCACGTCGAACTCTTTGTCGAGTTTTTACACCTTGGGTTACATTATTGGAGTTTTAGTAAGGACCTCCATTTTTTTTTTTCCAAAAAAGATTACAATCTATGTCACTCGGGAATAGTGTAGCTTCCAAACAGTGAAAGAATTTTTCAAATCTGTTCAGTAGTTTCGGAACCTATTCAATACAAACAAACAAATCTTTCCTCTTTATAGTATTAGGTACAGATTTACAGGAATTAAACCATTTAAAATTTTGGAAAAAAACTTATAACATAAAATTTCTTCAGCTATTTAAATGGAGTAAACTTAAAATTCAAGTTCAATTATAAACATCGAACTGTTGATGCTAATACCAAATAAAACGTACCTTTAATTACAAAGATAAAAGTCGCGTATTAAGCGAATTGTCGCTTAAAGCAAATAACCTTTCACCCCTCGATTTAATAAACAACACAAAACACAGGAAGTATCCTTGTGTTCATATATATTTGTAAAAATTAAAAAATTAAAATCCTTTAATGTAATCTGTTCAAAGGGGAATATTTTAAACGCATGAAAAATCTCAGATGTCCACCGGAATAAAATAAAATATTAAAGTCCCTCACGGTATTACGAGCATAAAATGTGAATAAATATTTTCCTCAAAGCGACCTAAAACTGCAGGCAGACACACTGCCGAAACGTCACGCAACGACGCCGAAAATTAAAGGATTCCCTACGTCCAAAACAAATACAGAGAGATATTTTTATGTTTTATTTTGTTAAATAAAAACCCGGGAAATGGGTGAGCAGGAGCTCGCAGGTGGGAATTTAAATAATCTGACAGGGATTAAAAGGAAAAATATCAGCTTTTTGACCGCAGCCGCGAGTCGCATTTTGTTACGTTTTCTGTACAATTATATTAATTTCATAAAATTTTGTTACGCGCTGGATTGATGATGTTCCGAATAAATAATTGTTCCACCAAAGTACAATTAAAAACTGTATTCAACACTTAGAACACATAAAACATTCAACAAACACTTGAAAATTCTCAATTCGCTTCTTCCGCTTCGCTTCAGGTGATCCGTTCACTGTTTTGCTTCGAGTAGTTCAGATTACTAACTGACTGCGTGCCATCTCTGCAATGCTTTTATAGTTGAGACGAAATCCCTAGAATCGTTGAGAATATTCCACAAATTTCGAGTATTGTGTTTTCGCTATCTGACAATAGATGGCATTGTACTTCTCGACCGTTCTAGATGCTACTAGATCCTTCGATATTCGTTCGACTATTCGGCGATAGATGGTGTTACTCTTACCGGCGTAACAAAATAATTGTACGCATTACTGAAATATCATAATGTTGCTTAATAATAACCAGAAATGAAAGATTTCGGTGTAAACTAAAATATCTTCTTAACTTATCCAAAAGGAATAGACAAATAGTTAAGATTTATATTAAAGTAAATATGGCCATACGCGAAATTTTTTGTCAGCCACGAAATCCTGTATTGAGCTCTTTCGTTTTGAAAGAAATAAATAATATTCAACCTTCTCAAAATCTAAATTAATACAAGAGTGAGGATCAAACCGCTGTTATACCTCAGCAAACCAATGCATAAATTGGTGCCACTACGGAGGTTAGTTACGTTCCCAGCTCCACCTAGACGTCAACTTGATTAATCGCCATTTCCCCCAAGTTATTAACATGGTAATGGTCCGCGAATCGCTTTCTTAGCGATACTTAATGATACGGGATTTGCGGGATGATTGCGGATTAGGTCCGAGAAGCATTCGGGATTAAGGTTATCTTCGAAGAGCAAGGTACAGAGCACTCAGACGGTCGTTTACATTTTCTAAATGAGTAAAGCAAGTTTCAACACGAAGACTTACTGAATAACAATAACATTAGTTCGTACTTATCAAGAAAATATTTTGAATTCCAATTCAAATAAATTTACACTATTTAAATGGACTTGATTTCTGATTTGGATACATCGAATTTTCTAGACTAAGCTGCAGAGACGATTTGTTCGCTTGGTTTAATCGAATATATTTTTAAATTAAAACACACATCGTTTAGTTGGTGTACGTGATTATTAGCGAGTGTTATTTACATTAAGACACCCGCAGTAAAACCGAATAAAACCTTCGCAACGAATGTAAACGGGATACACGCATAATTCAAAACATCGTTCCCGCTAAAAGGTGCTCGACAAGCTAAAATATTTGTTCACCTATCCAACGTCCCGTAGGACTGTTGTTTCTATGAATAAAATAACAATTATAAGTGATCCCCGTCCCTCCGGCGCGTGCTTAATTCCGTTTGAAACAATATTCATCTGGCGATTTAGTTTCTGACACACGCTTATGAAAAACGGAAAGCCGGGCTAGGCTACCTTAACAATACATTCGAAAACTCATTATTGTACTCCCGACAGATAGAATGAAGCATTTAACCGAGCGTATAGATGTCATAATTGTAGATTTTGGTTATTAAATTCGGCGTTGTGGTTCTAACAGTTTTTGTTTAACATCTAATTAGCATTAGATTAATGATAAATCTTCAACGGTCAAAAAATACATCAGATAGTCATGTCATTATTTTTTTTTATCGCAAGGTTTATTTTAAAGTTACATGTTTTTTTTGGATCAGATTATGTACATTATCCAAAGTCCAATACCCAAAAGTAACAATACATATATTATAACAACTACGGTGAAGAGTTCTGGACGTTTTTCTGGGCAGTGTGTCTATAATTATGGTCGGGATGTGTGAAGTTTATTTTGTTCGTCATTCCTCCCATTATTTGAAGAGGGATTGCGTCTCGCTCCTCAAATTTAGTTTTGATGACGCCCGACACGGCGGATGCCGGCTTTTGCAATTTTGTTATTATTAAAACAAATCTACATTGCATAAGTTTGGATATCCTCTATTCAAAACATTTTAATATTCAACAATACTGCTTTGAACTAGTTACATGTTATTCAAAAATAGAAACCAAAACTCAAAAACAAATTTACATATTAATTTTATGGCTACATAATTATAGAAGCAGAAATTTGATATTTTAATTTTTTTAATTTATTAATGTACGGATATTTAAAGAATAAACGAGTTTACATATTGATTTATTCTAGAATAGTAGAGTAGAGTATTTTCATTACACGAAATACCCGAATATTTTAACCCATAGACACAGCCCAGTGAGTTTCTCGCCGGATCTTCTCAGTGGGTCGCGCTTCCGATCCGGTGGTAGCCTCTGCGAAGCACTGCTCTTGCTAGGGTTAGTGTTAGCAACGTCGTCAGGTTTGAGCCCCGTGAGCTCACCTACTTGTTAGGTTACGCTGACATCATAGCCGCTCAAGTCTATCAGCCTAGGTAGGAGAAAAAAACACTAATATATCAATGTTTGTGTACTGTGTTGTGTGCATCTTGTGGCCACGGACTCAAAGACAGATACTGATGTATAATATATATTTTATTATAACATATGAACAAATTAGTTACATGCCATGACGTTGGTGTTAATCGGCTGCTCAAACTCGATAATCTGAAAGCATAATGTTAAAGTCTTGACTGCTTTGAAATAGCGGATATGTTACCCTAGAAGTAGAATAGAGAATAAAGCAGGGTAGTACATACATAATAAGCCCTGTGACTTGTATATGATTGCTAACTAGTCTCCAAAGAGACATACTGCATAACTTCTTGTAGTCTATAGACTCCAGTGATCACTTAAGAATCCGGTCGCCGGGAGACTGTTCGCCCTACCCAAGCATTAAAGAAATTAACATTCTTAAAGTACATCCCGTATAACGTCAAGCCTATTTACGATAGAAGATTAATAAATTACCCAACGACCGATAAAACAATTACGTCGCTTATGATGATCCGTAGCGGCAGTAAAAATAACCGCGTTACATAAAAGATGGCGTAAAACGACGGCTGTAAACTTGTTTTTACTTAAAGTTGTTTTTACGAGCGAATAACCGTAAAGCAGAACGATATCGTGGAATGGCGATATCTCTATCTATCGGGAATTTATCAGCAATCATAACTTGGAACGCGTTTTTGAGCGTATTTCACTACCGTAAAACGCGAAAATAACATATTTTACATTAAATAACGTCAGATTCCATTAATAAAGGTAAATAAGAAGATCTTATTGATGTGAAACATCTATAGCCGCACGTAAAACCGATTTCTGGCGTGGCGACGCATGCCGTGGCGACGCGTCGCCATGCGCAATCGACTGCGCGATTCTCTCCCACTCAATCCGGCGTTAAGCCATCTCTCTCGCTACACTGAGCTCGGATACCTATAGTGTATACTCCGTAGTGTATACAGTCAAATCAAATCAAATCAAATCAAAAAAATGTTATTCAACATAAATGAAAGTACATACTTGTTGAACGTCAAAAGAACTACCGCCAATTCACAAGAACTAGCCTCCGTCCTGAGAAGAATTGGCAAGAAACTCAGCGGGCATGTCTTTTTTTTTTTACATATAAAATTATAATTTATTTATTTTTTAATATTAGATTTTTTTTAAATATGAATTTTTTACACTGATTATTATAACGTAACAATTACTACAATATTGAAATGCCTGGAGCGAGCAACTCATTCCCACTTTGTGCAATCTTCTAGATAATCATTGACTTTATAGTAAGCTTTATTGCACAGATGTTCTTTAATAGTTTTCTTAAACCTATGTATATGTAGGTTCTGAACATCATGTGGGATTTTGTTGTACAGGCGCACAGACAAACACCCGAATGAATTTCGTATCTTATGTAACCTACTCATCGGCACAACAAGCTTGTGTTTGTTCCTAGTATTTCTATTATGTATGTCCGACTTTTTAGGAAACTCCTCAATATGTTTACGAACATACATCAAATTTTCAAAAATGTACTGGGATGGCATAGTGAGAACTTTAATTTCTTTAAATTTCTCCCTCAGGGATTCCCTTGAGTGCATGTTATAAATAGCGCGTATAGCTCTTTTCTGCAGAATAAATATCGTTTCTACATCGGCCGCATTGCCCCATAGCAAAATGCCATAGGACATGACACTGTGGAAGTAACTAAAGTAAACTAAACGAGCCGTGTCCGCGTTTGTTAACATTCTAATTTTTTTTACTGCGTATGCTGCAGAGCTGAGCTTACTCGCCAATTTATGAATATGAGGTCCCCATTGCAGTTTGGAGTCCACTGTTATACCAAGAAATACGGTTGACTCAACAAGCTCCAATGATTCCTCAGAAACAATTACATCACTATCCACTTGTCTCACATTTAAAGATGGTTTAATACATTTTAAAGTAAATTTAATACATTTAGTTTTCTTACTATTCAATAATAGGTTATTGATACGGAACCAATGAACCACACACGAAATCGCATCATTCACTTCGTCATAGACTTGTAATTGTCGTTTAATTTTAAATAATAAAGATGTATCATCTGCGAATAATACGACCTCGTGTCGGGACTCAATAAAACTAGGTAAATCGTTTATATATATTAGAAATAAAAAAGGACCCAAAATGGAACCCTGAGGTACACCCATTTTCAACAAGGTGCCTGAAGATCTATTACCTTTCACATCTACTGTTTGTATCCGTCCTGATAAATAGGAAGTAATAAGTTCCAATGCACCATCCCTAATACCATAGTGATGTAGTTTCCTCACCAATGTTTCATGTTCAACACAGTCAAATGCTTTGGATAAGTCACAGAAAATTCCAAGACAATCATGCGATTCCTCCCAAGATTTAAAAATATTTTTGACTAGATAAGCACCTGCATCAGTTGTAGAGCGACCCCTGGTAAACCCGAATTGTTTATTATGAAGCAGGTTATTTGAATTAAAATGTTCTAAAAGTTGGGTCAAAATAATTTTTTCAAAAATTTTACTCAACGTAGGGAGTACTGAAATAGGTCTATAGTTAGAGGGGTCATCAGTACTACCAGATTTAAAAAGAGGAATCACTTTACTATGTTTCATTAAGTCAGGAAATACACCACACCTAATACAGTCATTAAAAATACTAACAAGATGAGGAGCAATAATGTCTATTACAGACTTCAAAATCTTTACTGATATTCCCCACAAGTCAGCTGTATTTTTTACATTAAGGCTATTAAAACTTTTTATTATACTGCTTGAATTAATTTCCTTAAATTTAAAAATTTCATTACATTTGTTGACATGTTTATGCAATAATATTTCAGCTGCTGTGGGGGATGAATTTAGAGAAGTGGTAGTTGAAACTGGAATGTCAGAGAAAAACTTTTCAAAAGCATTAGCCACATCTTCATGACTAGTTACCAATTTATCATCTATTTTTAATGAGAATTCTTGGTGGCTATTTCTGACTTTTCCACTTTCTCTACCAATGATGTTCCAAGTCATCTTTATCTTGTCAGGGGCATTTTTTATTAAATCACTTAAATGTAAAGATTTTGCCGCTAAACAAACTTTTCTAAATAGTTTTGAATAGTTCCTGACATATTGATGAAATGTTTCATCATTATTATAAGCTTTTTGTGTTGTTATAGTACACATAACCTGTGTTTTACTTGAAAACAAATTATTTTTTCGTAATATTTTATTTTAACATTATGACATATTTAGTTCCTATCACAATCTGTTCTTTTCTGCATATTACTTTTACAAAATAATGTCGATGTTTTACATCTGCCAGGCGTCCCGTGACGGCTCACATTTTTTTTATGATAGTTTTAACAACTAGATAACTGATTTAATTTCTAAGCAATATGATTGAATTCAGATTACATACATCGCGCAGTGTGTTCATGTCGTCACTTCCTGAGCCGACTGAAAACCAGCTTTGATTGTGTGCAACCAGAATTATACTGAATCCGGATCGAATTTATGGCGAAAGTTTTTTTTCATTCATTTTCATTTCATTTTGTCAAGATTAGTCAAATCTAAAAGCTACACGATTAATAAAATTGTCTATTGTCTTTAGTAAATGCATCGAATCAAATAAAAATGCATTCTTTATTTGAAAAATCTAATTTAAATGTTGATAGACTATAAATATGTAAATAGGCTTGTATTTTGTTTAAAAACCAATATTTATTTATTAGTAATTTTAGGCGTTTTACTTATAATAAACATGTAACTTGAAAATAAATTATATTACTATGTTAAGATATTATATAAACTATAGAAACAATGCTGGAAGTTTCTTCATTTTGGTTTCACTAGGAGGTTCGGGAGATGTGCCGTCCTAAATATTATAAATAACTGATCACGGCGTCGCTTACCGAATCTAATTGTAGATCCAAATTATACAGAACTAGTAGTTGACGCCTCTGACTGCTAGGCCGAGGTTTGTGGGTTCGATACCCACTTCATGTGATTAACAGGTTTTCCATGCTCTGTACCTTGTCACTTAAGAGATATTTATTTAAAAGCAAATAAGTATGTATATCAGTCTTTTTTATTTATTGCTTAGATGGGTGGACGATCTCACAGCTCACCAGGTGTTAAGTGGTTACTGGAGACCATTGACATTTACAACGAAAATGCGCCACCCACTATGAGATGTAAGTTCTAAGGTCTCAGTATAGTAATAACGGCTGCCCCACTCTTCAAGCCAAAACGCATTACTGCTTCACGGCAGAAATACACAAGGCGGTGGTACCTACCCGCATGGACTCACAAGAGGTCCTACCACAAGTGATTACGCAAATTATAATTTTGCGGGTTTGATTTTTATTATACGATGTTATTACTTCACCGTGGAAGTCGATCGTGAACATTTGTTAAGTGCGTATTTAATTAGAAAAATTGGTACCCGCCTGCGGGATTCGAACACCGTTGCATCGCTAAATACGAATGCACCGGACGTCTTTTCTTTTAGGCCACGACGATTTCAACAGCAATAGGTAATCCTAGTTTTAATCAGATGATCGTGTGAAATCTTTCCTCAATTATTAATGTAGACTAGAGGTCCCGCAGTAGTCGAAATTCGACTATAATTAATTGGAATTGTAAGTTTGTACACTATTATGATTGTATTTTATACTTCTATAATCACAAATTTCGTCAAGACTACACTATAAAAAATATTAACAAAGACAAACAATATTTAATCTATTCTCAATTTGACAACAGACGTCAAGAACAAAAGTTTGACAATAAATAGTATGCATGCGTGTGTGCGTCAAATACATGGCATGTAGTGTGTGTAATGTGTTTTTTTATTGATTTAATGTATCTTTTATGCATTATTTAAAAAAAATATTAGAATTATGCACTTCTTCTCTATATTCTCTATAAGTGCGGAAAATTTCATACTCCTCCGTCCGCGCAATGTTCGTAAAAAGGGATACAAAGTTTTTGCTTCACGTATTAATATATAGATACTTATTCATGCTACCACGAAACATCTACGCAACATAATTCAATTCCCACAACCACATTCCGCCGTCTCATTTATCGATAAGCAACCATCGCGGGGTCGGGAATATGTATTTTTTTTCTCGTCAAAACTTCGAACCCCTCGCAAATGATCGGCCGCTTATTATTTGGCGTGTGCGCAAACATTTAGCGCCCTTATCGTGGCTATTAAAGATATGGCTTCATTACGCACCCGCCTAGTACCTTCAACAGACCGCCTTTTGTTATATTTTTGTTGACACGGGATTTCCTTGTTCAAGTTTGTTTTTTGCTGTTGATGTGTAAGTAAAATCTGTTCACTTTATATTCATTAAACGGGTGTCTTAATTGTATGAACGAGTACAGGCTATTTCTAGCATATGTCAAGAATGTTTTCAAAACGAAATTCAAAAATTATTATATTTCCTGTGACATTAACCAAGTTTTAGCTATTTAATGCTTTTGTGATTGGTGGCGTATTTAGCGACTAGTTAAATATGAGAATGTAACTACTCTAGAAACGAAAAATTAAATTGTAAGAAATGTCTAATAAAAAAGTGACGTTTGTTGTTTTTGTCCATAAGTTCTAACTAAATTCGTTTAAATGCATGTGTTTGGTAATGATATATTCAACTAAAATATCTTCTTCTTCATTCAGCTCACAGACAACCACAGCTGGACATAGGCCTCACCAAGCTTCGCCACTACGACCGGTCCTGCTCTTCGTGCATCCAGCGGACTCCCATGGCCTTCTGTAGGTGGACACCTTGTGAGTCTTCATCTTCACCTTCATCCATATTATCTGGAACCGCTGCGTTCATCGACAGTGCGTTTCCAGAGGTATTTTTTGCCGCGTATCATCCGGCTCTGGAATAAGCTCCCCTCCACGGTGTTTCCCGAGAGCTATGACATGTCCTTCTTCAAAAGAGGCTTGTGGAGAGTATTAAGCGGTAGGCAGCGACTTGGCTCTGCCTCTGGCATTGCTGAAGTCCATGGGCGACGGTAACCACTCACCATCAGGTGGGCCGTATGCTCGTCTGCCTACAAGGGTAATAAAAAAAAGAGTGGCCAAACCATGCTGTCTTCCGGTACGCGGTCTCCACTCGAAAATTTTTCGGCCCGAGCGCCCATATATATGCCCTATCAACTGCCACTTCAACCTGAAATAAAAACAATATATTTAATGTCTATTACCGAGAAACATTTTCTTTCCAACAAAATATTTGATCTTAATTTTATTACTAAAGTTTCGTTGAACGAAATGTGAATTTTATTGCCTTTTTTATTCTGCCATTCCAACATTATGTAATGGTCGATAAGCATTAACTATGGAACAAATCTCTATAAATTAAATCGAATTTAGAACATAACAAAAAAACTAAAAAACTACACTACGTGCTTGTTGTTCCTTGCATAAAGTCATGGCTTTTCTTGAACTCAGCAAACGAGCACACGGGGCTCTTGATGGTTGCTGATGGTGGCAGAGAGCTTAGCCGAGTTGCCACTAGCCTCGAGAAATAACTTTAGACTTTATGAGCAATGTCCTAGTAGAGGAAAGCTGAAATCTATATATATAAAAATGAATTGCTGTTCGTTAGTCTCGCTAAAACTCGAGAACGGCTGGAGCGATTTGGCTAATGTTGGTCTTGAATTATTTGTGGAAGCCCAGAGAAGGTTTAAAAGGTAGATAAATGTGAAAATGCTCGGAATTAAACAATAACAATTTTGTTTGATTCCTTTGATGTGTCCCCCGTCGGATGGATTCCTTTTGTTTGTTTTAAGTTTATTTTATACAAAAGTTAGGTCTTTTATTTATCGATTGAGGCACTACGAAGTCTACCGGGTCAGCTAGTTACCTGATAAAAGAGTTATATCTGGAGTTGCAGTGAAAACGAACCGGGTGATTTCAGTTTGGGGGGACCTTTATATTGGTGGTAGCTAGTGCGATGGTATGAAGGAAGAGATAGTTATTTTTTTTGGTGATTGGTGAACGAGGACTTATTCCACCTTGGGTTAAGTGGTTACCGGAGCCCAAAGACATCAACAATAAAAATGCCGCCACCCACCTTGTGACATGAGTTTGAGGCCTCAGTTCGACTATAACAACTCCCAGTTGTAGTATAACGATGTCTACTCCATCCTTCGAACTGGAACCCACAACTGTTTCGCGGCAGAAATACACAAAGTGGTGGTATGTACTTGGAGGCTCCAAACGATCTGTGAAAACCACGGCCTATTTTAAATTTTCAATCATTTTCTCCATTTACAGAGAATTTAAAATATAGTGTGATATTTTTAAAGTATTCCAAAGTCAGTAAATAATCTTGTGAAAGTATTAGAAGGTTTTGAGCTTGTTGATTTGTGGAGCACACTGATCCCTCAATGGCTGAGCTAATTCAAATTGTGTCGGTACCGTATTAAGATAAGCTATGGCTAAAATAACGTTTTAGTTTCATTTGGTTCTTAGCTATCAAATAAACGGGATCTGAAAGCAGTGAAACTTTTAAAGTAATAACAATTATTTCATTCCTTTATTTTATTATTAAATATAAAGTAAATATTTTGTTTTGTTCTATAGATATTCTCGGTATGCGTCAAATTTAAGATAAGATATCAAGCTGCTTTCAAACTACGCTATAATATAATAGTATATAGTGTATATAGCTCATAGCACGACAATATCCTGCACCATACATTGTTATGGATACGTTCACACTGTACTGCACTATATAAATAATAAATAAATAAATTTTTCCTAACAATCACGCCACGTTAACTGGTCCCGTGATAAGTTCGTAATGAACTTGTGTTACAGGTACCAGATAACGGAAATAAATGTAAGATTTTTATTATACACATACATATATTTAATATACATCCATAACCCTGGAAAAGACATTTATATTTATCATACAAATATCTCCCCTTGGCGGGATTCGAACCCGCGACCCCCTTGTGTAGTGACCATGTCACTTAACACTACACCAGACGGCCGTTAATATATATTATTGGCTTAGCATATGCTGCTATACTATACGGCACTATAGTATAGCGTAGTCTGAAAGCAGCTTAATGTAAGGTAATTTCAGGTAGAATATGATAACAGTCACTGTATTTACTGCACGATCAACGCTGAACGATCTGCTTATCCTAGCTTTGGTTCATAATTATGTATTAATCTTAAATCACAGAAATACACCAGTCGCCATTAAAATACATATTATCATTCCATATAACGAGCTAGTTAAATATGAAGATCTCATTTAAGTATCATTTTATCAAATACACGACATGTGAAATGGACTACATAAAGGGAAGCACATAATGTCGCTATGCGCGGGTCGAGGGAAATGAAGCGGAATCTTTCAGATAACGCACACATGCAACCCCGTACATTTAGTGTAATCACCCACACACATATGCACTCATACACGTGTAGCCTCTCACTGGGCTGTGTTAAGTTGAGTTCACACCATATAATGTATGTGACGTTGATAATTTGTTATTACGGGGTGTAAGTGCCAAATTGAATGTGTTTCGAACGAGGTTAAAGATTTGTGACGTGACCCAGAAAGACTTTGTCGAGCTTCGAATTTGTAAGCAAAATTTCCCGTTTATACACTGGGTTACAGAGGTATCTTCGTATCGTATAGGTATCTTTAGTATATAATTATTGACTGGAAATTTCATCGTCGTTGATAATAGATTAACAAATTTGGTTTTTTAGATGAATATTGTCTATTTTTTTTTTGTGCTTCTATTAGCTCCAACTATGTAGTTATGTTTTTTTTTTTTTTTTTTTTTTTTTTTCNTTTCAATGAATCCAGTACAAGCAGGCACCTAATGGATGGAAAACTTACAAATGAACCGATTTCCCACGACCCAAACTATGGGCTCCAGTAACCACTTAACACCAGGTGGGCTGTGAGCTCGTCCACCCATCGAACCAAAAAAAAAGGATGCAGCGTAACATTTAATATAAACATCAAACATTTATAACATAGAACATTTGTACGGATTGTGTGGATTAAAATCAGTTAGTAAAACTCGGACTTATTATCAATAATCATCCGCTGCACCCTCGCTCTGTGGTCGCACGTATACTCTTCGAGATAAATGATACTGCACGTGTTTAATTGTATCTGAAAGTTTGTCTCGTCGGCGCTGAACGAGGATGACAAAGTTCAAATTTGACTAATGGACCACGCACAACCTTAACTGATCGAATCACATGTAAATCTTTATAATACCTAACACGAAATTTTACTGTGGAAACATAAGTTTTTTTTTATTGCTTAGGTTTGTGGACGAGCTCACGACCCACCTGGTGTTAAGTGGTTACTGGAGCCCATAGACATCTACAACGTAAATGCGCCACCCACCTTGAGATATGAGTTCCAAGGTCTCAGTATACTTACAACGGCTGCCCCACCCTTCAAACCGAAACGCATTGCTGCTTCACGGCAGAATTAGGCGGGGTGGTGGTACCTCCCGTGTGAAGTCACAAGAGGTCCTACCACCAGTAATTATAATTACGCAACTTATAATTTTGCGGGTTTGATTTTTATAACACGATGTTATTCCTTCGCCGTGGAAGTAAATCGAAAACATTTGTTAAGTACGTATTTCATTAGCAAAATTGGTACCCGCCTGCGGAATTCGAATACCAGTGCATCGCTAGATACGAATGCACCAGACGTCTTACCCTGTAGGCCACGACGACTTCAAAAATATTATTGCAGAAACTTGGAAAGTTTTATTGCAGAAAGATAATACTATTATTATCTTCCATCTAGTCATGTAAAATCTACTTTATTTTTTATCCAAAACAGGCGTTTATCTGTTCGTCTGTTACAAAGTTGCGCAGTTGAATTAATCATTGTCGGTCACGCCTTTCCTGTGTTGCCAGGTATGTATAGCTCGAATTAAACTGAAGTGTGCCTCAAAGCTTACATCTTACTTTAAATTGTTATTTACATTTTAGACAATTTTAACTGTACGAGAAGATTCTTCATTCAAATGTCCACTTTTTTCTAAATTACTAGATTTTTCCTGCTAGTCCATTCCAAATCGCTTGCCTTAATACTGAGTGAGAAATCTATCTATTTATGTAGCGCCTTTATTGTGTTATTTCATCATGTTTTTTTTCCTCGACAAATAGGCTAGTGTTGACGTATTTTACCCCTACCTATTCGCTGTTTAGCATAAGAGGCTATTCCGGCTACGCACGGATGGGTAGATAGATGATCTCACGGACTCAACCTGAGAGAATTTGCCAACACTAGCCCAAGCAAGAGCAGTGCTTCGCAGAATGTACTACCTAATCGGAATCGCGCGTCCCCTTCCTCCTCCCCCGTCAAGCATGGACGAGGGCTGGACGGAAGTGGTGAAGCGGGGCACCAAAACATGGCGACAAACAGCAGCTCTGGCAGCTCCTCGAGGGGATCGAGTGTCGACTGCTGTAGCACGAAACACAGCGCTGGCGGCCGTGGCTGCTCCCCGCGAGGGTCGAGCACCGGCCGCTAGCAAGACGAAAAACAAAAAGAAGAAGCCGCGCGCAGCGGGGTCGGCTGCCGTTGTAGTGACGTTGCTGCCGGCCGCCGCCGAAAAGGGCCTCACCTATAATGAGGTTATGGCCCGGGCGCGCGCGGCCGTAAATTTGAAAGAAATTGGAGCAGAGGAGGAGGGCCTCCGCTTCCGGCAGACCGCCAATGGGGCGAAGCTACTGGAGTGTCCCGGTGCCGATAGTTCTGGCATCGCGGATAAACTAGTGGCGACGCTCCGCGTGGCGTTGCCGGAGGAAGAGGTGCGTGTGCACAGGCTGGTGAGGATGGCAGAGATTAGGATCACCGGCCTGGACGACTGCGCCACCAAGGAGGAGGTGGCAGCCGCGATAGCCGCTCAGGGGGGATGTGCCCCGGAGAGCGTGACCGTCGGTGAACTTCGCTTAGGGTACTCCGGGGCCAGGTCGGCGTGGGCGCGCTGCCCTGTGGAGGCAGCCACTTCCTTGGCCACTCCTCCACCGGGAAGATCGGCGGGGGATCCGGGGAGACTGCGCGTGGGCTGGATAGCGGCCCACGTGCGTCTCCAAGAACCACGTGCCTGGCGATGCCTCCGATGCTTTAGAACGGGGCACGGCCTCGCTAGGTGCACCAGCTCGGTTGACCGCAGCGGTTTGTGTTTCCGCTGCGGCCAGCCGGGCCATAAAGCGGCGTCCTGCACAGCTGACCCACATTGCGCTTTGTGCGTTGCAGCCGGACGCAGGGCAAACCACCGGGCGGGAGGCAAGGCGTGTTTCCCGTCCGGTAATAATACCGAACGCAACCGGCGCCGGAAATCAAGGCGCCGGCAAAAGAGAAGGTTGGCCAGAGGAGCACTGGCCGACGCTGTAATCCCCGCTGCGGCGCCGGCGCCGGAGAGCGGGGGCAGCGGTGAAGGGGAGGGGGCGATGGATGTGGTCCAACAGTAATGGACCGCACCTATCGCTTCCTCCAAGGAAACCTGAACCACTCCGCCAGAGCTCAGGACATGCTGTCTCAGAGCATGGCGGAGTGGTCAATAGATGTGGCTGTGGTCGCCGAGCCGTACTTCGTTCCCCCGGCAAATGATTGCTGGTTTGGGGACGATGGCGGCCTGGCGGCCATAGTCATAAGAAGAGACGCGGCGATCCCCCCCCTGGCGATGGTGACCAGGGGCCAAGGGTTCGTCGCAGTGCAGCTGGAAGGGACCGTCGTGATCGGGGCATACTTCTCTCCGAACAGGCCTACCGTCGAGTTCGGGCATTTCCTGGGCGGGATCGGGGCGATTGCTCGCCGCCTCGCTCCTCGTCCAGTGATTCTCGCGGGGGACCT
>NW_021011652.1:193807-378541 GCF_003987935.1 Bombyx mandarina
GTTCTTCGGTTTGCCCGGCTTGTGTATGCCGATAACGTCCGCTTCTTTCCACGCCGCGGGAAAGATGCAGTTCGTCATAGCAGCATTTAATATGGTGGCCAACATCGTTATCAGTTGGGCTGGTAACAGTTTAAGCGCGCGGTTGCGGATGCCGTCGGAGCCGGGACTTTCCGTGCAGGCTATGCGATCGCCCCATCCTTGGATCCCTCGTGAATCGGCAAGCGGGGCGGGGTAACGCGGCTCCGAGGGCCGCAACGCCCACCAACCCCGCCGCATCGATCCTCCCCTGCGACGTAAGCACTCGGTTGTGGTTCGCGGGTTCCCGCGTGGTTTGAGATGCGCTGGTTGTGGGATGGTGGGGTGCCACTTGCCTTCCTTGCAGTGCATCGGCTCCCAGGGCAACTCGTAGGATCTTGTCCCATCGTCCCCCATTGCTAAGCCGTCGATTGCGCTGCCGTGCGGTACACAACCGCGGCATAGTGGATACGACAGTGTTGCGACTGAAGCCCCCGATAGCCTACCTCCCCGGCGCCATGATGCTTCGGTGAGCTGGGGCGGCGAGTTTCTCTTTAAAAACTATCTCCAATTTGTTCGTTTCGGGCGTCGCACAACGGGCGGGGATTTAGACCCTCCCGCTTTGTAAGCGGGACCGCATCCTGAGCTCACCGGGTTGAATCCGTGGATATCGATCGTAGGCCCGCGGATTTGACATGTGCGGTTTGGTCGCGTAACTCGTAACGAGGTCCCCTAAGGACGGGGACCTGCAGGCCGCCATAACTGGCCTGAGATCTTTGTGATCGCAGCATATCAAAGAAAACAAAAAAACATGAGAAAAAAAATAAATAATATACAACACACTGATACAAAACCTCCAGAGGAACATACGAAACACAAGGTTGGAAGACGATGCGTCAGCTAAGCACGTGGCCACACCATACATATACGAATCAAACACATATCAGGAACCATCACGATAACTGAGATAACGCAGAATATAGAGTGGGGACACACGAGAAACGACCATGACACAACTCGCCAGGTTTTCGCCTCCCTCTCGAACTTGCCCCGCATGCGACCCGCAGCGCACGCAGTCTCACGTCCTCTCAGCAGAGGAGCATCTTATGGTGCCTCGGACGACGCGCCGGCGGCATTACGCTCAGGCGGCCATACACAGTCAGAGGATCGGGAGGGAGTTTAACTATACCCCGAATAGCTGAAGACATCCGTACTAATGAACCGCGTCCGAACGACCGTACATCCCCATCCGTATGCACGATGGCAGTATCCACCTAGTGTCAAGGTGGCATGTTAAATCGCACGTGCCAGGTAACTGACCGCCGTCCGCGGCCTATACTCGAAGCAGTGTCCGAGGTCAACTGCTCAGGAGGGTGTGTTGTCAGGGGGGGCAATAAAAAACGGATTGCGATGACCGATTCGGCTTGGTGTGGCCCGTCAGCGCGATGCAGGCCCACACTGAACCGCCTCGATATGTAAGGAAAGACAAAAAAATTGGAGGGAGTATCGAGATGGGACGCAGTGCAGGGTCCCCCTCCTATGAGTAATATGACAGTCCCGCCCTTGCGGGCGGAGAGTCTCGTCATTCCTAACCATGACGTAATTCGCCGGACTTTGGGGGTCGCTACCGCGAGGGCCTTTAGGAAGGTCTCCTGCACCAGGAAGGATGTCGATGAGATTGTCACGTATGAAACTCATAAAACCTGGTCTGCGGGCTTGACGCGCGAGTCCGTTAGCATTGTAGAATGCTAGACTTCAAAGAAGTGGGGTTTTAATCTCGCGTTGCACGCCATTGATTACCCCGGTCGTAAAATGCAACGCAGCGTGCGCTGGACGGTAACTCGGATGACGGTCGATTGTTACTCGAACAGTCGCCGTTCCTTAGGCGGTCCTTCGGCCGTGGACCGCTCTGCGCATGGCGTCCCGGCGAACGCACGCATGCGGTCGGAGATGTTTATCGTCGAGCGATGGTAGTCGCGCGGGAATAATTAGTAATGCGTTTGAGTGCGCGGGGCCGGGGCGAGGCGCGGGACCGGGCGCGGGCGCGGGGGCGGGGCGCGGCGCGAGTAGAGGTTGCGGCGCGTACCGCGGTTGGGGTGCCGGTGTCGTTCCTGCCTTCGTGAACGGCAACGGTTTCGCCCACGCGGAGACGGTGGGCACCGGAGCCGGTACGAAAGCCGGTTTCGGCGCGCGGGGCGCCGAAGTCTTTGGGCCAGCGGTTTTAGGGGGCGCGTTTGCCGGGCGCTTCCGTGGAGCCTTGGGGCATCCACGGTAGTTGGCCGTGTGTCCCTGCTTGCGGCAGAGTACACAGCTCGGCGGCTCCGTCGCTGTCTCCCACGCGCGACAATCGGTGGTCGCGTGATCTCTAAACATTTCACGCAACGCGGTCGCGCGTTGCAGTTACGCGCGGAGTGGCCATATAACTGGCAACGGCAGTGGCACTGCCGGGAGTGCCGCGTTTGTAGGGGGCCTCTACGGTGGACCCCAGATAGGCCCAGCACACGGTGCGGAGACCATGAGGCAATTTTCTTGCTCCGGTGTGGCTTCTAGTGCTACGAGCACCATATCGTACGCGAATTTGTTCGCGCCCGCTGTGCATCCGGTGCACACTTATGACGGGGTAGGACTGACCTACCAGGTCATTCTTTGATTTGCTCGACCGTCACGTCGAGCTCTTTGGGGACTCCGCGTATTACGACGCGGAGTTCACGCTCCTCCTGGAGCGCATAGGTATGATACCCTATGCGTTCCTTGCGGAGGTACGCTGTCAACGACCTGTGGTCGTCGGATGTCTCTACCTTGATCTGAATTCCATGCGGGATATTCCTCGCATGGACGACATTGATCTTTTGGGCCTTAAGGGCCAGGGACACGCGATCCCAAGAAGATTTTTCCCGCAGGATGACCGGCGTTGTTTATCTACATAGTTAGATATATATGCCGTGGAGTCATTAAATGTAATTTTTACGAATTTCAATATGTCCGACTAACTCCATAGCTTAGACATGTTATCAAGTGTCGATGGCGATCTAGTAAATTTAATAAATATAATAATAATAAATATTTTTTTTAGATATATTCGAAGATTCTATCGGAAGAATCTATTTTAAGTAGAAAAAAAGGCATCTAGCGTTAAAGTCTAGATAATTAAGTGTTTTATTATTGCTTAGGTGGGTGGACCAGCTCACAGCCCACCTGGTGTTAAGTGGTTACTGGAGCCCATGGACATCTACAACGTAAATGCGCCACCCACCTTGAGATATAAGTTCTAAGATCTCAGTATAATTACAACGGCTGCCCTACCCTTCAAACCGAAACGTATTACTGCTTCATGGCAGAAATAGGCAGGGTGGTGGTACCTACCTGCGCGGACTCACCACAAAGGTCTACCACCAGTAAGTCTAGATAATTTTCGTCAAAAAAAACTATTGTTAATGTTCAAATAGACGGAAGAGATAGCTAAACTGTCGTTGGATCCAATAGGCGAAGGTACGATGACGCAGAAGTTACATTTATGACGTAGAGAAGGAGTGGACCAGTTTTATCAAATTTTGAAGGGCATGTGAATTAAAGAGAATTACTCTAGCCCGAAATCCATGAGTGGCATCTCAAAAGGAGTGGTCTCAAAACTCTGAGATAGCATCCACTTATTTATAAAGAAGAAAAAAACGCCTAACCACTGGGACGCAGTAAAAGCTATATTGTATAAAAATTTGAGTAGTGTGCTACTTCTCATAGCACAGTGTGTATTGCGAATGTCGTTGTTGGGCAACTCAATGTGACACAGTATTTGCTTCGCTGTTATACACATCTGTTATGGCCTTTCACTTAAATGCGCGACGTATAGTCGTATCTAAGTCACATCTTTTACGCTACACAGCACACCTTCGATAGCTCAGTTGGTAGAGCGGTGGACTGTAGTTGTAAACGTGTGGATATCCATAGGTCGCTGGTTCAAATCCGGCTCGAAGGAACTTTTTTACAGGTAATGTAATTTTTTGATTCTCTTTCGTATTTCAGCTGGGTCACTAAAGTCAGTTACCAAAAAAAAAAATTTCGATAACTTTATCTTATTATTATACTATGTGTGCGTTATGTTCCACAGTGCTCTGAGAAATTGTTTGAGATGGTCCCGTCATTTTGTTTTTAACATTAGACCGGTCACCGTCAGGGTGGAGTTCGACCATATAACCTAGAAGCATTCATCCACAGTGCGTTTCCATAGATCTTTTGTCCCACGTACAACCTTGCCTTTTTTGCTTTTGTGGGTGGGTGGGTGCGATGGGACGAGCTCACAGCCCGCCTGGTGTTAAATGGTTACAGGAGCCCATAGACATCTACAATGTAAATGCGCCACCCACCTTGAGATATAAGTTCTAAGGACTCAGTATAGTTACAACGGCTACCCCACCCTTCGCATTACTGTTTCAACAGTAACTGCACAAGAGTTCCTATCACCAGTAATTACGCAAAGGAGAAACCCCATTTTGGGCTTAAGCGTTACACGAATGGGATATGTACCAAAAAATTCGTCTATTTTGCTTGATTAACCTATTGAAATCTTAGCTTCATTGACAATGGCCAAGTGTAGAAAATAAGTTGAATTCAATTTTTTGTTTTAAACAATCTTTGTAAACATCTGCAACACTTATTTCAATATACATACGTAACTAGCTCCACAAACGTGCGGATTAGAATTAGAACATCCATAAAATAGGATCGATTTAGTGGAAATCAAGTGTAAAAAATAATTAATACTCTTTTGCTTAAGGATAAATGACTGTTTTTATAGGTATTTTAATCAATGTAAATAGAGTATGGCCATCGAATCGTGACACAACTACTTACAATGGCGGCAATTCAAAATATCTACAACCGACAACATTAAATATAGCATGAAAGGGTAGTTTTGCATTTTTATATTAATGTGACTATGCCATAGAAAAACACAAATGTATCAAATCGTGTTATGTTATCTTTAATGTTGCCAACTGAAGATATTTTGGATTTTGCCGTAAAGCAGTAATGCGTTTCAGTTTGAAGGGCGGGGCAGCCGTTGTAACTATACTGAGACCTTAGAACTTATATCTCAAGGTGGGTGGCGCATTTACGTCGTACATGTCTATGAGCTCCAGTAACCACTTAACATCAGGTGGGCTGTGAGCTCGTCGATGGGTATCTAAGCAATAAAAAATAAAAATAAAAAAGGCATGAAATAAAATGAAATGAAATGTGATGAGATAATATTATGGGAGCACGTAATGATTTATATTTTATATAAAAAAGTTATCATATAAATATAGTTTTTCATATAAAAAAGTTTTCATTAAAATTAAAATAAGACTGACCTAAAGGTCTTAGTTACCAGGTCATAAAATCCCTTAAAAAAATCATTTCGTGCGCAGCGCGTTTCGCATTACGTTGTTTTTAATTTTTGGCTTTCGTTCGTTTTCGTAAACAACCTAACGCGCGATTTCTCGTAACAGGTTCCATTTTTATTTTAAAGCAACCTGTTGCTGCAACAGGTTTCGTAAAAAATTACTCATCTTTAGTAGGAAACAGCCTCAAAAATATCGTTTTTATTAAAATATCTCGAACAATAAACATAACCTAAAATGTAAACATTGTCTGATTTTACCAATTTGGCCATTGCTGGGAGACCTGAAAATTGGGCTCATGAAACCTTCTTAGGTATTGTAACTTATGCCCAAATTCTAGGACTGTAACGCCAGGCCCAAGTTTGTATGGATTTCGGGTTTGTCCTTTAATCTACAAAATTATAATTTTGCGGATTTGATTTTTATTACACGATGTTATTCTTTCACCGTGGAAGTCAATCGTGAACATTTGTTAAGTACGTATTTCATTAGAAAAATTTGCCTTAGAACAAATTTCCTGTTTCTACGGTATTTCCTGAGCACTGTGACACGTCGTTCTCCAAACGAGGCTTATAGAGAGTACTCGACGGTAGGCAGTGGCGGATGTCCTTGTCATCGCTGATGCCCATGAGCGACGGTAATCACTCACCATCAGTTGGTCCGTATACACTTCTGTCTCCAAGACCATTAAAATAAAGGCCTGCACTAAACATGATGTTAAGATAGGAGACGAAGTCCTTATTTTAATGTTATTTTTCAGTTTATTAATGTTATTTAATAAAAAAAAAAAAAGTTAAATGAAAATCATGCAATACCATAACAGTTAGTTCAGTGTGAGACTGATTTAGGTTCGGGTAAAACTTATTTATTTTATCGATAGTCTTTGGATTGAAATACGATTAAATAAAGTAAAACATTTGTGACAAGATAAGTTAATACATATAATAATTAAAGTTGAACTTATTTATTGCAAACATATACTACGAGTAGTACAGACTTGTCAATTAAGTTCTGCCAACTACAATGAGTATATTTCTAATCTCATTCAATGTTTGATCGATCGACCATTATGATTCTTAATGCGAAGGCTTGAGTTAATCCCACTAAGATATGTTACGGACCACTACGGGCCACGATCAATCTTATAGACGCTCCGTAGTGATCCTTTATCTTTATACTACACGCCGTTTTCTTATTCACTTAGAGGAATAATACACCTCAAATAAATTCAGCCGTTGCCTTAATTTTTGATCTCTCTTATTTTCTTCAGTAAAAATGACTTTAACTCGACGACAAAACAAAAATCATAAAGACAAAAGAAATAAAAATTTATCTCAAGCAAAACACCCCATAAAATGGAAATGTCTCGAGAACTTTATAAAAGCGATAACGACCGAAGTTGTTCTGAGCTTTGTTCCATCGCTTACATAAAAGTCGCCATTTTGACGTGAGCTGCTTTTGAAGAAGATCGCTTCAGGTCACCTCGGAGTGTGAAAGATCTTTGTAAACTGGACGATGTGTACCTAGATACGCAGTGAGGTAAAAAATACGGCTCTAGGAGTGTACGTTCTTAGCCCCGCCCCCCCTCTCGACACGCCCACAAAAATCCTCTCCTGAAAGGACCAGAGTGAGATACTTCTTCAGTCACGGTATAATAGAAATGAAGTTGTGAGCAAGAATACATAACGACTCAAATACAAACAAAGTTTAAGTGTGTGGGTTCCAAAACTGAACTCACACAACTACCCAATAAGTATGTATTCTCTATTCAATAAGTATATATAAAAGCCTAATTTTAGTATTGTGAGTTGAGTGTTACTTTTAAATGAAACCTGTTTTAAACGAAATCAGTTTTCGTTCGATTGAGAGCTACTTTACTTCTATTGTATTCCAAAATAAGCTTTTGATTTTGTTTTAGACTAGTAAATCCGGCCACGCTCTGCTGAAATCATCGCTAAATGTGTCAGCCATTTTTTTAAACTTCACGCCCAGCCTCTATTCCTTTGTCCCTATTCTCTGAAATGCTAACGGCAACTGTACCAAGATTTATAACCGTACAGAGAATGAAAATACAAAGAAATGCTACTTTTATTAATACGACAGCGCCAAGCATGGCTGAGCAACAATTCCGTCATCGTTTGTAATAAATAGCTTTGAGTTCATAGCAATAAAATGCCACCATCACCAATGCGGTGGACCGACCAAATTAAAACTGCAGTGGGAGGTCCCCTAAATGAGTGCAGTAGAATGGCCTCGAGCAGGGAGAGATGGCGCGACATCGTGAGACGCATCAAGTCTGCCCCTTCCAACACTACATGACGATCACGACCACTCTGTCAAGAGTGACACGACTGAGAAGAAGAAGAAGAAATAATTATTATCTCATTTTTATTCTCACACTCTCTTTGAAAAAAATTCTTAGAACTATAGGGCTGCCCTTTTGTACTAACTTTTGTACTTGTGTTGTGTTTTTTTTTTTACTGCTTAGATGATTAGACGAGCTCACAGCCCACCTGGTGTTAAGTGGTCACAGGATCCCATAGACATCTACAACGTAAATGCGCCACCCACCTTTAGATATAAGTTCTAAGGTCTCAGTATAATTACAACGGCTACCCCACCCTTGGAACCGAAATGCATTGCTGCTTCACGGTAGAAATAAGCAGGGTGGTGGTACCTACCCGTGGGACTCACTAGAGGTCCTACTACCAGTATCTACGCTAACCCTGCCGGTAGGCTACCGCTGAAGACTCTCCTCACACTTTGTAATAGAATAATCAATTCCGAATCGTCTGAACGCATTTTACTTACCAATTCTATATCTATTGGAGAGGTCATATTGAACTATAATACGAAAGCAGAGCCTATATGTGTTCCCGACGATCACGACATGTTCCAGATTCCACAATGAGTTAAATAGATAACATTAAAAAAAATTGTGTCCCTACTTTTAAAAACCAGTATTTTTTTTTATTGCATAGATGGGTGGACGAGCTCACAGCCCACCTGGTGTTAAGTGGTTACTGGAGCCCATAGACATCCACAACGTAAATGCGCCGCCCACCTTGAGATACAAGTTCTAAGGTCTCAAGTATAGTTACAACGGCTGCCCCACCCTTCAAACCGAAACGCATTACTGCTTCACGGCAGAAATAGGCAGGGTGGTGGTACCCACCCGCGCGGACTCACAAGAGGTCCTACCACCAGTAATTACGCAAATTATAATTTTGCGGGTTTCATTTTTATTACACGATGTTATTCCTTCACCGTGGAAGTCAATCGTGAACATTTGTTGAGTACGTATTTCATTAGAAAAATTGGTACCCGCCTGCGGGATTCCAACACCGGTGCATCGCTTCAACATGAATGCACCGGACGTCTTATCCGTTAGGCCACGACGACTACAATCCTATCCTATCCTATCCTATCCTATCCTATCCTATCCTATCCTATCCTATCCTATCCTATCCTATCCTATCCTATCCTATCCTATCATATCCTATCTGTTTCGTGCAAGCAGTCATGCGGTTCAGTTTAATAGTTTTAATAATATAATTAATAACAGGTCTATGTTCAGCAGTGTGTGGCGAACAGGCTCAGATGATGATAATAATAATAATAATAATTTCATAATTGGGAACAGAACAAATCACACATGGTCATCCGGTCCCAATTTACGATTCCCTGTGTTATGGGTACCAGAGACTGACAAACATATTTACATGCATTTAAATATATGGGTAACAAACACCCAGAGAAAGAGCTAACGTACCTGTTTATCACACAATATTTACACCCGATGTGGGAATCGAACCCACGACCCACGACTATGGAGTCAGTCATCGAGTTTAAAAAATAGAAAAAGTTTACTATAGTATTTTTTTCGGCTTTCGCGAACTGCGGACACAATTCAAAATATTTTCAGAATTTTTCCAATGCTTGGATGGGAAAACGAGCTCACGGTCTACCTGGTGCTAATTTTTTTTTCCACATGTGAAAATCGCCGGATCCCCACCCGCGTGGCAGGTCGGGTATGTGGGAGTTGAACATCGCTAAGCACTCCTGCTGCTCACAGTCGGCGACCTACCCCGGACCGGGCCGGAGCCCAGTCGGGGCTATTGAGACGGCGGGAGAGGGTTGACGCAGAGCATATTACATATCGGATCATATAGACATCAAAAGCGTAAATGCTGAAACCCACCTTGATATATGAGTTCTAAAGCACATTTCTATGATACAACAGCTGTTCTACCCTTCAAACCGGAATGCACCAGTAATTACGAAAATAATATTTTATTGGGTTTTACAAAATTATTTTTCTTCATCGCGGTAATCATTTAAGAACATATTATGTTGAGTACGTTTTTCGTTAGAAATTTGGTACCCGCCTGCTATTTTGGTCTACTGATACATTCGCATCACTCAATATGAATGCAGCGGGCATCTCATTCTATAGGCCGCGACAACTGTAGAAGAGTATTCAGAACTCAGAACGCCGGAATGAAATGATATGAAACTATGAAAATAGTAAACGTTAGATAAACCGTAAAAGTAGTTTAATTAAATGAAATTACTATTTATTTTTCATTTATTGTTCAGTTAAATTTCTGATTTTTTACAATTATGTGTTTGCCATAGATATCCGGCATATTTGTGTCAGCGTGACAAAGAAGCTTGTTTCATTTAAATTTATGAATTTCCTTCTCGACTAATAGGAAAAAAAACGACTTTAATAATTCATCCTGTAGTTGGAAAAAAGTCAGAAAGAACGTCACGATATCCGGAAACGGATTCTCGTTTAATTTTTAATTCGGTCGAGCGCCGCCGCGGCGCTGTCGTCGGCGTCTTCCTGTCGGTCGCTTCCGGTTGTGAGCACTCCTTTTTTCAAAGGTTGTATTTCCGTTTTGGCTCGGGAGCCGATGTTATGCGGCATTGGACACGGCTTTCATAAAATGCCTTTTAATCTTTTAGTCGTCGTTAACAAGTTCCGAGCATTGTTTTGAATCCTTTTTTATTCTCTAACTTTTTTCATTGGGATAGTTGTGTAGAGATTAACTTCGCCTTACACTGAATTCGCTAAAAGCTATGAAGAGTAATAAAAAAGATTTAATAAATTCTGTTGAAATTATTTAATAGAAATCCTTTTTCTTTTGACATCAAAGATATACTCATTAAACTTAATAACCATTTTAACTGTGAGATAGCTGCTTAAAATGTTACATTTGACTTAATAATTCTATAGATGATGAAAAGCTATATCTGATTTCTTTCAGCCACCTCTTTTTTTGAGGTTCCATTTTCTCGTAAGAAAAATAAATCCATACATAGTTAGTTCATTTGATGGTTTATAGTACTCTAGTATTTTATTAGCTGTTCATGAGTGTTGGACATGATTAAATCAATGAAAAAAATATTGTGTAAATAAATTACAAACGAAAACCCAAAATACGTTCGGCTACAACTGGCTTCAGGCCATTGATCTTTTTTCGGTGGGCACAAATCAAAGTGGGCAAGACAAAGGTCCAGTAATACGCGGTGAGGGATCCCGGGTACACCACTGGAGATTCATTGTGGTTCTCTAACAGCACGTTTTTGTTTTCAGAAATGATTTTAATTACGTGTTCAAAATTATAGTTACTTCCAAAAAGTTTACAACGGTGAAAATTAAATATTTAATTGACGTAAAATAAAAAGTTCAGAGCCAAGGCGACTCCGTTGCTTCTGACGAAAAAAATCAGTAATTAGTAATAAATTTTAATATTATAAAAAATAAAGAATAAAAAAATATTTTAAAAAAGCTGTTGAAACACTGTAAATATAATCGTAATCATTATTTAGAATAACAGAATACAACCTTTATAATAATCACTTTGCTTACTTCGATCCTAAGTAAACAGACAAGACGATCGTAGTTCTACGTTTAGTGTACTCTTCCAATTCTGTCTACAGATTATCCTCTCTACGGTAACATCTCGTCTCAAGGAGAGCATGATTTGTGTGCGGCGAGTCCCCGGGGGCGCTTTACTGTTCCATTCGCCCAACGCGATTTATACCCGGGATTTCGCTGTCCACTACAAACAAACATAGTTAAACAAAGCGAAATGATCTTTTGGTGGAAGCGTTGCTCCGAAGATTATCATGGAAGGAGTAATCGAGAAATTCACAACTAACATATTGAAAAACATATTATGCCTCAAATTGGATTACTTTTTCTTTTTATAATATGTTTTTATTAAAGTCTCAGTAAAAAAATATATTGCATAGTTTGTGCCTTGTGACCGGGTGCAGAGAGAGTCGTGCTGGAAAGTCCACGCTATATTTTTAAAAAGTGTATTGCTGAGAGGTTTCACAACATGATCCAAGGCTGTATCTTGAGACACTTTGGCTGAAGTTTTCACTCTTTTTTCACAAAAATGTAGTTTTGTGACTCCTTGATGAAACCAGCACTCACGCAGGATGATGACCACGCTGTACCTTACCGACCACTTGATCAGCTTCTTTAGAAATTGTGAGCGTACACTTTATCATTTTGCTTATTGTAATATTCTTTAATCGTGAAATTTTTTTCATCGGTAAAGAGGATATTTCTGTGCCTTTCAGCTGCGTATCGCTACAGAAGGCGTTTTGATCAATCCACTCTCTTTAATTGTCAAGATTGATTTAGGGCATGTCCTGTATATCGACCATAAGCACAGAACTTCAGGCCTTGTTTTATATTACGCGAGAGAGTCCTAGGGGGAATCTTCATTATAATATTTTTTGTTTCCTAATGGGGTTCGACGAATTCTGGCTTTAACGGCATAAGCAGTCTAACAGCACGCGGCCACCCCGATCTTTTCTGGTTTTGGACAGACGAAGTGTTGTTGTATATGTTGTAGTTTATAATAGTTGAAATAGCGCAGAATCGAAACTTTTTTTTTTAAATAATATACGTGTTCCAAATTCGAAAATAATTAAAAAGTTGAAAAAAAGAAAAGTTTTTATATAACAGTATTTATGGCCAGACTAGTTAGGAGTACCAATCGGGGTACGGTGACAGTAACTCAGTACCAGAGGGGGTTTTACATAATTTCGTTATTCCATCCAAGATAGCTCTCTCAACAATCCACCTGGTTGAAACATAACATAATTTACCAAATTACTATAATAAAAGAAATTAAAAAGTTAACTTAACTAACTTATTAAAAAGTTAACTATTCAATTTTCACTAGGCGACAGACGCTTAAACAGATATACGCAAACGCTACCAATTTAATTGACAAGTAAAAATAGTGTTAGGAGTCTTATTTATATATTTTCTTGTAACGAACTATATATACAGAACTAAAAATATAGTAATGGCTAATGATATCCGTGATCCAAGTCATTAAGGCTACAACAGTCCGCACGCGTAGCACAAAACTACGGCTCTCAGAAATCGCGCGAACACTCGGCTGTTCACATCGATATGATTTATAGCTGCCTCGGGATTGTTCCTTCTACTTAGTTGAGTTATCGAGTGTCCTCCGATTAATGTTGGATTAATATGCGATTAATATGTTTACGTTGTGAATTAAGATTGCGCTTGGGTCAGTCGAAAACTTCTAGTAATTGATCGAAATGTTTTTTTATATGTTCTGGTTTCGAGAGCCCGTTAATCATGTAATTTGATGTTGAAACAAAAACTAAACTACGTTAATTTAACAGAAAAACGTGAAATTTTAGACTCTTTTTACTTATGAATAAAAGGATAAAAAAATCTGTTTGTTCCACAATTTTTTCACATAATGAACTGTATACGCATCAGTGTAATCGACCGCCAAACACCTATAAATAAATATGGCGGCAAAAATGGCGTCAGTTTATCAGGAACAGGAAGTGGACACCGGGGACCGCGAGTTATAAATGTTATTAGATAGCCCCAGGGCTTAGTTGAAACCGGGATTACGTTTTTTCGGATTTCTTTCGGACCAGGTTTTTGTTAATGTGTCTGGGTTTGTGAATAAATTGCTCGGGACGATTTTAAATGAGTTCGTGTTTTTGGTTGCGTTAATCAAGCGGTCTTTTTTAAATTAGGGTGTTTGTTTTGGTTAGGTGTATTTGTTAAAAAATCGAAACGAAAAAGTCGAAGGAAAGAGTTTTCAATGCGGTTGAAAATATTGGTTTCCGAAAATACGAATTTATCAATTTTTGTGATCCCGGCCGTCGGTGAAAGTAGTTTTAATTATGTGTACAAGTAGAGCAAACCGAAGAAAATACTATCTTATTTTAGGATTAAAAGAATACTAATACATTTTTTTTCCAATTCGAAGCACAAATCACAAAACCTGTTTAAGTGAACTCTGGACAATTCAATTAGCGTCGAATATGATTCTATTAATACCGCCTAAATTATTAACAACAACAATACTTTAGTAATGTTTTGAAGTTCTTAATAAAGTAAATTAAATTTAACGAAAAAAAAAAATATTCTGAAAATAGTGCAGAATATATCTATATTTGCATAGAACTATGGGCTGTCAAAAGCATCGGCAAACGATCCACATCGGTTATTTACTTACGACGTATAGCCAGCTACAAATTGTCAGATGCTATTTTTATTGAGGCATCACAAAGACTAGTATGTTCTCAAAATTCAGTGGCAGAAAGTTCAGTTTACCCTGAATTAAGATAGGTTGGGAAAATTTACGATAAACGTTAATTTTAATTTCACTTCAGCTTATAGTTTTTTGTACGTTTTTCTAATGTTATTTCTTAGAGCAGATAATCCTCATTCGTCTTTCTAATACACTACGCTGAAAGATCACATGCCGTCTGATGGTAAGTCTTCACTGTCATTAATGAGCTTATGCTATGCCAGTGACACAGCTAGATGGCGGTCTCTCGCCGAAGAAAACCGATTTTTAGGGATTTTAAATAAAATGGTGGAGGAGATTTTCAATTTCAGGTGCCTTTGCAAATTTAATTAAATTCAACTACCACTACTGATTAAGGTTAATGTGATATTAAGCAGATATTGGCGGAACGTCCAAACGTATATTTACTTGATAGAGTACACGAATGCTTATGCTTAAAGCTATGTACTCATAAATATTAAAGCACCGAAGCGCCTATGGGCCCGAGAGAGCACTGATAGTCGATAGTGTCAATATTGGCGATCATCCAACTAACATCGATATAGCTATTATTTATATTTGCACATAAGTATTTAACGCAGTCTGTTCTATGCTATTTTAATGTTACAAATTTGTAAACATATATTTGTTCGTAATAATAATAATGCCTTTATTTTCCGAAAAAATTTCATTTGAAGCTAACAATTTCAAGTAGACTAAAAATTTAAAAAATACAATATAATATATGAAAACAAAATATAAAAGTAAAATCTACACTTATACTACAAAATGTCTCTCGTCTCGGTGTGCCTTTCGGCAAAGGCCTCCGCCAACATTTTAGTTCATTAAGTACAGACAAATAATTGTTAGTGACAATCTTCTTTGAAGAGTTTCTTCAATTGAATGTTTTACAATTTTTAAGAAAGTTCATCGTAACCGGTACATACCAAAATCAAAAATTCACACTTCAGTACCCAAGACCCTTAGCTCGTTACGACCGCCACTAATTACACCCGCAATTCTGTAGCTTAAAATTTCGAATGCAACCCTTACATGGGCGCCTGTCCCTTTCTGTCGCGTTTGAAACAATACCAACTGTTGCAGATTTCAGCTCGTGTGCGTGGTCCGTCAGTGTGCGTGGGTAAACACCGGTTTAAGCCTAACTGGCCTTAATGAATCGTAATGGCCCCTATAATTCGCAGCGTAACTAACTGGCCATGTGGGGACGAGTGCCTCCCGCGCCTCCCCTCTCCGACGGTTGGAAGCGAGCCATATCGCGCGTATGACAACGACTGTACTCTTTTTGTAATTTTTTTCAGCTCGACCGCATTTTCCGTTGCAATTTGTGGCTACGTGCTTGAATCGTTCAAGTATTTTGACGTCGTTTGTGAGCCTCTTAATTTATTTGAAATTTAAAATATTAAATTCGTCCTTAAGTCATTGCAATTAGACTCACGTAACCTCATGTCGAGTTACTATTAATGTTAAGACTTCGATTACATTGCTATATAATACTCGTTTAAATTGTGAGCAATGGCATGATGAGTTGCAGCCGGTGCCCTAACTTTAAACTAAGCCCCGAGGAGGCCATTATTCGTTCTGTAATTTATTTAATTGCTCTATGACGGTAATTATTCATGAAATTACGGCAATTATGTCTCGAGGAAACAATTATTTATTGTGCAAACTTGAGGTCTAACTCATATTTTATTCTATAATGCGTCAACAGATAACGAGACTGTGCTTTTTCATTGTTATTACTCTGGATTATGTATCTACCATTTATTACAAGAAAAGCAAGAAGTGATCTAATCTCTCGATGAAAAACAAATATATGATAATGTATTATATGCAGTGAACAGTATTAACGAAATACAGACATGTATGTAAAGAATTTGAAGAAAATACGTAATACTCATTACTAAAACGACTTTTAAGATTTGATTAGACTGACTTCCGTGACCACCAAAAGTTCGGAAATTATATTATCTGAAATTATATGTATAATGAGAATAATAAACACGAGACTAAACCTTAAAACTAGTTTTATATTATATGTCTGCGACTCGCGGAAACCAAAGAAAATACTATGAAAACACATATCACTTCGCCAAAGTAATTGGAGATTGTCGTAGTTTCATGGGATTGTTGCTTAGAAAGAAATTAATTCTAATTTTTATAGTAAATTAACTGTGCAATACGATAGTAGAAAACAAATACAAACTGAAAGATCAAATAGTAAGAAATTATTTTTTTACTAATGGCAGGGGTATTGTGAGTCCCCAGGAGTAGGTACCCTCATCCTGCCTATTTCTAGCTCAGAGCAATAATATATTTCAATTAGAAGGGTAGCCGGTGTACATACCATAAAAACTGAGACTGTGAACTAATATCTCATGGCCGCATTTGCATTGTGGATGTCTATGAACTCCACTTAACAAGAACTGGATCGGGAGCTCGTTCAACCATCTACTCAATAAAAAAGACACACCAATAATAATTTCTAATTTTCTAATTCTAATTGGCTAATTTTCGCTTTCGTAGTAGTAAGAAAAATGCTTTCAGTAATTTTTTCGACAGTATTATTTGTAATGATGTAATCAGATTTCTAAGTACTATTGTGCTAACAATGTTTGGTCAAAAAATTCGTCATAATGTAATAGCTAAAACGCATGGTTTCCACGAGAACGTGGCGGTATTCAAGCAGGCAGACAGGTCTTTTTTTTTATAAGGGTCTGCTCACACGTACCTAACGCGTGTTCACAAACGACTTTCATAATGATGCTATAAGGATGCTGTAAAAAAATCTAACCCATAACATCCAGCTTATTTCTGCTTCAAATCAATCAAGTTCCAGTTTGAAGGGTAAAAATAGTCGTTACATATTACTTCGACTGTGTTTCAAGGTATATAGGGGGCTTTATGTCGTGATGTCTTCTGTAACCACTTAATACCGGATTTGTCGTAAATTTCTTCACCACTTACTGGAAATTAAAGGATGACATATTCAGTCCGACAGATCTTTTGTGATAAACGAAAGCTGGCGAGTTTCAAATTTGGTCGATGACTATTTAGTGTGGTTTCGAACAGCAGAATAATTGTAGTTCCAATATTCTTTAGATGGATCCCTTTTTTTTACCTATGCTGTAGGCCTTGAGAGACTATTTCAGCTTCACCCTAACGTGTAGGTGAGCTCAAGGGGCTCAAACCGAAGTGTTGTTAGCATTGGCCCTAGCAAGAGCAGTGCTCCGCAGAATCTAACACCGGATCGAAAACGCGACCCACTGAGAAGATCCGGCGAGAAACTCAGTGAGCTGTGTCTGTGAGTAATGGATCCGAGTGAATAATATATTGTCTTGTATTGTCTATATATTTACAACACTATAGTAGCGGTTGTAATTTTCCTTCAATTCGATAAATTCGAAACATTTGAGAATAAAGGAAAACGGAGGCTGTGGGTACTCGGACAGTGTCCAGCCCGCATATTAATCACAGTAAGGCACCATCTGTCGTCCAGGAACGAGCGGTCTTGCCGGACTTCGTTTTAAATTAAAATATTTGGGTCCAACCGACAAATATGTAACATTTGGTGCTAATTATCGCTTAAAATTTCCTTTCATTTTGATTATATTATACTGTATTAAAACATCGAATAGCAAGGTTAAAGAAGCGAATTGCAAATAGATTAATAATTTAAAAAAAGGAGGACATAAGAAGCTTTTCTGTTTTAATTGTACATAAGTAAAGATTTAAAAATAATAAAATAGTTAAAGCCAGGTTAGAGGTAACAAGGAGATAAGTTTTTTCGGCTATTGATCAGAAGACGTTACAAATACGTTAGGTCAGACATCCCAAGCTACAGAATGAACTTTATTTTTTTCTCCCTACAAATATAAAACTATTTATTAACATAAACTTTATTTATAATACTAATTACTGTTTAAAAAAATAAATGATGTATGTACGTGTATTCTTTCCTCATCCTCCTTGAGTCGATAATCCTTAATACTGAAGGTAGTGGCTTTTATGAATGACTTTTTCGAAGACCATCTTGCGTCAGCTCAGTCTATCCTTGGCTGCGTGAATGGCATCGTGGACTGAGATGTTGAGGGCAGACCATATCTCGTCTTTTCGCATTAAAAGTGCACAATTTCCAAAAATATTCGCAATTGAGTATTAACCAATTACCAAATGCATTAATATGCAGAATCATTTGGTATCAGTAGTATTTTTCTCATAAATACTGTCAAAAGAGCCTAGTTTAGTTTTAGTCTTTTTTTTTAGTTTACCTATGTTTTAACGACTATTAACGAAATTAATACATAATTTTATCTTACTTTAAAAGACAGATAATGTAACTGGTAAAAAATAAAAAATACCACATGTTAAACCTTTAAAACGTTCTGCTGTAAAATTAGTAAGTTTTGAGATTGTCCAGTTTCAATGCGAGAAGACGATCTGGTCCAACCAAACTTTAAGCTTACGGTGAATTCCAGAGATATTCCTCGAAGTGCCTAGAAAAACCTCTACATAAAACTCAAAGGCATAAACAATTCTAAGCTGCAAGTTAAACATCCATAACAAAGGATCGTGGTTCCGAAGTGTGTAAGCGAATGGCTAGTTGGAATCCGGCGACGCGACCGTCCCGTTCGAAGTGATAAATTCATTTTTGGGTAAGGTTTAATTTGTTTTCCGGCGCGAGCGGCTATCCGGAAAATGCCATATCTCATTGAACAGATTACTGAGATTACGAATTCATTAGGGACGGTGTGTATCTTTTGTCCAAAACAAGGGACGATGTTAATTAATATTTCGGGCGCATGTGTAGTTTTGTTTCGAAAACAATTAGTACTGGTAATTAGTAATTACTGGTGGTAGGACCTCTTGTGAGTTCACGCGGGAAGGTACCGCCACCCTGCCTATTTCTGCCATGAAGCAGTAATGTGTTTCGGTTTGAAGGGCGAGGCAGCCATTGTAACTATACTGACCTTAGAACTTATATCTCAAGGTGGGTGGCGCATTTACGATGTAGATTTCTATGGGATTCAGTAACCACTTAACACCAGGTAGGCTGTGAGCTCGCCCACTTATCTAAGCAATAAAAAACTAATTTTTTTTTTTAATCTACCCAAATATTATGTCAGAAAGTTCCTTTGTTGACTTTTTTTAAATATCGGAACACGCTGTACGGTATTTAGTAAAATTTGTAAGTCTTGATGAAAAGCGTGTTATATATTCTGAATTTTACATAAATTTACATTAAGCAGTAACTATTACTTGGGTATTCCAGAGTCGAATAAAAGTAATTTTACGATTATTCGCCGGTGACCACGAAAACTGTAAAATATTTGAAACATCGGAATTAATGCAATTACAATATAAAAAACGGGATATTTTCTTCGTTTTTCTAGAATCGTAGACGTACATAATTAAAGCTAATTTTAAAGATATTCGTCCGTTCCAACGAAAACTGTAAAATATTACTGTTACAACGAAAACTGTACGAAAACTGTAAATGTAAAAAAGTATGAGATTAAGCCGTAACCGTAGTTTTAATTATGACTGAGCAATTTCCTAAAATCTGCAAAAAAAAAGCTCCTCGAGATTTTGCCCGCCTTCGGAATTTATTTTAGTTACATACCTAAATCGCTGGGAAGGTGATTACGGTGCACCTCAGACGAGGCCCGCAATTAATTCCTGCTCGGCGTCGTCCGCAGTTGCCCGCAGACAGCCGCAGATGGTCGCAGTTGGCCGCACGAAGCTGCGGTGACCTGCCCCGGACACGATGCCCGGAATCTTAGTAACATTGATTGACCGGAATTATGTAGCCTGTTAGATTAGCGTTTGGAATCCAATTCGCGTGCGTTTTTGGTACCCAAAACTTAGTATAATTTTTTGATTCTTTAAGTGGTCTTGTCGTTGCTTAAGATACATTTCCAGTTATTTTTATACTGGTGGTGGGACCTCTTGTGAGTCCGCGCGGGTAGGTACACCACCCTGCCTATTTTTGCCGTGAAGCAGTAATGCGTTTCGGTTTGAAGGGTGGGGCAGCCGTTGTAACTATACTTGAGACCTTAGAACTTATATTTCAAGGTAGGTGCATTTACGCCATATATGTCTATGGGCTCCAGTAACCACTTAACACCAGGTGGGCTGTTAGCTTGTTCACCCATCTAAGCAATAAAAAAAATAACACTCTTAAAATATTGTTATCTTCTCATAATGGTAATTTTTCAAAAATATGTCAGTAACTTTTTTCAGCTTTCTTGTTTTTTTAGCTTCGATTTCGACTTTGCGATAACGCGTAATTCAAATCGTTAAACAAATACTTCTAAAGTTTAATTTCATTACAATAAAGAAAATACTCTGCAGATCGAACATTAAAATATCAGAACAGATTACAAGAAATTTATAATCATATTAAACAAAGAAACCTATAATTAATATTAACAATACAGCGCACTGTGAATAAATTTACTGGGTCATAACAAAGATATTAATATACAATCTTGATAACTCCACACCTTTACCTGAATACTTAATCGCGACACCATGCGATCAGTATTCCGTGGAGGCACTTCGTATCCCGGGGTCCCGATAAGCCTCCTTCGCAAAATCCTGGGATCCTTGTGACTAATCGCCGGGATTCAAGTCGCGCCGTCTCGCGATAATCCCGTACAAATTATAGGGGTGCTTATTACTGGCTCAGGTTTTGCGGATCATTATTAGACAGTTGAGGTAAATTCAATGTACTGAGTGTTTTCGTTATAGAAATTAAATATTAAGATTTAATTACTTATATTTAAACGAAAAAAAAAATTAAGAAAAAAATGAACACAAAATATTTTTGATTTGACAGACAAATAGGCTCACAACCCATAGCTGATAGCTAGAGCTAGATAAATATAGCTGATGAATACTGCCTTCCACTTTTAGAAATAAGGTCGAATTTTCACTCCAACCTCCAAATCGGAATGCATGATTGCTTTACGGTGAAAGTATGCACGATGGTAGTACTTCTGCCTGTAAGTACGCAACTCCATTATTATCAATAAAAGTTCTGTGAAAATAATAAACGGCCAAAGTGAAAAAAATATATTTAATTACATAAAATGTGGTAAGCCTGCTCAGTGGTTTCAAAACATCAAGAATGTGACTGAATTTAATTAGAGAATTAAATTCCAAAAATCAAAACAATGAAAACTGTAAAAGGGAAAAACATAAAAGGAAATAATAGGAGATATAAAAGAGGACAGTTTGCGTGACAAAGCCGCATGCGGGCCCCAGATATTGACAGTAAATTTCATTCATACGGCATTAGTGCCGCGCCATCAGATACAGGGTGTCTCTCGCAAACAATACGCCATAGAATACATAGACACGGACTTAGACGTCAATACATTGTTTCGAAAATACATTGTCTTGAAATGTTTTGACTGTTGTGAAGTGTACTCGGTGTATTCGGTGTATTCCAGAATATTCCATGATGAAAAGATATTTTAGAATGTAGCTGTTTAAATATGTACCGTTGCTTATTTAAAATTTGTACATAAGACCCGAAATTTTAACTGAAAAAAATCGTAATATTATAAGAAAATAAAATAAAAGGCTGAGTAAAAAAAAATCCTCTGTATGCAGATGAGTATACCATCCACTTGATGGTAAGCAATCATTGCTGCTCATTGAAAGGCACTTTGTAAAGCGATTGAAAGCTAATTATAAACAGCAAATAACTATTATAAAATTGATACCGGTTTTTTTTTTAATTGGTAATATTATTTAATGAAAACACTATTTTTCTTCAAAAATACATTTGCTTCTGAAAACATTTCATGACATCTTACATAGCTGGAATGTGTATTATCTATGCGTTTGTAGGTCTACGCAATGCTACATTGAGCGTAGTAGGGCTACGGCAGCGAGCTACGAATCCGCGCCCACCGCGACCAGTTCCATTAGGACCAATTTGAAACACGAAAAAAAGTTCCCTGAAATTTGAAGTTGTTGCTTTTTAGTGGTGATTAAAATATTCAACTCTTTTTTATACACAAACAGTCGTACTTATACATATAATCGAGGAAATATAACGGGTTTTTTTTCGTTACACCCAAAAATGTGCCATATAGGGATCATCAAAATTTATTTATAGAATATATGAATGAACGCCTGAATAATGAAAACACTTTTGCTGAAAAACAAAAACAAATACTATTAAACAAAAATTAATCGGAATATGATTTAGCAATAATAATTTCTCGGTTACATTATAAATTATATTACAGTACATTACATTACTATTATAAAGGAGTACAAATAAGTTTCCGCCGTTTTTTGTCGAAAAAATAATATTGATTATAAAAGAACGGTAATTTGAATTTTTCAAGCCGATTATCATCTGTGAATTCGAACGTAAACCTCGTGCCACGCCAATTTTCTCAAAACGGCGGAAACTTATTTGTACACCTAATAATTAATTAAAGTAAACTAAAATTGTTCAAAATAATATTTTAGCTCTTTCCACAAAAGCTACATTAGTACAAATTTGATTTCGTTTTAAGTTTGTTTGTCATACGCAATGAAAAAAAAAACACATTTATTTGTAACATACATAAATCAAAACAACCATTATTTGTTTGTCAGAAGTTACATTGTTATCCGTATCAAAATCCCGGAACAAGATTTCGTCCCATTCTTCAAGTTAAGCCAATATTTAGCGAGACCGGGACAACTTCCGCGAATGTGACCGGGTAATTTATAGCAGGACAAACTCAAGTTTATCGAAAGAACGAGAATAACTTTATTATATACTGACCGGAACTAGGGTGGACTCGGTCTCGGCAAAGAAATAATGGTCCACAAAAGTGCTTGAAAAAATTAATTTTTACTTTTTATATTTTTTACAGTTTTTTTTTCTATCATGGTATTTTATTGTGTTATACATTCAACAGCCACCTTAGCTGACTTTGTATCTCTATTGGTTTCAGTGTGTTTTTTAAATATTTTTGGTATAAAAGAGGTCTCGGTGTGGTAGTCTTAGATGTTCGCAGTACCCATAATACAAAAGGAAAAGCTTATTGAAAATAGAGCTTCAAAGACAATAACAATAACTCATACAACAACACCCCAAAGTGAACGATATAAACTGCCCTGGAAATATAGCTTTACAATTTTATTGGTATTCTTGTATTACTGGTGGTAGGACCTCTTGTGAGTCCGCGCGGGTAGGCACCACCACCCTGCCTATTTCTACCGTGAAGCAGTAATGAATTTCAGCTTGAAGGGAGGGGCAGCTGTTGTAACTATACTGAGACCTTAGAACTTATATCTCAAGGTGGGTGGCGCATTTACGTTGTAGATGTCGATGGGCTCCAGTAAGCACGTAACACCAGGTAGGCTAAAAAAATTATTGGATGTAGTGAAAAACACAATACCCGAACTTAATGATACAGTTTTGTTTACACCTGTACCGTTTTACGTCATCCCATTTTTCCCTTGTCGAAGGAATTTCTGTGCAATGACGAAATATGTCGCGTTTGTCCGGCGCGGGACTCATTGTAAACACATTTCGCGAATCGTTTGTATGCTCTCTGGAAAACGTTTCCACTGTTATTATTATGCTATTTAATTTAATCGTACATTTTCTTCAGGCTTAGCGTTCACGTGAATCCTTTCTCAGATTTATACTGAGAGACAATGCCGATTTTGTTTTAATATCAAGATCTGTTTAGCATGTTAATCCTTTGCTTACTTTATCTATATACCTATATATAAAAATGAATTGCTGTTCGTTAGTCTCGCTAAAACTCGAGAACGGCTGGACCGATTTAGCTAATTTTGGTCTTGAATTATTTGTGGTAGTCCAGAGAAGGTTTAAAAGGTAGATAAATATCAAAATGCTCGGAATTAAATAAATGTAACAATTTTGTTTTTTCTTTGATGTGTCCCCCGTCGGACGGATTCCTTTTGTTTGTTTTAAGTTTATTTTATAAAAAAGTTAGGTCTTTTATTTATCGATTGAGGCACTACGAAGTATGCCGGATCAGCTAGTTCATTTTATAAAAGTGTGCTGTTTAATTAAATCTACTATTATGGTTTATGTTTTAATGTTAAAACTTAATTTAAAAATAATAATAATTAGGTAGACATGTGTGTGTGATGTGAATATAGTTCTATAATGAAGAAAAACATTTTTGATTGTCTCGTTGGTCTAGGAGTTCGATATCTCGTCAGTATCTTTAGTTATCCCAGGTCTATGCGCTCATTCTTGTCAAGTATCTGAGTTAATGGCACCCATGAAATAGAACAAAATCCTGGCCTTGTGTTTGTATTATGATGTACAAATGCTCGGACTTTTGATATACGACTATAATTGTATGCTTTTACATTCTGCCTATTTCCATGCCATGAAGTACTCATCAATTCTGGTATGAAGGAAGGGATAGCTGTTCTTACAATAATTCTAACTCATTAATAAGTCAGTCGACGATCGTGGCGCTATTGCGAATGGCTCCGGTGATCGTGCTCATCTACAGCAATACATAAACTATTCTTGTAAATGAATGAGAAGATATTAAATAACAGTAATTTTAGTAGTATTAACAGTGTCAGGTTTACGAAGATCCGATAATAACGTAATATAAATATGCATTAAGTTCATATATTATACTTACGCTAATAGAATATCGGTACAAAACAAAGACGTTCCAGTCAATAACAGCAGAAAATCCAAAGAACGTCTCTTTGAAGTATACAAAGGTTTTTTTTTTGTTGAAATAAATGAAAAGTGTCCAATAAAGTTTCATTTGCCGTCCACTCGGTAGGAAGCAGGACAGATATGATACTGTCAAGTCCCGTTTACGCTCCACTACATCTATTCATGGCGACGTCTTAACAGATACTTGACAGAACAAGAACGTAACTTTCTGCGTTTCGAAATAATAATCTGTTGATTTTTTCTTTCTCGATTTGAATTTGTTTCTTATAGTATTATTTCTTATAGTATTATATCTTATATTGTTGTATAGTAAGGAAGTAATTTAATTTATTTGTATCTCACTGAATCGCTAAATTAAATCTGTTTTCAGGAATTAAAGGTTACATAATCCCCGGCTATCAAAAAATAATATAAACATACAACAACGACTTTTGCTTGCTTCTAGTAAATAATGTGTCAGACAGACAAGCTCATTAGCTCTCATCTAAGATTAAGCAGTTTCCGGAGGACAAAAATCACAGCATGATTTTTTTTCCTACCTATGCTGGTAGCATTCAGAGGCTATTTCAGTTTCACCTTAGCGTGTAGGTGAGCTCTTGGGGTTCAAACCGGAAGTGTTGCTAGCACTGGCCCTAGCAAGAGCATTGCTTCACAGAGAGCATGAATGTTGCAACATATTCTTATGAATGCATTATTATTCATTTTCGGACTGTCGCTTTTCTCAGAAAAACTGAAGAACAGAAAAACGTGCAGGCTCATTGTAGTGATAAAACATTATAAATATTAATTACATTATGTTTGTGATTTTTATATAGTTTGCACGCTTTTGTACATGTTATTTTGTTATGTATGTCAATTTTAAATAGTTGTGGTTACAATAAATAATAATTAAATTTATAACAAAAGAAATAACAAAACAATCAACATAAGATGTAATAGTCAAGCTAGAATGTTCTCCTGTGCTAAACGGGTTCGGGAAATATATACGCTAAAAAAAAGAGCAAATAGACACAGACCACGATTGCCAAATCTTTGACGAAGATTTTGACTTCTTCCACCTCGTTTCCGTAGTCTCATAGATAGGGACAGCCTTCCAAATTTTCACCGTGATATTACTGTCCATTGTACTACATACTCAATTGTATGTCCATAATATGTATTTAAAACAAAGATGCTCCTCGCGGTTTTATCCACCTTCAATTTATAATTGTGAAAAAATATACATAACAGTTAGCTTTTCCCGTAACTAATTGCTTATGTCAATTTCTAGTCCATAAACTATGGTCAGTCGATGTTTAGATTCGTTGGTAAGTAAAATTACCGACGATGAGATTAAACCGGCGCTTCCCGTGTAATTTACCATGGTATAAAATATCCTATGAGCTACAGTGAGTAAAATATTTTTCTGCGAAATTTCAGTAAAATTGTAACAAATATACAAAAAATCGTATTTATATTATTAATAAATATAATGATTGTGTAAATTTGTATCTGTTTTTATGTACAATCATCCTCACTCTATGAAATAATAATAAAAAATAAAAAATAAATAATAACCAATGGCCTTCTATGTTCTTATTTCTAAACCGTAACCGAATAGAAAGTTTGTCTCGATAAAGGCCTATTTAAAGCTACAAAGTGATCTCAAGTGAGGGCTCGCCGTCGCCCCGGGCAACGCTTTACCGGCGTTCTTATGAAAATTTCTACGAGAACTTCACTACTTTGTACCCGAACTTCATACGTCCGTAACATAACATACCCTTGTTTACCTTAAGCCGTCACTTTATTAAGTTACACCAGACATGCGAGGCATAAAATTCAGTTTGATGTCGCGAATTTTAGCTCACACTTAACGTTCATTAATTTAAATGTCATTTAAAAATTTCAATATTCAGTAATATTTAGTGAAAATATTTTCGTAACGTCTTACTCTTTGAGTTAGGTAATATTGTATCTTATTTATATTTGAGTAAATTACATCTTATTTTAACTAACAGTAGGTATACATTGTATGAGCAACATTCACAACTCATCATTTTGATTTCATATTGTTTTAGAATTTATTAATCCGGAATTATAACGCATGAGCTTGCTTATATGAGCAATTAGATATGTAGAAACTCTTAATTTTGAAATTAAAATTTAAAGAACTTGAAAAGGTATTTTGAATAACGAAAAACATGAAATTATATTCAATTAGCTAGTTTTAACGGTGCTAGAACAAGCTCCAAGGATTGACGATCTGGGACAAATAGCTATCCATTTCTAGCCCGCTGTCTTGCATTTCGGTTTGTTTTTTGGACTTGCATTTTTGGACTGATACAAATATCTACATTTAATTATGAATTCATCATACGTAGTATTACAATGCGAATACTGAACAAGGAGTATGTTTTGGGGACGAAATTGGATAATCGATTCTTGTATAGAACTCGAGAGAACGCAGAAATGGTGCGTTCACAAAAATTGTCTCAGTTTTACTGTGAAACATTTTTTCCACTTTACCCCGATGATTTAGTTGGAAGAACAAACAATATAGGGCGCGAACACGTGTTAACAGGGCCATAACCGTGCGAGTTAACTGCCAAACTTGGAGCCCTTTGTGAAATATGACGCAGTGTGAAACTGCCCTTATCGCTTAGCTGATTTTGTTTTATGACCTTACAGTGTGCAATTGCAGTTATTTATTGATTTTTTTAAAATAAATTTTCTACTGTAAGCTTAAATATAGTGTTAGTTATGGAATGAGCTCCCCTCCACGGTGTTTCCCGAGCGCTATGACATGTCCTTCTTCAAACGAGGCTTGTGGAGAGTATTAAGCGGTAGGCAGCGGCTTGGCTCTGCCCCTGGCATTGCTGAAGTCCATGGGCGACTGTAACCACTCACCATCAGGTGGGCCGTATGCTCGTCTACCTACAAGGGCAATAAAAAAAAAAACCCTATTTCATATGTCACACATTAAAAATTATAGGTATTCTAATTTTTCGCCCTTGAGAATCATCCCTAATTCTGAAAAAATTATGAAACTATTAATATTTTTTCATTCTTATTTTTCCAATCCATTTTCATTGTCGATTATCACAGGTGTGTCGAAAAGTTAAGATACATCATCGATTTTATTTTGTAAAAAGGGTTCGTAAAATGGCTGCAAAACCTTCCTTCGTAAGGCGTTTACGTGGCTGTAACTTTAGATTTAGTGTGTGATTTAATTTCGCAACACACTTCTTTGTCAGTTCAGATGTACTCATAAAACGATTTTCTTATTCTTTCACATAAACTTAGCAGGAAAATGTTTTATAAGAATTCGTTAAAAGGAAAAAGTCTTGAATTTTTTTCTCCAAAAAACGCGTTTCAAAGAAAATACTGCGTGTCGTATTTCTTGTTTTTTTAACTTACCGTAATTAGCCCGTCGACCACACCTTTGCGGCTTCCTTTGAACTTTGACCAGGGAATCCTATGGAATGCCTATTGTGTAACACGATCGTTTCTGTTTGCCGAGTTTCTGCTAAGCAACTCAACTATTTATGAGAGGTTTCCCTTAACTATTGATTTAATCTGGCTTACATAAATCGTGGCATTAATTTTACAAGTCAAATCTAACAATTCGGTAGTAGGCAAGTAAGCACTTATGCCGGCGGCGCCCTGCCTCGTAACTTAAGCGGCCCTCCCTTCACCGCTAAACAAATTTGACAGCTCCAAGTTAGGCTAAGTTTGTGTACGTACATACAAAATTACATTTAGACTCTATTCTAAGAGTACAATCTTAGCGGAATTATATTAAGGTTGATAATCGTCGTGCTGGATGTATTTTTATGCACGTTTATCTTTGTATTGCGTATTAAAGTTGGCACGGACTAGTTAGCATTGTGCCCACGTTGAAACAAGTTGTCATGATTATTAAGGTGTTTAGCGCTAAGTTAGAAACTGCTTGATTTTATCATGAGATTGTGAATTACTATAAAGCGTTATCTATTTATTATAGGTAGCATAATTCGGATGACAGTTAATTTTTTGTACAAAATTAATGTAAAAGCCTAAAGCAAAAAGTTAGGAGCGTTAAAATTGATATCAACATCGTAAAATAACTTTTATAAAATTCAGTACTCTCGCAACTTCATCGAACAATCATAAAAGTTCAATTTAATTGAAAATGAAAAGTAATAGTCTAATAAAAAGAACTCGTGTTACAGGTACCAGATAACGGAAATAAATGTAAGATTTTTATTATACACATACATAAAATATATTTAATATATTCTTTAACCCTGGAAAAGACATTTTATATTTATCATAGAAATATCTTCCCTTGGCGAGATTCAAACCCGCGACCTCCTCAGGTAGTGACCAAGTCACTTCTTTCTTCTTCTTCTCCATCGCTCCCTCATTGTTGAGGATCGTGACTCCGTTTCAGCTTGTCGACTGCCAGCCTACATCGGTTCCGGTCAGTTGCCTGGTGTAGTAATAATATAATAATTTCACCTAACTAATATGCTTCTATATTACGCGCAATATAGTTAGGTGAAATGAAGTTCAACTAAAACGTACTAGTTGAAGTCATAATCAGTGCGCACCTCAAAATCGCGGAAAGATTAAAGTTTCTCTTGAAATTTGCATAGAATACATGAATTTATATTCGAAGCAACTCTCTGCTCTCCGTTGATAATCATTTCATACACCTCCTTGCTTACGTTGAACTTCGCGTTTAAGTTTAGCACCGCACGCTTTGGTAATAAAATTAGGCAAATTTTAGTCGCGCTGCTGAGTTTTGATATTAAAATGATCACCCGCGATAAATCTTCATTCAAGTTAATTTTTTTTATTAAAATTGAAAGTTTGATACATTACGTTTTTTTTAAATATACCTAATATTCTAATTTTGAATAGCATTTTTTTTTAATGGTTTTGCTTATTTGAAACATGACATTTTAGACGAACAAACAATCACAAAAAGATAGCCATTTCCAACTTGACCACTAAACAACGAGCATTTAATTATTTAAAACGAGATCGCGAAAAACGTTGGATTAATTCAGATTTGAATTCCCCGAGTCAGGAGCTTTTAAATTCGCATAAATACGACATGTCATGGGTGGACGGCTCGTTCTGCCTTTATCAATTACAGCGAGGGCTCACGTCAAAAAAATGTGAAGCGAAAAAGAGTTACACGTACCGCCGTTTAATATTCAATTAAACGTTTATCGAACGCGCAACGCACGGAGTGTACTGGATGCGTCATGCCACTTGAATTGATTACAATTTTTGAAGTGAAACTTCTTTAGGCGCATGAGGGTAAAATTTTTACAGAACGTCACGCAGGTATGCAACGGAAGTGACATCAAACTACTATTGAAATTAAGTACTTGTCAAATGTCAATAGTAGTAGTTGTTGTATTTTTCCAACTGGAAAGGCAAATGTATCATACCATACAGCCTAATATTTTATAATTTTTTTGTGAAAAACGTTAATAGGAATTGAAATGAAAAGAATTTGGAACATTAATCAAGTAGCATGAAATTAAATTAGTCATTTCAATTGGCAAAATATTAGTCATTTACAATTTAGAAATCTAAACATAATGTGACTGTCAACACTGAGATTTGAGATAAACATTTGACAGACTTTTGGCGCGAACATATCTTCCTTTTTCGCTTTCTCTAAGTCTCGGAAATCTAAAGTTTTAGATTTGTGTGAATATAAGCAAGACTTATAAATTAGTTCGCCAAAAAAGTTTCACTTTTGACATGTGTACTTTATACGCACGTATTTTTTTTTTTTTCGTTTAGCTAATAATACAACAGTTTTTTTGTATTGCTTATATGGGTAGACGAGCTCACAGCACACCTGGTATTAAGTGGTCACTGGAGACAATTGACATCTACAACGTAAATGCATCACCCACCTTGAGATGTAAGTTCTAAGGTATCAACAACAACGGCTGCCCCGCCTTTCAAACCGAAACTACAAACAGAAATAGGCAGGGTGGTAGTACCTACCCGTGCGGACTCAAAAGAGGTCCTACCATCAATAAAAAACCATTATGTATACAACTTAGCTAAAGTCTTATAATGAACTGCCTTACTAAATGTGCACTGGCAGGAATTGAATATCTTTGAAATTCCGAAACTAAGTCTTCTTGTTTTATTAGGATAAGGATTTTTGTTCTATGAATGTTCTTGAAAAGTATTCTGTAAGATCGCGGAGACTATTCAAAATATCTCATATGGTGAAATGAAAAAAAAAAGCAATTCAATACAGATGTTTCTAATTATCATTTTAATAATGATTAAAAGTAATATTATGGAATTTATCATTAATCAAAGTTTTTTAACGGCTTCGCGTTTTGGAAGTGGCTATATGGATATCACTCGGAAATTAACAATCAGTTTCGAAAACCAACATGGTAATGCACGAACGCATTGAAACGAAATGCGTAGCGAGCCGCGATTCAATAAAAAATTAACGTATATTAATTACAAGTGGCTTAACAAACGAAAAATATTTGCTCATTTGCAGGCGCACATGATAAATTGTAAATTACTCGGAAATGTGCGTTCGGCGGTTCGTCGAGGTTAAATTTTAAAATGGCCGAACAGCAGTGGAAATGAAATTCGCGGGCAAATAATGAGGGGCAAATTAAAAATGCAAAAATTGATTAATGGACCGTTCGAACGGCAAATATGTACTTAACAAGTACGGGTAGAAAGTGTGCTCCGGTGTGTCGCGACATTTATTTTTTCCATACGGTACATTAATTTCGGTTTACGGAACGGTATGATATATAGAATTCTCGGATCAGATCAGCGCAATTTTGGATTGTCTTTTTTTTTTTATTGCTTAGATGGGTGGACGAGCTCACAGCCCACCTGGTGTTAAGTGGTTACTGGAGCCCATAGACATCCACAACGTAAATGCGCCACCCACCTTGAGATATGTTCTAAGGTCTCAAGTATAGTTACAACGGCTGCCTCACCCTTCAAACCGAAACGCATTACTGCTTCACGGCAGAAATAGGCAGGGTGGTGGTACCTACCCGCGCGGACTCACAAGAGGTCCTACCACCAGTAAAGAAAGTGTCTAAAGAAAGTACAAAGAAACGATTATCTTAAATATGATTTCACTAGCTTTTGCCCGCGACTCCGTTGGCGTGGAATAGATACTTTGGCATAACGCTAAATTTTACCCCCACTTCATTAATGTAAGAAAGTGAAAATATTTTTGAATTATAAAATGTTAAGGAGCTATTTAAACCCCTATTTTGAAACATTCTTTATTGGTGCTCCACTTGTATTGGTCTTACCGTGATGTTATATAGCCTATAGCCGGACCAGAAGTTCCTGAGATTAGCGCGTTCAAACAAACAAACTCTTCAGCTTTATAATATTAGTATAGATAGGTATAACATCATACTGCTTAAATTAATTCTAATTTATACATAAAGTTATGTTTATTCGTATTTTATGCGTGGGTATTTTTATAATTACAATACCATAGCGATAGCAATCTATTATAATTTTAACACATTCTTTTAATTATTCAAGTTAATAGAAACAATATTGAAACGACAACCTCACGATCGATCTGGTGTTAAGTGGGGACCGGAGCCCATAGATTTCAACTACGAAAATGCTGCTATCCACCTTGAGACATGAGTTCTAGGTCTCAACTTTTACAGTACAACGGCTGGCCCACCTTTCAAACCTAAACACATTATTGCTTCACGGCAGAAATAGATAGGCTGGTTGTACCTATCAGATCGGGCTCACCAAACACCCTACCAGCAGTAATTAGACATATCATTTTTGCGGGTTTCATTTTTATTGCACGATGTTATTCCTTCATCATAGAAGTCATTCGTGAACATTGATTAAGTATGTATTTCATTAGAAAAATTGGTAGCTGCCTGCAAGATTCGCACACCGGCGTCGATGTTTTATCTTTTAAGCCATATTGAATTCAAAATATATTCAATCATATCAATAACATCATCATCATGATATTAAATAGTTATCGGCTGTTGATATGTGTGCGAACTTAATCGGACATTTTGAAATTGATCAAAACTAAATTATAAAAAGACTGCACTACACATAGACATTCCATTATTTTATTAAAAAAGGGTATTAAATGAGCATCTTATATATGTACATCTATGTAGTAAGTACAATTTAATATGAAATTCGTGTTTTATATTTGCCGACAAACACAATTAGTTGCATGCCGTGTGCGAGAGCATTGTAATTGCAGGACTGTTTAATGAAATGTTTGCTACGGCCCGGGGCGTTTCGCAATACGCAAGCATATTATCTACGTATTTTTTAACTGTTTGTTTGGCGATTAAATAGCACTTTGAACATTTGCTTTTATTAAAATGCGTATTTTTTTTCTAGAAACAAGAACTAAGTTAATCTGTCGGATGAGTCGTTTGAGTCAATTATTTCATAATCATAGTCATTATTTACATTAGGTAGGTTTTATCTGGAAAGTGTCTGGCAAGAGGAAGAGAGGCCGCCCCAGAACAACTTGGAGTCGCTCGGTGGAGCAGGAGCTAGGGGTCTTGGGCATGACGTGGGAGAAGCTAGAACAGACTGCCCAAGACCGATGTAAATAGAAAAATTTGATTCGAGCCCTACACCCCCGCAGAGGGTAATAGGAAAGAATGATGATGATGATGAGGTTTAATGTTAAGTTATTAAGAATGGAATTTTCACTCAAAGTTCAATATGATGTACCTAATAGTTTGTGGTTATCGCACCATCTCCTTTGAGGCGGCGTGTGTACTGGCTGGGACGCCGCCTTGGGTTCTGGAAGCGGAGGCGCTCGCCGCTGACTATCAGTGGTGGGCTGACCTTCGTGCCCGGGACGTGGCGCGTCCCAGCCCCAGTGTGGTCAGAGCGCGGAGGGCCCAATCTCGGCGGTCCGTGCTGGAGTCATGGTCCAGACGGCTGGCTGATCCTTCGGCTGGTCGTAGGACCGTCGAGGCGATTCGCCCGGTCCTTGTGGATTGGGTGAATCGTGACAGAGGACGCCTCACTTTCCGGCTCACGCAGGTGCTCACTGGGCATGGTTGCTTCGGTGAGTTCCTGCACCGGATCACAGCCGAGCCGACGGCAGAGTGCCACCATTGTGGTTGCGACTTGGACACGGCAGAGCATACGCTCGTCGCCTGCCCCGCATGGGAGGGGTGGCGCCGTGTCCTCGTCGCAAAAATAGGAAACGACTTGTCGTTGCCGAGTGTTGTGGCATCGATGCTCGGCGACGACGAGTCGTGGAAGGCGATGCTCGACTTCTGCGAGTGCACCATCTCGCAGAAGGAGGCGGCGGGGCGCGTGAGAGACGCGTGAGAGACGTGCGTGAGAGACGCCCTGGCCCCCGCCGTCGGGCGGGGGCCAGGGAGGCGGATCTCGCCCAAGCCCTGGCCCTCTAAGGGTTTCGGGTCCCCTTCACATGTCGGTCTGGGGACCGGCGAAGGGGGCCTAAGAAGACGACGTGCAAGGTGCTCTGCACGCGTTTTACGCAAGAGCATCCGGGTGATGGAAGGCCGACTATCCTCGACCTACGCTGGTTCTGACCCAGCGGGGTATTCCGTAGGATAACCCATTCTAACCGGCGCCATCTAGGCGGCCTCCGGATAGCCTGCCGACCGAGAGGGCTGGTGGTCGTGGCACCGACGACCGCTTCACTTTCCCCCCTTTGCCTTTTCATGGGTTCCGTCTCATGCGAGGCTCGGACGCGGGTTGTTGAGCGACAAGAGGTTTTACTCAGTTCGACTCCTGACGATGTTTTTCACAATTTGCGAATCGAGGCCCGGCGTACACTCTCCTTAAGTGGGGTTTCAGTAAGGTCTTTCACCTCATCAGTCCAACGCATGGGGATTCGTCCACGAGATTGTGTTGTCCACACTGTTGACGATAACCTGTGAGAGATATTTAGTTCTTTTAGGATCGAGGCGTTCGTGCGATGCTCAGTCCAAGATATACGGAGCATCCATCTCCAGCACCACATTTCTAATGCATCGATCCTTTTTTTCTCTTTCTTTCAAAGTCATGGATATATTAGAATCTATATATTAATACGTGAAGCAAAAACTTTGAATCCCTTTTTACGAAAATTGCGCGGACGGAGGAGTATAAAATTTCCCACACTTATAGAGAATATAGAGAAGAAGTGCACAATGCTAATATTTTTTTTTTTAATAATTCATAGAAGATACATTAAATCAATAAAGAAAACATTACACACACTACATACCATGTATTTGACGCACACACGCATGCATACTATTTATTGTCAAACTTTTCTTTTTTTTTTTGTTCTTGACGTCTGTTGTCAAATTGAGAATAGATTAAATATTGTTTTTCTTTGTTAATATTTTTTATAGTGTAGTCTTGGCCCAATTTATGATTATAGAAGTATAAAATACAATCATAATAGTGTACAAACTTACAATTCCAATTAATTATAGTCGAAATTCGACTACTGCGGAACCTCTAGTACGAATGAATAAAACAAAAATGTTGGTGCAAATTAAAAATTTGACAAAACTTAAACCAACATTAAATGGTTGTTGGTAATCATAACTTAATCGCATCAATCGCAAATCGTCCATTAAACACGCGCTAACGTTTCGCCGGACCATTAAGTACGGGGAAGTAAATCGCTTCGTATCGCGTGCTAAACGCATATTCGGTGTCATAACAATGCCGGCTGCAGCCTTCAAAACCCGTCATGGAATACGTAATTTTGGACAAGACCGAAAGAGACCTTATAACTTTACGACAAAGATCCCTGGAATCGATACCACGAGATATACAGTGTTAATGCTATGACGGAAAATGTGATGGATGTGAATGGTTGCGGATACTATAACAAAATATCAATAAATATTTCGACATACCTAACGCTATAGAATAAATAAAGTAAGAACAAGATTAACGTCTAAGCTGTTTTTACCTGATTCTAATATTGAAATGATAATATTATTTTCAAGGTATGTGTGCCCATTTTTCTTTGATTCTGTCGCCCTAATAACGTTATGGATACGATATATTTGTGTGTTATATGTTACGTCGTTCGATTCGTTTTTTTGTGGAATTTTTTTTTTTTGTAGCTATGGAACGAACATCTTACGAGGATTTCATATTTATGGGACTCGCGGATATAGAAAAACATGACGACTAGTATATTAATAATACGTTTGAGAACTAAATAGCTGTACTGTATATTAAATATGAACATGAAATACAAAACGGTTATTTTAACAATGTTATGAGCGAATTTTTAAAAAGTAAGGGTAAAAAAGTAAGTCATATTTTTCAATGCTACTTGATTAAACATGTTTCTGCCTCAAGAATACAAAGAGATGTATCCGTTGTCTTGGTTAAGATTATTTAAAATAAAAAAGATGTGTGGTGTCGTGGGATACCGGATAGGAACGAAGTTCCTTATTATAAAAATATTAATTTTATGTTCTATTCGAGGTATAAAGAAAATAAAACGGGAGGTTTCGCAATAACCCACGGTCATTCGGTAACGTGCGAACTTATTGTGGTACACTTCATTCACAGTTGTTTGCATAAGAGTTAGTGTATTGCGCAAACGAACGCTCTGAGATCGTGGTCAATGAATGATAAAAAAATATGTTATTTTTTGTACGTTATTACAAAGTTAATTCGTACACTGTGTGCATTACTAATAAAAATCTTACGTTACGGACGTTTTTCCCCGGTTAGGATACCCCTCCGCATCGTCCCATAAGGAACTTCGTTCCCAAAACCAATTATTTTTCTCAGTTAAATAAACGAATAGATTTACGTATTTTGTATATTATGATTGATTTAAATTAAATTCAACGAAGCAGTACGAGATCTTATTAAAAACTCTCCATTAAAAACTTCTATTGAACGTCCATTTTTCGGTACTCCTCGATTCGGATGCATTTTCCGGGGTGCCATTCGCCGCGAGATCGCAACGATAAAACGCCACCATGCAACACAATACCTCACTAAGCACCGTAAACTTGTGAATTATTAATCTCCTTATCAAGCCAATAAACATGGCTGTGTTCATGAAAAATTTAATAAATCGCTCGCTTAATTTATTGCGGCCAGACTTCCGTGCATTTAAACGTGTAATAGTCGGTTTTTGAAACGAACTGCTTTCCAGAATACACAATGTGATTTTTGACATTCCACAGAGGGCTGGCAATAGTTTTTGAATGCAATGCGCTTTTAGAATGCATTCCTCGGTGCGCCGCGCGGTCATAAATAGTTGCGGCGGACTGAAAAATATCATTTTAATTTATTCACTTATTTGATTTATTCTACCTTGAATTGTTTTCATAATAGAAGTAGTTTATACAGATAAAACAAGTGTGAATACTCAAATAAGCAGCTAAAACGATTTGAAGTAGTAAGGCGTTTCGGTTTGAAGGGTGGGGCAGCCGTTGTAACTATACTGAGACCTTAGAGCTTATATTTCAAAGTGTTTGGCGCATTTACGTTGTAGAGACGTCTATGGGCTCCAGTAACCACTTAACATCAGGTGGGCTGTGAGCTCGTCCACCCATCTAGGCAATAAAAAAAATCAATCACAAATTTCGTTTATGACCTGTTTTTCTACACAATCACGTATTATTTTGAAAGCCTAAAATAACCGGAAAAAGGAAGGTGCATAGACGCAAGAAGATATTTCAACGAAACAAGGAATAAAATTACGATTCTCGACCGAAATTTTGTTAATTTAAATCGAAGAGGAGCAGTGAATAAAGGCTTATTAGTGGTCCAAGCCAAGATAAAGGAATAAATTGTGGACGCGATAAATCAGCAAAGGATGGTTTTAATTATACATCGGTAGGAACCGCGTAGGAACTGTGCCACTGCTCTCCGAACCCGAAGCACATCTAGTGCAATAAAAAAAGGAATGTTTTCCTTCCTGGGAAGTAAAGACCTTAGCTATCATCAACAATACAATTTCCGAGAAGTAAATTTAAAAACCGTTACTTCTTGACTTAATATATGCTTTATTAAGCACTACCTACTGAAAATGGATTTCACAGCATACTGAAATCATTTCGTTTTGTTGCAAATATATTAAAATAATTATTTGTTATTCCTTCTTCATGATAGTCATATGTGAAAAAAAAAAGAATTCATAAACTATATCTATCTTAGGATCCATCGAACCACGACATAGTCTTACTATTCGATACGAGTACACTGTACCTACTAGCTTTTGTAACAAATGCATCTAAAGATATCAATAGATTTAATGCGATTGAAAGAAATCGCATGCTCCCGGTACATCTTCAACCGCGAAAAGGGTTCGAAAACAGACTAGAGGCGAAATGTAAATAAAGTTAATTATTGTTAGTTAAGTGATTTCAGACTTACAGAAATATATTTTACTTACAGTTTGTTGTTGGGGCTTAGCATAAATAAATATATTTACTTTAAAATTTACCGCTGTCCATAATTTGAAATGTAAATTAGATACAGGTTAAACTTCAGGCTCGGAAAAATGAATTTGTAATTTTAAAGCGAACGATGTTACAGTTTTGTTATGTTTGTGTTTATGCTATCCTTTTTTTGAAGTGAAACTTCTTTAGAATCGTTGTGATTTCAAATTCGATGAAACGAAATGAAACGAAACGAAAAAATAAGTGTGCCGCGATTGGCTTGCCGAAGCGGCTCCGAGCGGCGCCGATAACTCACGAAGCGCTCCACACGGTCTCGCGTCCCCGACTATTGGGTCAGAAAAGCATTGCCGCTCGACGTCAAAGGTGGCTGACAGGACATGTTCAAATTCCATCGACTAAAGCACGTTGCTGTTCAACAAGCCATTTTCAAGCCGCAGCCTAGATGGAACTGAAGGGGTAGTTAGGGCACAAGACGACATGCACAGGCCATATTTGCCAACGAAACAGCACCAGGAGTCTCAGTTGTTGGCCTATCCGAGGTCTCTCTAAATAACGCTGCGAACTACTTTGTTACTGGTGGTAAGACTTCTTTTAAGTCCGCACGGGTAGGTACGATCACCCAACCTATTGTTGCCGTGAAGCAGTAATGCGTTTCGGTTTGAAGGGTGGGGCAGCCGCCGATATAACTATACTTGAGACCTTAGAACTTATATCTCAAGGTGGGTGGCGCATGTAAGTCGTAGATATCTATGGGCTCCAGTAGTCACTTAACATCAGGTGGGCTGTGAGCTCGTCCACCCATCTAAGCAATGAAAAAAAAATCGCATGGAATTAGTCAGAAGCACCAGGGGTCGAAGAGTGCGATCATATGTAATTCATAGGTACAATATAGTTTATTCCATTGCTGTTTCACTTAGTTCTTATATATCGTCGGCAGTGATTTTTATATTATAATTTCTGTAGACTATCCTGTCTGTTACAAGGCGGAAAATTAAAACGCGCGCCCGTCAAAGTTTAATATTTATCAAGGACAGCAAACCTAGCAAAATTATGTACGATCTGTGCCTATATTGTCGAAAAGCAAGAGCAAAGGTAGAATTTTCTTAAATTATTAATTAAATTATTAAAATGTGATTGTTATTTAATGTAGGTATATATTTCAGTTTAATATTCATTACATATATCCCGAATGTTACTTTACTGCAAGAACACGATTCCCTAAATGGTCTTCCGAAAATCATTTGAAAAAAAAAAGGCATTGAACTAATGAATATAAAGAAGTAATTCTATCGTTTGCATAAATACATACACAAACTAGTGTTTGCAAAGACGAATGCTAGTGAAGTAATGTAAGCAGATCCGTTAATTAACATTCCTCGGTTGCACGTGGCCCAGGTGCAATCGTGTGCCAAGCGAAGCGTACCTTAAACCCTTATCTACATCAGTGCAGACTGAGTCAGGGATGAACAAGCGAAGCTGTAACATTCTAGTCTGAAATTCTGGGATTTCACTTAAATATAACCCTTTTATTTTTCAGTAAAATTTTAAACGTGACTGTCTAGTCTGGATATCACTTTACGCCATAAAGATTATAACTGTATACCCTTTATCTCTGATATGTTTGACATCTACGAGTTCTTAAATCATTCAATTGTGATTGGCTCTCCAGGAAAGATTTTTGTTATAGCACTATTGTCGTTCATAAGTGACGCGCGATTAGTTTTAAAAATCCGTATGTTTGATACAATTATCGATAGAGAACTGGCGAAACTGGGTTCGACTGGTAAGCCTATAATAACATCATGTCATTTAGGTGGGTGGCGCATCTACGTTGTGGATGTGTATGGGCTCCAGTAATCACTTAACACCAGGTGGGCTGTGAGATCGTCCACCCATCTAAGCAATAAAAAAAAAACGCGCTCCCTTCTCGCAAACGCAACAATCAAAGAAGACACATTAAACCAACGTTAAAAAAACGGCTTACAATATGAAGTGGTCGTATTAAACGCATCGGTTGGTCGAGGTTTCGCTTTGAATCTCGGCTTCCACGAGTGTTATTTTAATTATGAACATTATTTACCTTAATTAGAGTTTTTGCGGGGTGCTTGACGGTAGCGGGAGGCAAATTGGCGGGCCACTTTGAATGTGGCATAATTAGGATGCTGTTTTAGAGCATACACAGGCTTGGAGAGCTCGCGTGTTTGCTAAACTCCGTGTTGATGGGCTCAAGTTGAAAGCTCTCGTAGAGGTAATTAATTCGTTTGGATAAAATGAAACGGAGGCCCTCATTCAAAGGTAGGGTACGAATGATTATGAAGGCAATTACATGTAACACTCAACTACGAAATTCTGAAATTTTTGTTTTTTTATTTACGAATCGGATTTTGAAACGAATTAAGTGATCATAAATTGAAAGTGAGTTTTTTCATGTTTTTCGAAGAGTTATTTTTCTATCGAAATATGCGAAGCCGCAGTTAAACGCAACGTTTATAATTTGTGTCTGTGGAAAATTTAGTATATTCTATTGAATGTTTCTATTGAACAATCTGTCCTACGGTGGCTTTGTTTAATGCAAACTTCAGTTTCAGATAATTTTATCTAGCGTAGTATTATTATATTTTAAGCAACATCGCTCCTGGCTACTTTATTATTTGAAATAATACTGTATTTATTTATGTAATTCATGACACTACTTGAAAAGTTTACCTTACAGTCATTTTAGCTCAGTCCTCTCATTAATCTGATGAATAAAACATATTTGCAGATCGTTGTTTCGCAATAATCATTCGTCGATCGTTTCACTATTTGTATGCTAATTAACTGCCGTCAATTTAGCACTTTTGATATTGGCGATCGGGATAATCAGTTGTAGCCCTAATTATGTACAATTGTAAAATTTACTATGATTTGTAATTCTCAATCAAAGTCTTTTTCCGAGAATTGTTAAGAGAATTTATAGTTTTTTACCTTGTGTATGTGAGACGTTAGTTCCCGGCTCGGTAGTTTGTTTTAGCCGGTTATCGTCGCGACACACACACTGGGTCTGGACAAACCAATCGATCCCTGGTCGGGGATGGATACGGACCTTGCCCAGCAAGGTATCCTAGGTCCCCGATGTACGTCTAGGATTCAACAAATAGTGTAAATGCACATACGCACCTGGGACTGCCACACGGAGCTCCTGGACGCGTGCACTGTTCTAGAATCACTAGGCCTTGTTAATGTATTATAATTTAACTTCACCCGCGGTCGTCGATTTCGGTTAAGTTTAAATGTTCTAGATTCGGTTGCGTGTTGCTCGGCTCCCGTTCGTAATCGATGTGTGTGTGCATGCGATGTAGCTTCGCTGTCATTTGATGGATCCGAACGTGGAGATCGATTGGCGTTGTAAAATGTCAGANAAACTTTGCCGCCGTCATACGTACATTATTGCAATCGATTACTGATACCGATGTAAACAAACTTTTTCTCCACAACAACGCGACACCGCCGTACGGCCTCCCGTGTAGCACTTCAGTGGACGTATTCACAGCTGATTTGCCTGTGAATGCAAACTCCTCGTCTATTGTTCCTAAGAAAGTAATATCATGAGGAAGTAGCCACGTCTCTTGGAGTGCAATGATATCAGCAGATTTACATAATGACTTGACACAATCAATAGATCTATGGATAGATCTACAATTAAAACTCACAAAATGTGATAGATAGTTAGCATTGTGTATCATGTTGAGTGGTAGATAAACTCGTTCGTTCGTTAATTCTATTTCTAAAATTAATAAACTTTCTAAACTTTACACCCTCTGGCCAAAGATTGTCATTCAAGAAAACTGTCAACTTATTATGTGGAACAAAAATCTTGTAGGCATTATATTCTTTTTCTCGTTTCATATCGACTTTTTCTATCTTCACTGACACCTGCGTTTTGTGCAGTATGTAACTAGCTATATCATTCATTACCACACTTTTGTCCACATTATTGATAAATAAGGGTACCAAGATTTCTGCGGCTTTAAACTTGTATTGAAGTTCATATGACGCCGTTCCCATTTTACCAATAAACCGATTTTTGTATCGTTTATTTTGCACTTCAATCCATTCCTTATTAGGCTTGCTTTGCTTCCATACACCTGGTTGCCTTAAGACTTCGGCCATTGTTTTTTGGTTTTGCGATGCATTGATACTATTATTATACTGCATATTATTCTTATCTATTGATCGAATAGCTTGTACACAAGATAGTGAAGATGGCGCCGATGTCAGCTGTTGCTTATGAGATTCTTGTTGATGCGAAACCATATCACCACTATTATCATTAGCGCGCCCGGGTGTAAGGGGCGCTTGATCAATTGCGCCTGTAGATGCACATAAGCAATTATTTCTTTTATCAAATTGTAATGAACTTTGTTTCCTCGGTGTTACTACCCTACTTGGTTGATTGTTATGTAGATCAGTGACACATAAAACATCATTTTTTCTCATATTATTTACTTTAAAATTTTTCGTATTATCTACTGATGAGCTTATCAAGCTCTGGAAATCCGTGCTTAGTACTATAAATTCCTCACGATTAACGTAGTTATCTTTAATATTATTTACATCATTTCGTAATACTAAAAGATCTTTCAATAATTTTGTTACATCGATGTGATCAAAAGTAACCGGGGGTAGTTTTTGCAAATCTCTTGCTACAAATATTGGAATCTTTTCTGGGTCTGTTTGTTTGAAAATACTTATTATATCCTCCAAATTCCTATTCTNTGTGTGTGTGTGTGTGTGTGTGTGTGTGTGTGTGTGTGTGTGTGTGTGTGTGTGTGTGTGTGTGTGTGTGTGTGTGTGTGTGTGTGTGTGTGTGTGTGTGTGTGTGTGTGTGTGTGTGTGTGTGTGTGTGTGTGTGTGTGTGTGTGTGTGTGTGTGTGTGTGTGTGTGTGCGTGTATTAGTATATTCTATTGAATGTTTCTATTGAACATTCTGTCCGATGGTGGCTTTATTTAATATATCAGGTTTCAGATAATCTTATCTATTGTAGTATTAAAAATATTTTGAATAACCTCGCTCCTGGCTACTGCATTATTTGAAATAATACTGTATTTATTTATGTCAATCATGAGACTACTTGAAAAGTTTACCTTACAGTCATTTTAGCTCAGTCCTCCCATTAATCCGATGAATAAAACATATTTGCAGATCGTTGTTTCGCAATAATCATTCCTCGATCGCTTCACTATTTGTATGCTAATTAGCTGCCGTCAATTTAGCACTTTTGATATTCGCGATCGTGAAAATCAACTGTAGCCCTAATGATGTACAATTGTAAAAATTACTATGATCTGTAACTCCCTAACAAAGCCTTTTTTTCGAGAATTGTTAAGAGAATTTATAGTTTTTTACCTAGATTATAATGATTTAATTTAATTACAAAAATGGTTCACTTGTTGTAGGGACTGGTACAATGAAAATGCCGTTCTTGAATAACAAGCGTCAAAGGTTTAACCGTAGCGTCTATACTATATCTAAGCATAGCTTTGAGAGTTGTTGTATGTGTATCTTAAACAGTTGAAGGAGAAGTTTAGTAAAGGGAATGGGAATTAAAATAATTAAAATTCATAACGCGTTAAAACTATCGCAGCTTAAGATATCGTTTAATTATGTGTGAATACATTGAGCTTATAGATAAGTAATTGAGGTAAACATAATTAAACACTTTTCTAAATCGACTGGACTTTTCTGGAAGCTGGTCGGCCGACGGCATCTGCCGCTCCGCCCGCATGCATTCCCCCCAAAGACCCACAAGGAGAAATTAATAGGGATGTGTGCGTTATAAATTGAAAAAAGATGTGTGGTATCATGGGACACCGCATAGGAACGAAGTTCCTTATTATAAAAATATTAATTTTAAGTTCTAATTTTTTTTAATGATTTTTTTATTGCTAAAAAACAACTACTTTACAAAGTTATCAACTTTATTTTATTCACAATGATCTATAAAAAATATATAATAATAATAATATAAAAAGAAACAGCTATTTATATGAATAATAATAACCGTCATCACGTAGACTATACGTTAGTCACTGTATAGCCATCATACTAAGACTATACATAAATAATAAAAATCTTACGTTACGGACGTTTTTTCCCGGTTAGGGTACCCCTCCGCATCGTCCCATAAGGAAAGTCGTTCCAAAATATATAAACTAAAAATGAACATACATACCTATAATTGTTTCAAAGTGTTTTTATATCAGTGCTCGGTTACGTTGCTGATTTTGAAAATATTGTTAGTATAAATAGATCAATTCATTTTTAACACTATTTTTTAGCATGCTATGTTCGTGTTTACGTGACGGTATCTTTGAACGTAATTTTGAGTGAGTTCAAGACGTCCGATTAACTCGAAAATTAACACCCCTATCAGAGACCGTGGGCAATACAATACCGTAGATTGGGGGGAATCGGCACCCTTTCCAAATTTTTATATACGATGTGTTATTATACATAGTTCATAACAAAGTATACACAAAAACTGAAAAAACTAGCTTGACCCAATTCGCCTTGGCTTTGGAGTGAATCAGGTTACGTATGGGGACAATAGAATTTTTCGATAGGGCTGCCATTATTTAGTTGTTATTATAGGTAGATACCTAACTTTAGGTAATTCGCTTTTTAATATCTCTAATGAGTTACAAAACTTTGATGACTAAATTAAGCTATTTAATATTCTTAAGCACAAAATAAAACTCATTTTCAGTTCAACAAAGTTACATCTAACAACTCGACCAGATTTGTCCCTATTTTACCTCTAGTCCCTATTCCCCCCAATATACTGTAATTTCAAAACTTCGCTCTTATATCCTGACTAGTGTCAACAAGCCAACAAAAACTATCAAATTAATTATTTTTGCTATTCACCTGGATAGAACCTGGATTCAAACGATTTTGTTTAGCTTTTATCTATTTTTTATTATTTACGTTGTCATACTAATTACACTTGCCCCAAATTGTGACGTCCATTGTGTTTCCACCAACCAAGAGGCATTAAGCCAATGTATAATATAAGTAAAATCTACCGAATCTAAGTAAACGACAATTTCAGAAATAGGCAGGAAGTCGGTACCCACTCGTGTGTGTTCCCTACACTCGATCAATAAGTTGGAAAGTTTTATTAGAATAAAAGAAATATACACACCGAACGCGAATTCGAAATGTATTCTTTTCCATTTTCCGAAGAGAAGAAATCCCCCGAGTACGTTTCTTAGATAAAAAAAGAAAAACAGGACTACTGACCGAACCTGCTATCGATACCATTAACTCACTTTAACGGCGCATTGAGGCTTAAGCGGACTTCAACGAATAAAGTATTTATTCTCTTTTATCTAACAGTGAAAAACTTGAAAATAATAATAATTACGTAAGTATTTTTACGGCTTATTCTCACGTCTTTAAAGGTCATTATATTATTTTTTAAATTTCGAATAATGTAAAGTGTTCTCGCGAAGACTGTAAAAAATACTTTAAAATAATCATTTTGAATTAAGAATATAAAAAGACTTTCCCACAACATTTTCGCACCAGCTACTTTATGTTGATGGTTCTATGCCGAAAGATTTCTCTGAAGTACGATTGTATAAATTCTCAATTGAATTGTTTAAGTATGTAATAAGAACAAACAAAATAACAAATGTCAATTTATTAAATTGAAATATCGTTGGATACGATAGAAAAAGCAGTAAAAAAATAATCCAACGATAGAAAAAACAGTAAAAACATTGATACTTAGTATTAATCTGTTTCGAACAATTGTCTTGGTATCAAAAATATATTGTTAATGTCAAAATCTTAACCGGCGCCATCTAGGCGGGCTCCGGATAGCCTGCCGACCGAGAGGGCTGGTGGTCGTGGCGCCGACGACCGCCGGTCCGGCGTCCCGAGGGGGAGGGTGATGGGAGAGATGTGCTCCGCACTAAACGCTTCACTTTCCCCCCTTTGCCTTTGCATGGGTTCTGTCCCATGCGAGGTTTGGACGCGGGTTGTTGAGCGACAGGAGGTTTTAGTCAGTTCGACTCCGACATGCCCCGCCTTCCATCCCCAGGGGAGGGCGGAAGTCCGGCGATTTCCTCCTGACAAAAAAAAAAAAAAAAAAACTGTACTGTACTGAGTATACTCAAACCATGTGAATCTTAACAATGCATTAGTGGACTTATAAATTATATTGTTGAAATACGAAACAACAAACCCTTTGGGAGTAAACGACGATAGTGGCATACTAGGGGTTTTAAGATGTAGAACTCCAAAATGTATGTATTTAAAGGCGCTCCACTTTTAATTACTCAACGCATGACTCAAAGCAGTAATGGCNCAGTACTGAGTATACTCAAACCATGTGAATCTTAACAATGCATTAGTGGACTTATAAATTATATTGTTGAAATACGAAACAACAAACCCTTTGGGAGTAAACGACGATAGTGGCATACTAGGGGTTTTAAGATGTAGAACTCCAAAATGTATGTATTTAAAGGCGCTCCACTTTTAATTACTCAACGCATGACTCAAAGCAGTAATGGCAATGGAATGGTGGTACCTACTCGTAATGACATTTACTCCTTCCCACCAGTATTTTTTTTGCGTATTGAGTCTTTTAACACTATCTTATTCTGTTGACGTGGAAGTCGTCCGTGAACGCACATTTCCATTTGCAACACTAAGAAAATATTTCCTAACTAGTAGGAATAAGTAGGATGCCGCTACCTACCCGCGTTTTCTCGTAATAGGCCCATAAAATTAAATTACAATTAATATTTAAGTTACTTTAAAGCATCGGTAACACTTGTAGTTGCAAGATTGATTGCCAAGGCTTGGCCATTTCGTTTTTGCGTGTTTATAGATTATTTAAGGTAATATCGGTGAAAAACTGCGTTACATTTTCTCGTCAATTAAGTTAAGTACGTTTTAATTAAGGTGCTAAAAAGAACCGTTATCTCGGTGTGTTTGCGTTGAGGCCGCGAAGCCTCGCGAACGTAAATCAACGCAGGAGACATCGCTAATGCAGGAGAATTAAAAAATACTCTGATTCAAGCGCGCTCTGAAATAAAGGACTTTGCGCAATCTTTGCGGGCGGTTAATGAATTACAATTTTGCTAATTTTGTGACGGGACTGTATTAAGAACTCGGCAAGCTATTTTTAGTAGTCTCGTACACGGGCAGCTAAGCTCACAGATCTTAAGGCATTATGCTGCTATCAGAAACCAGCATAATCTATTTAAATTCCCTGAGAAATGAAGTCTACATTTCAGTTACACAGATTCATCGGACTTGCGGCAGAACAACCCGTGCGCTTGTATCGCCTAGCCTATGGACAAAATATGGCCACCAATAACCGCGCAAAATTTTATATTTATATATATTATTTATGTTACGAGTGATTCTTTCCAATCGACATCAACATATTTACAAACATGAACGGAAAAACAAACCTGTAAATTAAATATACACAATAGACAGGTACAATGTTTTCTTAGGAAGCACGTGCCTTTACGAATTACTTCCGCAAAGAAGGAATTTCGTTGTGAAAAAAAGTTATGCCCAAAAAATTGTAAAGCAAGGTATTATGTGAGTTGGTGTGCGAAGATACCACCAACCAGTCTAGCTCTTTTTTAACACATAGCCGTGAACTATAAATATTTTTATATATATATTTTTTAACACTGGACTACGTGAACTCACAAGTCGATGGACCACCAGTAAATATGCAAATTAAAATTTTTGCCCGTTTGATTTTTAGAAGTCGAATGAGCATGACATTTGAAAAATGGATACTTGCTAGGGGGATTCGAACACTGGCACAGTTGCATCGCTCGATACGAACGCACCGGGCGCCTTATCCTTCAGGCCACGACGATATCAAACTTTTTCCCTGAAGACATGCGTTCCGAATCAAAGGGTGGGACAGATATGAAACGTAGAACTGAGACTTCAAACTCATGTCTAAGGCGACGGTATTTACGTTAAAACAAGGACTTCGGTAACCATTTAACACCCGATAGGCTGTGAATTTGTTTGCCCATCTAGTGCAATAAAAAATAAGAACTCTAAAATGTTTCTTTAATAAAACAGTGATACTAAATCTGGCGCTGCTTCCGCGAGCACCGCTAAGACAATATCATGAAAAATTGCAGCGGTAGTACGCCCTCCGCCGACATCTTAATTAATCATTACAGATTAAATGTGAAATATTAACTGAGATAAAAATAAAAGATCTAGAATAGGGAAATAAATCATGATTGAAATTAAAACTTTTCTAAATGCGAAGTAAAAATAGATATTCTTTTTTCGCCAACCTCGATTGCTACCGTGGCCGCTTGAAAAAAGTAAACAAACAACAACTGCCGAATAATCACTTATTGATAAAAATCATGATGTGCATGCATTCAGTTACACCGCTATACCAGAATTCAAATGCAGCGGTAGGCAGCGGCTTGGCTCTGTCCCTGGCATCGCTGAAGTCCATGGGCGACGGTAACCACTCACCATCAGGTGGGCCGTATGCTCGTCTGCCTACAAGGGCAATATAAAAAAAAAAAAAAAAAAAAAAAATCGAATAACAGGTAAGGACCGGTGCTGTGTGTAGCAACGCTTCAAACTAATATTACCTAGTATTTGTTCACGAACCACTTCCGATATGATTGAAATGATATAAACGTAAACCATGTTCATGAACATTGTAATATAACGTTAACTAGTGGTCCCGCAGTAGTCGAAATTCGACTATAATTAATTAGAATTAGAAGTTTGAACATTATTATGATTATATTGTCAAAGACTATTTATTATACTTTATATAAACACAAATTTACCTAAGACTACATTTTAGACAAATATTACAAGACAAACAATATTTAATCTATTCTCAATTTTACCACACACTATGAGCAATAAGAAAAGTTTGACAATAATCTAATAGTATGCATGCGTGTTGTATGTCAAATATATGGTAGTGTCTGTAATGTATTTTTTTAATNCGATATGATTGAAATGATATAAACGTAAACCATGTTCATGAACATTGTAATATAACGTTAACTAGTGGTCCCGCAGTAGTCGAAATTCGACTATAATTAATTAGAATTAGAAGTTTGAACATTATTATGATTATATTGTCAAAGACTATTTATTATACTTTATATAAACACAAATTTACCTAAGACTACATTTTAGACAAATATTACAAGACAAACAATATTTAATCTATTCTCAATTTTACCACACACTATGAGCAATAAGAAAAGTTTGACAATAATCTAATAGTATGCATGCGTGTTGTATGTCAAATATATGGTAGTGTCTGTAATGTATTTTTTTAATTGATTTAATGATTTTTTTATGCGTAATTTAAAAAAATATTAACATTCTGCACTCCTTCTCTATATTTTCTATAAGTGTGGGAAGTTTCATACTCCTCCGTCCCCGCAATTTTCGTAAAAAGGGGTACAAAGTTTTTGCTTCACTTATTTAGATATAGATATTTCATTAAATAGGTATTATAGAAACGGATTGCTAAAAATTTTGAACTGGCTCTGATCGTTCTAAATGACGTTGCAATACCTAAATATTTATGAGGGGTCTGCGGGAGAATTGATGCGTAGTACCAGACCAGTTCCCCATATCTCTCCCGAACACTTTAGTGTCAGTGACGACATAAGTCATGTATGTGTTTCATTCTATTTGATAACTACCCCAACCAGAATTGAAACTCATTTATAGTTTAAGAGAGAACTTTAAAAGGAGAATTTTACTTCTTTTTTTTTATTGCTTATATAGGTGGACGAGCTTACAGCCCACCTGGTGTACCTAAAGTTGTTAATGGAGCCCATAGACATCTACAACGCAAATGCGCCACCCAAATTGAGATATAAGTTCTAAGGTCTCAATATAGTTACAACGGCTGCCCCACCCTTCAAACCGAAANAAGTTTGACAATAATCTAATAGTATGCATGCGTGTTGTATGTCAAATATATGGTAGTGTCTGTAATGTATTTTTTTAATTGATTTAATGATTTTTTTATGCGTAATTTAAAAAAATATTAACATTCTGCACTCCTTCTCTATATTTTCTATAAGTGTGGGAAGTTTCATACTCCTCCGTCCCCGCAATTTTCGTAAAAAGGGGTACAAAGTTTTTGCTTCACTTATTTAGATATAGATATTTCATTAAATAGGTATTATAGAAACGGATTGCTAAAAATTTTGAACTGGCTCTGATCGTTCTAAATGACGTTGCAATACCTAAATATTTATGAGGGGTCTGCGGGAGAATTGATGCGTAGTACCAGACCAGTTCCCCATATCTCTCCCGAACACTTTAGTGTCAGTGACGACATAAGTCATGTATGTGTTTCATTCTATTTGATAACTACCCCAACCAGAATTGAAACTCATTTATAGTTTAAGAGAGAACTTTAAAAGGAGAATTTTACTTCTTTTTTTTTATTGCTTATATAGGTGGACGAGCTTACAGCCCACCTGGTGTACCTAAAGTTGTTAATGGAGCCCATAGACATCTACAACGCAAATGCGCCACCCAAATTGAGATATAAGTTCTAAGGTCTCAATATAGTTACAACGGCTGCCCCACCCTTCAAACCGAAACGCATTACTGCTTTACGACAGAAATAGGCAGGGCGGTGGTACCTACCCGTACGGACTCACAAGAGGCCCTACCATCAGTAATTACGCAAATTATAATTTTGCGGGTTTGATTTTTATTATACGATGTTATTCCTTCACCGTGGAAGTCAATCGTGAACATTTGTTAAGTACGTATTTCATTAGTAAAATTGGTACCCTCCTGCGGGATTCGAACACCGTTGCATCGCTAGATACGAATGAACCGGACGTCCCATCCTTTAGGCCACGACGACTTCTCTTACTCTTACTTACTTGACTTACTCTTCTTCTCAAACAAGTATTACAATATTTTGACTACTTGTGAAATCCAGTCAGGCTCTGCTGGGGTTATGAAAAAGTCCTTCATCTAGCTCTTGTCATGATAAATTACGAAAACAATGAAAGAGGAATCGGTCCAACCGTTCTCGAGTGATCCGTGTGACTATGATTTTTTTGTTAAGGTCCATTTTTTACTTAAAAGGTATTGTGTATCATTATGTATTGTGTAAAAACACATCTAGAGATATGCCTTTATAAATGCCTTGTAGATACGTTGCTCCGTTGTGTTTCACATCATGATATTTGAAGTATGTAATAAGTCGAAGAAATTCACGCAATATTAATGGAAACAAAAAGAGGTTATGATAGCTTCCAACCAAAAATTAGGTCGATAAAGATTTATTAAAAAAAATAATCCGCCAACGAAACATTAGTAAATAATTAAAATGTGTTTAGAATCAAATTAACGTTTGCACTTTTGCTATTTCCTAATAACTTCTACTCTTTTTTTTAAAATCAATATATTTCAATTATAAGAATATTAAAAAATATAATTATTTCAAACGTTACGCTGATCACCGCCAAGGATTTCATTAAAACAAAATATTAAACGTTACATTATAAACTGCCGAACAGCTACCGCCATAATAAAATAGTCGTCAGATATGGAAATAAGATGGCGGGAGCTGCCGTAATCTCTGTTTTATTCTTTAACTTATTCCGTTCCGTGTCAGAGTTACTTTGCATTATTTTTTTCCACAAAAAAAAAGGAAATATGTTTCTTTGCTATAATTCTTTCTTGTATGTAATCTCATAAATTATCTACAAAATATTGCTCATAGCTATACTTTGAACTTTATAAGCTACTAGCTGACCTGGGAGACTTCGTTGTGCCTCAATCAATAAATAAAAGACCTAAACTTTTGTATAAAATAAACTTAAAACAAACAAAAGGAATTCGTCCGACGGGGGACACATCAAAGGAAAAATAAAAATTGTTATTTTTATTTATTCCAAACATTTTCATACTTATTTACCTTTTAAACCTTCTCTGGACTTCCACAAATAATTCAAGACCAAAATTAGCCAAATCGGTCCAGCCGTTCTCGAGTTTTAACGAGACTAACGAACAGCAATTCATTGTTATATATATATAGATAGATAGATATTTTTGCGGTAGAGTATTATTGGGGATGTTTCAATGCTAATATAATTGGACAAATACTATATAATATTGTTATTATTTTGATTTAAATACACATTCTGAGAGTATATCTTTGCAGTATATGTGTTACTTGAATGCCATAGCGATGGTTTGTCGAAGAGAAACCCGTTTCGAAACTGTGAAGCAGTAGTATACGATCATCTACAAGCATCGTTTATATTATATGATTCTGTGTTAAGTGGGTGCCGGTGCCTATAAATATCAACAGAGTAAATACCACCACCCAACTTGAGACTTGAGATTTCAGTTTTTACAGTGCAACGGCTTCCCTACCCTTCAAACCGAAATCCATTAGGTGCTGCTTCACGACAGAAATAGTAGTAGAATAGGTGTAAATAAATTAAACAGGGTGGTGGTACCTACCAGTGTAGAGTCACAATACATCCTACCACCATTAAAAGGTGCAATGCATGTAATGTGAATGCTGCCTTACATCTTGAGACATAATAAGATTGAAGTTTCAATTGTACATATAAAGGTTGTCCTACCTTTAACCATAAGCATTTGCTTATGTCTTATGCTCACTGTATTGCGATAGAAAACCTATTGAATGTTCACGTTTATAACCGCTGTATATATGTCTGACATAACATATATTTTGGAATGTTCAACTAAAAGTCGATCGGCGTGCTTTACCACTAATAGAAGTTAAAGTCGAAACAAAACATTGGCCTTCAGTTTCGTAGCCTATAATCTACGCATATAAATAGTGTTAGATAAATATGTATAATTAAAAAAAATATCTTTTTATTGTTTTTTTTTTAATTAGACATTAAATTTAAAATAAATTTTCAAATTAGATAACAAAATCTCTTCAAAGATCCTTGCTACTGTTATAGATCTAAAAGGCTTGAGATCGACAGTATCATGCACCACGACGTCTGGCTGGTGACTGAAAGTTGATCTGGTGGGCGGAGTTCCGAGTGGGCGTCAACGAACTCCGCCCATTCAGTGACTCCGCCTACCTAGAACGAAACACTAGTGACAGCTGGGCGGAGTTTACTGAAGTACCGTAGTTAAGGACACTTTATCAAGTAATTTGTTACCATCGATGCGAAATTTAAAATTTATTTGTCTAGCAAAATTTTCGTATGAATATTTTTTGTAATACTTTGTCATTAATGAGATCTCGTGTTTTGACAATATATTAAAGAATCAAACATTAATATGTTGATTAAGTTAAATTTATTTAAAACGGTGCAAATATACGTTTTTACTATCTTTGTAAAACTTAAATTGATTGAAACACAGAATATTATAATACATCATCTCAATATCAAACACACGTCTAATTTATCTGCAAATTTTAATGAAATTACTATATAAAAAAAATTCATAAAATTGTGAAATCATTAAATTTACACGAACAATTTTCAAATGCGCAGTAATTTTCAACTTGTATTTTTCAAATTTTAAAAATAATGAAAGATACAATTTCAAGAATTTTCTTTGCCGAGGCAGTGTTTAAAATTATCCTAAAATGAAAATGTTAAGCTCCACTTAAAGAGTTATGAGGGCGTCGCGAGATGACTACGAAAGGAATCTCTTTGAGTAAATTGTTAACATAGACGCGCCAATGGAATACTTAGATCATAATGTTCAAAGTAAACCTATTGTAAGTAACTGGGTAAATAAATTAATATGAATAGAATTTATTTAGTCAATATTGTAACATGTGTTTGTTAACATGATAAATTAAATGAATAGTCTGCGTGTTAATTGTTCTTTCTTGACTCGCAAACACCAATAGTTTTGCTCGTAAAATATCATAATCAATTGTATTTTAAAACGAAATTCAAAGCGTTCCAACTTAATGATTTTGAAGAATTCATATTGTGGCTACAATTTTTGGGCTAATTTTTTTATTAATTAAATCAAACAAATCGAACATATCGTATATTAATTATATTGAAAATATTTTCACAAAAATATCACAAAAAAATTGCACAGCAACACAATGTTTTAAAATAATAATTACAATATGAAACAATATCTTACCATTACGCTTCAGGGTGTCGCTTTACCTTAAAGCGTTATTCCAACCCTTTTCCAGAACGGACAACGACCCGACAACGACTTTGATGTCACTAAAACGACTCAAAAAATTCAACTAGTTATTTAAGTCTTTCATCGACAGTATAAACAATTTTACAAACATAAATACACTTTACAAACATAGATAGGATTAAATATATTTTCTATTTAATATTACCATGAATGTACAAGAAAAAGTACCATCGTCGTCTACATCTACTGATTAACAATCTTGCCTTGCACTTTGTCAGTTTTAAGATAAGCATAGAGGACAGTAGTTTTACAACGCCGTCGAAGTTTTGATATTTCAAATATTTATGTACTTATTGGCTTTAGTAATCACATAGTTTCAGATGTACTATGAGCTTGTTCGTTTATCCATCTAAGTTAATTAATGTTTATATACAAAATAAGACACATTCCCATAGGTACGTTAAGTGTCTTGCCTTCAAAAGTTGCGGCAGCGCTGCACAATTGTGCACACTACGACTAAAAAATAATACTTGTGACAATTATAGACTTCTATGAGCTTCTAGAGTGATTTGATCATCTGCCATCTATAGTAATAGAAAGGTACACAAAATCCAGCATTTTACTTTGTCTCTATAATAAATATGTATTTACTTAAATTCAATCATCTTCAAGTGATCGTATCTTTGTAACATATCAATGTGAATACAGTGACAATAGTCACGGAAGCTACTGCTCCAAACACCAGCGCATTGAATCAACGTAAACATGAAATTGTGACAATTAATGCTATTACTATGTTTTAATAAGCAGCATTTATGCAGACTATATTAAATGAATTATATCGCTTTCTTGATAGAATCAAGACGCAATAAAAAGGGTTTGTTCTTAAGTTACCTTGTTTTGATTAAACTAGTTGTCTGGGACATGCTCTTACATTCTATTAAAAAAATTACTGTAGCAACTGGGTTGTGTGTGTGTGCGTGTGTGTGTATGTGTGTGTGCGTATGCGTGGTTATTGTGTATAACTGAATTTAATAAATCGGAAAGTTTTAGATAAATTATATTGTTATTCGCTTACGATTATCACTACTCACGCTAGAGCTGTAGAATAGTAACTCAAAAATCGAACCCATTAAAAACCCCGTTACATGAGAAGCTTTAGATCAACGTCAAAATGGAACTCATAAAATATAAAGAAGACCAATAGCGTATACAAAGCGAATGCGAGTTGAGGCACTTTCACTATACAAGTCTTTGGAGCATCGGTCGTTTGTGACAATAGCATCGGAGATCTCGGTTTGTGGCTATTTCACCCATTAAAGGCGGTGCCATCGTGACATTACCGTATTAGTAAGGGCGGAGATCATGTAATTCTTTTACGGTTCTGGCTCCCTTCGATGATTAAGACGGTGCCATTGAGACCGTATTAGTAAGGGTGGAGATCGTGTAACTCCTTTACTGTTCTGGCCTCTTCGATAATGCCTAGGCTTGCATTAAATACACCATTCAGCTCCGTCATTTTTTATCCTCATATGAAACAAAACAGAGACAAGAGAAGAAAGTCTGTAATCCGCATATATCGGTATATCACTATCGTCTCAAACTTGCACAAGTTCTTGAATAATTGATTTTCTTAAGTTTCTAATATTAAAAGAATATCTTGCATATAACCTCTTAGTACCCCTTCAGATCAATTCCACTCGATTTACCAGAATAAACCCACAAATCGAATTGACAGGTTGCTGTCCAATATTTTTCCGGGGATTTTACCAACTGCCCCTCCGTCAAGACAATTAACCAAACGAGTGTTGGCTGATTTATTGGTGAGGTCGACTAAGCCGAATCGATACTGATACGGAATATTTTTATATAGATTCCTGTTCCACTAACGCTCCAATAAATACGGAGAATGAACTGGTAGAACGTATTGGGAACTCGCAAGGAAATCTACCACAATCCTTCACGTTTCTGCATTGAATCATTTAAAACTTACCCCTAGACAAGGTTGTGAGGTTTGCCTATTACTACTTGGATTTCAACCTCAGATCTTAATAGCGGCGATGGCACCATCATAGTCGTGGCGGCATAAAATTATGGGTTGGTGGAAAACCCGCAATTCAATACAAAATTGAGAAATGTGTGTTGTTCCTGTGACTATTGTCTTTTTAATCGCTTATGGTCATTGTGGCGTACATAAAATTAAATAATAGTTTCAATCAATATTTAACATCGTTGAGTAAGAAGTTGAAAATAGTATTTGAGTATTCATTTATTTATTTATTTCTTAAGTGTGTGGACGAGCTTACGGCCCACCTGGCCGGAGTCCATAGACACTTACGACGTAAAAGCCGCCACCATGCGTTTCCGTTTGAAGGGTAGGGCAGCCGTTGTAACTATACTGAGATCTTAGAACTTATATCTCAAGGTGAGTGGCGCATTTACGTTGTAGATGTCTATGGGCTCCAGTAACCACTTAGCACTAGGTCGCCTGTGAGATCGTCCAACCATTTAAGCAATAATAAAATAAAAATAAAAAACCTACCCCGAGACATAAGTTCTAAGTCTCAGTTTTAACATTACGACGGCTGCCCTACCCTTCAAACCGAAACGCATTACCGCTTCACGATAGAAATAGGCAGGGTGGTAGTACCTACCCGTGCGGAGACAATACGTCCTACCACCAGTAAGATACATATATCTTATCTTATACCTTTAAACGAGCAATTCTTGTATATATATATATATATATATAATCTGAATCTTGGAAACGGCTCCAACGACTTTCATAAAATTAAGTATACAGGGGATTTCGGGGGCGATAAAACAATCTAGCTACGATTTATTTTCAGAAAATGTTGTTTTATTCGTGTTTTCAATAATCAACTTTATCGATAATCAACTTTATGACTCTTCCCGACATCTATTGGCGAATAATAATACTATTTTACTGCTTTAAAGACACAACAAGATGGCGTTATAAAAAAAAAACGAGCAAAGCTCGGTCATCATCTATACTAATATTATAAAGAGGAAAGATTTGTTTGTTTGTTTGTTTCGAATAGGCTCCGAAACTACTGGACCGATTTGAAAAATTATTTTTCCATTAGAAGCCGACATTGTCCCTGATGAACATAGGCTACTTTTAAAAAAAAAAAATTATTTTATTTTTTGGTTTCATGTGTGTTTTAATGTTTCCGAAGCGAAGCGAGGGCGGGTCGCTAGTCTAGTATAATTTATACGTAATATTTGACAGATAACTTGACAGATAAGATGAGAAACGTGTGTATTGAGCCGTGTTCTGCATTAGCGCTGCCGACGCGCGATAAACAAATTCAAAGGTACAATCCTCTGTAATCCATCTGTTGTCCCCGGAATTTAATTAATGAACTTGTACCAATGACGTCATTATCCCGTTGACGCGAATTGTAATTGAGCACCGAATGATATCCGCGTACTAAAATCATCTTTATTTTAATTCAACGAGAATCGAATTTCCAAAGGTTTGTTTTGATGATTGTTAAAATAATTTATACCAGATAATTAACTACATATCTATTCTTAGAATAAATAATTTTATGGTGTATTTTTTTTTATTCTATGCTTCAAAATGCTTCAAAAATCCTATGTACACTTCCAATCATATGAGCTTTAAACAATTGGACACAGATTCGAAATTAAATTACAACCGAATCGGACATTCAGATCAATCACCCGTCGCAATCGCATTAAGTTGATTGTAGTGGCTCTCGAACTCCGGCATCTGTTATCAGTGATCACTGGCTAATTGTTCGTTAATCAGTCGTTAATTACCGCAAGCAGACCGCGCGTGACGTCATTATGCACTACTCTCTGCGTAAATCAATAACGCGCTCAGTATGTCCTGTAGCGAATAGTCAATATAATCATGCGTGAATCAATCAAAACAAATATGTATAATCGAGGTCTTCTAAATTTGCTATATCTAGTGAAAATGAAATTCAGACTCAACATCTCCACAATACAGCTTAGAGGACTAGACTAGGGAATTACCATGTAATTTTTCCATCATAATATTCATTTGCTTTGATATGCTTTGATGTTCTTTATTTGGCTACATTCAATCTGCCGATTCGTAATGAGATAGCTCAGTAGAATTTAAGGAACCGTAAGGAATACCGTATTCATGGTTGAAGCTACATACCCTAAGAATATATATAATAATATACCTCAAAAAGTTGCCTAGACTCTGGGTTGGGAAAAACTGATAGGACTTAGGAAAAGATTTAACGGTTACTTTCCTCCATTTCCTAAGATAAAGTAAGGATTCAAAACAATCAGGAAGTTCCTCCATGATAGTTGCCAGATTGATCTTAATCCACATTTAGGGTTTTTGAGCTCTTCATACCAAACATTCAACATTTTTATTAAACAACTAGCTGACCCGGCAGTCTTCGTAGTGCCTCAATCGATAAATAAAAGACCTAAACTTTTGTAAAATGAACTTGAAACAAACAAAAGGAATCCGTCCGACGGGGGACACATCAAAGGGAAAACAAAATTGTTATTTTTATTTAATTCCGAGAATTTTCATATTTATCTACCTTTTAAACCTTCTCTGTTCTTCCACAGATAATTCAAGACCAAAATTAGCCAAATCCGTCCAGCCGTTCTCGACGAGGCGGTTGGCCAACCCCACGTGGGGTCTACGGATAGTCGAGGCGGTTTACCCAGTCTTTTATGACTGGGTGAATCGTGGCCGAGGACGCCTCACCTTCCGTCTGGTGCAGGTGCTGACTGGGCACGGATGCTTCGGAAAGTACCTGCACCGGATAGGAGCTGAGCCGACGCCGAGGTGCCACCATTGTGGACACGACCTGGACACGGCGGAGCATACGCCCGCTGTCTGCCCCGCTTGGAAGGTGCAGCGCCGTGTCCTTGTCGCAAAGATAGGACCAGACTTGTCGTCGATGCTTGGCAGCGACGAGTCTTGGAAGGATACGCTCGACTTCTGCGAGTGCACCATCTCGCAGAAGGAGGCGGCGGGGCGAGTGAGGCAAAGCTCTCCTCACTACGCAGAAACCCGCCGCCGCCGAGCAGGGGGTCGGGACCAGGGTCCCGTCCGTAACCCGGCCCCCTAAGGGCTTCGGGCTCCACCCGCTTTGTGCGGAGAGGAACCTAGGCGTGGGGCGGCGTGGTAGGTCGCGTTCCCCCGACCGCTCCAGGGGAAGGTGTAACGCGGCGCTATCAATCGGGCTCTTGGCCCGTCGACCGAGGGAACCGGCGGTCGTGTTGCTGGCGGCCGCCGGTCCGGCGTCTGGGGGACGGCGGGATGGATGTAATGTGCACTGCGTAAACCCTGTCCCGCCGTCTCAATAGCTCCGACTGGGTTCCCACCCGGTCCGGGGTAGGGCGCCGGCTGTGAGCGGCAGGAGTNCTGATATTCGAACACCGGTGCATCGCTCAACACGATTGCACCGGACGTCCGTTAGGCCACGACGACTTTAAAAATATAAAATAAAAAATAAATAAAAAATATAAAAATTTCGGCGTTAATTTTTCGCGGCGAAAACAACTAAACTCATTTAATCACTGTACTATTCGCCGCGACTACCGCTCGACTCCGTGGCTCGCGCCGTCCGTATTAATGCATTTGTTTTGCTCGCCCGCCGCATCGCGCGATTCGCTCGGTACATTTCGCCGGTCGCTTCGCCGGTCGCCGGTGCGCGTGGCTTGTTAGGTACATTTCTATGCGCTTATTTTAGTCGCTAGACGCTTCGCCGTTCGCACCGCGCGAATATTCGCATCGGCGAATGTCCCGTGGCCAGGCTGTAACACTAGGTCGCCTGTGAGATCGTCCAACCATTTAAACAATAAAAAAAAACCTACCTCGAGACATAAGTTCTAAGTCTCAGTTTTAACAGTACAACGGCTGCTCTTCCCTTCAAACCGAAACGCATTACTGCTTCACGGTAGAAATAGGCAGGGTGGTAGTACCTGCCCGTGCGGACACAATGCGTCCTACCACCAGTAAGATATATCTTATCTTATACCTTTAAACGAGCAATTCTTGTATACATATAATCTGAATTTTGGAAACGGCTCCAACGATTTTCATAAAATAAGTATACAGGGGATTTCGGGGGCGATAAAACAATCTAGCTACGATTTATTTTCAGAAAATGTTGTTTTATTCGTGTTTTCAGTAATCAACTTTATCGATAATCAACTTTATGACTCTTCCCGACATCTATTGGCGAATAATAATATTATTTTACTGCTTTAAAGACACAACAAGATGGCGTTATAAAAATAAAATAAAAACTAGCAAAGCTCGGTCATCATCTATACTAATAATATTATAAAGAGGAAAGATTTGTTTGGAGGAGGATTTGTGGAGCAGGAGCTAGGGATCTTGGGCATGACGTGGGAGGAGCTAGAACAGACTGCCCAAGACCGATACAAATGGAAAAATTTGATTCGAGCCCTACACCCCAGCAGAGGGTAATAGGAAAGCATGATGATGATGATGAAAGATTTGTTTGTTTGTTTGTTTCGAATAGGCTCCGAAACTACTGGACCGATTTGAAAAATTCTTTTTCCATTAGAAGCCGACATTGTCCCTGATGAACATAGGCTACTTTTTAAAAAAAAAAAAATATTTTATTTTTTTGGTTTCATGTGTGTTTTAATGTTTCCGAAGCGAAGCGAGGGCGGGTCGCTAGTCTAGTATAATTTATACGTAATATTTGACAGATAACTTGACAGATAAGATGAGAAACGTGTGTATCGAGCCGTGTTCTGCATTAGCGCTGCCGACGCGCGATAAACAAATTCAAACGTACAATCCTCTGTAATCCATCTGTTGTCCCCGGAATTTAATTAATGAACTTGTACCAATGACGTCATTATCCCGTTGACGCGAATTGTAATTGAGCACCGAATGATATCCGCGTACTAAAATCATCTTTATTTTAATTCAATGAGAATCGAATTTCCAAAGGTTTGTTTTGATGATTGTTAAAATAATTTATACCAGATAATTAACTACATATCTATTCATAGAACAAATAATTTTATGATGCATTTTTTTCTATTCTATGCTTCAAAATGCTTCAAAAATCCTATGTACACTTCCGATCATATGAGCTTTAAACAATTGGACACAGATTCGAAATTAAATTACAACCGAATCGGACATTCAGATCAATCACCCGTCGCAATCGCATTAAGTTGATTGTAGTGGCTCTCGAACTCCGGCATCTGTTATCAGTGATCACTGGCTAATTGTTCGTTAATCAGTCGTTAATTACCGCAAGCAGACCGCGCGTGACGTCATTATGCACTACTCTCTGCGTAAATCAATAACGCGCTCAGTATGTCCTGTAGCGAATCTATACTAATATTATAAAGAGGAAAGATTTGTTTGTTTGTTTGTTTCGAATAGGCTCCGAAACTACTGGACCGATTTGAAAAATTCTTTTTTCATTAGAAGCCGACATTGTCCCTGATGAACATAGGCTACTTTTTTTAATTATTTTTTTTTTTTTTTTGGTTTCATGTGTGTTTTAATGTTTCCGAAGCGAAGCGAGGGCGGGTCGCTAGTAATTAATATAATCATGCGTGAATCAATCAAAACAAATATGTATAATCGAGGTCTTCTAAATTTGTCCGCATCTAGTGAAAATGAAATTCAGACTCAACATCTCCACAATACAGTATATAGGACTAAACTAATTTGCTTTGATATGCTTTGATGTTCTTTATTTAGCTACATTCAATCTGCCGTTTCGTAACAAGATATCTCAATAGAATTTAAGGAATCGTAAGGAATACCGTATTCATAGTTGAAGCTACATACCATAAGAATATATATAATAATATACCTGAAAAAGTTGCCTAGACTCTGGGTTGGGAAAAACTGACAGGACGTAGGCAAAGGCTTAACGATTACTTTCCTCCATTTCCTAAGATAAAGTAAGGATTCAAAACAATCAGGGAGTTCCTCCATGATAGTTGCCAGATTGATCATAAATGAACTTAATCCACATTTAGGGTTTTTGAGCTCTTCATACCAAACATTCAACATTTTTATTAAACAACTAGCTGACCCGGCAGTCTTCGTAGTGCCTCAATCGATAAATAAAAGACCTAAACTTTTGTATAAAATGAACTTAAAACAAACAAAAGGAATCCGTCCGACGGGGGACACATCAAAGGGAAAACAAAATTGTTATTTTTATTTAATTCCGAGAATTTTCATATTTATCTACCTTTTAAACCTTCTTTGTTCTTCCACAAATAATTCAAGACCAAAATTAGCCAAATCCGTCCAGCCGTTCTCGAGTTTTAGCGAGATTAACGAACAGCAATTCATTTTTATATATTATTATATAGAAGATAACATATAGACAATTCAATATGGTGTCCCCAACAAAAGTAGAAAAATAATAAGTATTTATTATTATATAAAATAAAAAACTAATTTCTTTTATTTATAATAAAAGAACTTAAAAGTAACAAATTAATAATTACAAAATAAAAATACTAACTAGGAAGCAAAAAACAAGCTATGTTCGTAAAAATATTGCGGACGGTCTAAGCAAAGAAATAAAACAATTTCTTAGTAATTTAAACATTTTCACATAGCACCATTTGAACCCCGTAATTAGCTTGCAGCCGTAACCTTCTCTAATATTACTTGTTTTTTGGTTACAATTAGTATTTTAATGATCTTCGGTATTTTGTTTCAATTAATAATTTATTTTATAAGCTATCAGTATCAATACGTACAAATGAGGTTTAAAAAAATTTTTTCAAGCTTTGCATAACTCCAGTAGCGTAAATAGAGTTTACTGTAAAGCTCTATAAGTTTCCTCGCCGAGTAAAGGTTTCTCAAAAACACGCTTTCATTTTACGTAGATTATTCGGTGTTGCACATTAATAATCATATGTTCAAACATTGGATTGATGCGATCAATGCACAATCAGTGCTCGCTAATCACTCCGGAGTAATGGCCGACGCAAATGACCCGACACAATGTGACGCATGTCGCTCGACGGTAATGTATTAGTGCGGACGTTGCATCATTGTTTAGGGATGTGAATTGAAATCAACACCGCAGCAGTTTCACGTGCGTCTTCTGCACAATCTTTACTAATGATATGGTATATTAGAGCTCACCGCCGCTTAGTGATGTGCTTAAGAAGAATGGCAGCTGTTACAATACAACAGAAACATGATCTCATATCGCAAGATCGATAAAACATAAGTTTTACCGTCGTTGGCATCGGAGTGCCACAAACTCCGGTTTTGGGATACCCTAATCTAACAGCACATGGGAAGCTGCTTCGTGAACCAGAGTTCGACAAGAGTACGGTTACCGGAATCCCTATGCCTGCTCCTAGTGTTAGAGCTGCCGGTGTCTAATAGCAAATGTTAGTAGATCGAGTGAATGTCCGAATGCTTTTCTTTCGACCTGTGTATATATATATTTATTATGTATGTAAACTTATCTCGAAAATACCATTAGCGCGATCAAGGCGTCTGTTAAATATTTGTCAAATAGTTACCGCTACAAATGCGTAGAAACCTATTGTTCCTAGCTCAAATACCGGGATATTTGGTTAAAACTCTTCATCATCTCCCCTAAAACATGCTAAAAGTTTGATGTAGAAGCTCACAGTAGGTATGCTTTGTTATTAAATGGTCTGTTAATCTTTCAATGCCATCAAAGCATGAAATAGTGTCTACATAAAAAACTCGTAAAGTCGAAACAACAGTTTGTGCATAAACTGCACCTACCTATAAAAACGAACGACTGTGTTCAATGCTGTGAACTTATGTCATCATAAATAAGGCACAAATTCGCATACAAAGAATTACATATTTTGCGTTTTTATTCATTGACTTATGTATGTATTTTTTTATTGCATAGATGTCTGAACGAGGTCACTGCCTACCTGGTGTCAAATGGTTACTGGAGACCATAGACATCAGTACATGAATTCTACCACCCACCTTTTAACCTCAGCTCTAAGTTTCAATCGTAACTGTACTATCACATCGCTTCTCAGCACAAGTACACAGCTAGGTGGTTATACCTACCCGTCCAACCTCACCAGTCGCCCTTCCTTATACCCTAGTACAAATTATACAAATTATAGTTTGTACTGATTTTCGATTTTGATTATTATACGAAACTAGCTGACCCGGCAGACTCCGTAGTGCCTCAATCGATAAATAAAAGACCTAAACTTTTGTATGAAATAAACTTAAAAAAATCCATCCGACGAAAACAAACAATTTTGTTTTTACATAATTCCGAGTATTTTCATATTTTTTCACCTTTTAAACCTTCTCTGGACTTCCACGAATAATTCAAGACCATAATTAGCCAAATCGGTCCAGCCATTCTCGAGTTTTAGCGTTATTATATAGATTAATCCTTCATCGTGAAAATCGTGAATGAACTTTTGTCAAGTATGTATTTCAATAGGAAAATTTTTCTGTCAGTGTGATCTGAACACCAGCATAATCGCATCGCTCGATACAAATACACCAAGTGTACTGTGTACACTATCTTAAAGCCACAATTTTTTTTTTTCGTAGTTGGGTGGACGAGCTCACAGCCCACCTGGTGTTAAGTGGTTACTGGAGCCCATATACATCTACAACTTGACATTAAGTTCAAAGGTCTCATTAATATTATAAATAAATAATTCATTTGTTTACTCTTCTATGAAAATGCTTATTTTTTTTATTATTATTTATTATTTTTGTATTACAGTTGTGCAAATAACCAAAAAAAAGATGGATTATTTTATATTAATAATTAGACAATATTATCTTTGTAATGTTCACCTCTTAACAGATTCTTTTCACAAACACCCCTTCGTCTTCCATTACTTTGTTCAAAATAAATTTCACAGTAAGCTTTGAAACGCTTTTTTACACAACGAGTGCTTTCTAGCCCGCCTAAGCATGCCAGAGGATAGCAGGTGCGGACGAAAATCACGTAAGCATTAATAATGATAAATTTTCGTCATTAATTCGTCGGGATTAGTCGGGAGGCCGAGTGCGCGCCTCCGATAACCAAATATTAACTCAATTAGTGAGGAAACGCGTCGGCTTCGCATTCAAATATCTGCTAATCCTACCCACCCGGAAAGCTGGCCACACTCTAGGAATTAAGTGCGATCGTTGGACGGTTGCATCAAAGGGTTTTTGTTCTGATATACTTTGAAGTTGTGTTTGAAGATGATTTGCACATATTTATAGTTTGTTATGATTAAAACACCATTATTAGGTAATTAGTTGTATTTTATTGTTGTTGAAATTTCATGTACGTCCTTTTTGTTTATATTTTCATAATTATATTTATTTCTGCTTAATATTGCGCAGCCAGTAATGTATTTAGTACAAGTAACTGAAAAACTGACTTGGCAAGTTCTGAGTATGCAGTCATTAATCAAAACGTCATATTAAATCCATTACTAATGTCATGTGACATGATGCTGTGTCAGCGGCTAGCTTGTGTGTCGGGCGGAACTAAGATTAGTAAAAATTTTGAGGACTCCTAAAACAATAATATAACCGTCTAAATCTTCGTTTACAAATCTTTGCAAAATTCATATTTGTACACTAATTTATTTAATCACTAAATAAGTTTTGGTTAAACTGAAGTAATAAATTAAAAAGAAAAATCCAAAGCCTTAAAACGTGTAATCACATTTAAATCATGTTTCATTCTAAATTCGACCAACGTAATATTTAAATGGCTTAATGTTGAAAAACAATAGCTAAATAATTTGCTATAGAACGAATACCCTAACAAAATTGTTTCCGACTGAACTGCTTTTCTTTGCAAAACAAACGTACCCGACCAAGAGTAAACTTAATCCAATCCGCGTCTAACCGAGTGAGTCGTCGTCTCAAACAAATTATTTGACATAATATCGTTAATTAGAAGCCCTCCTTTATACCTCGGGGTAGAGTAATTAGTTTCGGATGTTCTGAATGGAGCCTTTTTCTGCTCGTTACAACAGAAACAAAGCAGCAATGAAGTAAACAGTTCTTATTCAGTAAATTTGCATTTTGTAGCGAATTGAAAAACTTTGATACGCTGCCTTTTGTTCAATGGTTTTGTTTCAGTAATCATTGACTGTAAAGGAAATTCAAATTATAATTTATTATATAATATCTGATTGTCACTGTTAACATTTTGTAACTAACGTATTATGATTGTCGAATTTTCTTAGTAAGAATTTTTGTGAAACTTGTTTTCAAGCAACTTCTATTTAAAATAGATTTCATTAATTCTAATATCAATTCTTATTGAAATTATTTCAAAGTCTTTTTCCCTACCTTTTCGCTGGCAGCCTAAGGGGTTATTCCAGGTTCTGGCGCAGGGGTAGATGAGCTCACGGGCTCAACTTAAAAGAATTTGCTAACACTAGCCCTAGCAAGATCAGCGCTTCGTAGAATCTATTACCGGATCGAAATCGTGACCCGCTGAAAAGAACCGGCGAGAAACTCAGTAGGCGAGATTTTGTACGCACGGAAACTTGTACCATTTAAAATGTTACTTAAAATCAATATTCGCACATTAGATAACAAAAGTATCTGTGTATTTTTTATATTAGGGCAATTTAAAATTAATTTTATCGTGCTGTTTTATTTCGAAATCCGCGAAGAGGTTGCGTGTCGTTCACAAGACGTTTCTCCCCTCGCGGGTTTAATTGCACGACCATTGTTCCGGTTGATTTGATTTTGTATCTCTCTATAGAGCAGTCATAATAACAAGCTTAGCAACCAACTCGGTCTGTGCACATAAACACCAAATCCTTTCTAAATATATAATTTCTGTAAATGTGTTTAAAATTTAAAACATAATGTTACAACGTTATGGTAAATAAATTACAATACAATTTGAGGTTATGCCACCATGGCATTTGTTAGTAATGTTAATAAAAATAAGGTATCCTTAGCTCTTGTACACACTACTACTGTGTTTGTACTCTACTTGCAATATTGGAAATTAATGTAAAACATTGAAACATACATACATAATACTAAATTAACAATATACATTTTTTCTAAATACAATTTAATTGCTATCAAACTTTGCATAGAAATACAGAAGTACCGCCGTCGACTTTTGATTTATTTCCTCAAAAGTTTACATTTTACAGTTGCGTGTCAATGTGGAAAGGCCGACGTGTCATGCACACTCTTTCCCTGACAATTTCAACGAACAACAACTTGCTCCTAATTGTGTTTGCGATTCCTTTAGAAGGCTCTTTTGACTCGACTCCAATTGTGAAAACTCGTTTTGAAACGACATTAAATACGACCGAATTTCAGATAATTAACTCAGATTACGGCCTTTCAACGTAAAATTCGCTTTTGTTACAGATAATTTGAAGAAACGATTACTTTGATACAATATTATTGTTCTGACTGTTTGTAGCTGTGATTATCTTTGCTTATACTACGCGTGTAAAGTAAGACGTATATTGTTTCTAAAGCATAGTAAGTACTTCTTGCTTTAAATTACCAGTAAATCGACTTACGTGATGCAACAAAAACATTTCTATAGAACGGTATTTTTTTAAATAACTGTAGCAAGCATCAGTTTCCATGAAACAACCGTGAAACGTCCCGTAAACAAAAGTCTGACCACCGTGCAAATGAAATATCCAGCAACTTAAAACGCATGCATATTCTGCCAAAAAACCCTATTATAATCTGCATCGCACACCAGCGGACGCTCTTTTCATTCGATGCCTTTTGTTGGCAGATTCAATTAAGTTTACATCGGCACCGAGGTCAGTTAATAAAAACCGAAGCCTACAAAAATTGGCGCGTAAATCAAATTCAATAAAGTGCAGTACAATAGAACGGTGTGGACCAACGGTAAATGACGCCGGTAAACAATCACGACTCACATGGCACACCAATCATATTGTTTGCATCGAAGTTTTTTATTACACTTTTAATATGAACTCGATTAATAAGATGTAACAATTATTGTACCAATTGTACCATTATGAGTAACTATACATTTCAATATCAAGTTATTTAATTCTTTATCTTGTGGTTGAATAAATGGATCGACGAAACCTCAGATAATTCGGCCATTTAGAATATTTAGTCTTAGGCTTAGGATCTTCAACACACTTCCTCAAACACCGTACCAACGAATTTTATTAAAGATCAGACTATATTAGCTATTGTTGTTATTCAGATATACGTCAGTATCTGTCCCTAATATTATTATAGGAATGTATATTCGAAAGCCTCAATGATGTATGTGAATTAGCTGGTTTTTATGACACCATACTAACCATATTTAGAGACCATACTTTTCATTCATTCAAGACCATCGTTGATACCCGATCGTGTGTGTTGAGTTCCGGCATACTAACATTTAATAGATAAGTTAATTGTAGCTTATGGATAAGCTTGCTAACCTATGTTTGTATTATATTATACAGAGTTGTTGGTTTCAATACGTTTCCAATGGCGATCGGCGAAATTGTCATAGAGGCTTCCGTTACAACCACAAGAATCCGGCTCTGTCCAGTGTTCATGTATGTCTCTAGATGGTGACCTGGGATGTGGGACACCTGATGTAAAGTGGTTATTGAAGCCCATAGTCATCTACGACGTAAATGCGCCACCCACCTTGAGATATAAGTTCTAAGGTCTCAGTATAGTTACAACGGCGGCTCCACCCTTCAAACCGTAACGCATTACTGCTTCACGAAAGAAATAGAAAGGGCGGTGGTACCTATCCGTGCGGACTCACAAGAAGTCCTACCACCAGTAATTACGCAATTTATAATTTTGCGGGTTTTTTGTTGCGGGGTTGATTTTTACTACACAATGTTATTCCTTCAACGTGGAAGTCAATCGTGAACATTTGTCAAGTACCTACGTATTTCATTAGAAAAATTGGTGCCCGCCAGAGGGATTCGAACACCGTTGCATCGCTAAATACGAATGCACCGGACGTCTTATCCTTTAGGCCACGACGACTTAAACCTATACCTACCTATACCTTTACGTACATATAAAACAGGAAATCCTAATTTGGGGCTGGATGACCGTTCGTAGTTTATTCACAGCTATTTATTTATTTATTATTATTATTGATCTTTATCCGAAACTTTCGTGACAGAGTAGTACAGACAGACTGATGCATTGCAATACGTCAATAAAGACAACGAATATCACAATGTAACAAATACCTTGCTTCGATAGGCACCTCACTGTCACCCTTTCACATTAAGAATTCTCGTCCGCCCTGCCACGTTTCCGAATTAATCGCCCAAGATCCTACTCTATTAAAGTTTCTTTTGTAAGTTGTTTAAGAAGCTCAACTCCCTTACAACTCCGTAGATAATGTTAAACATTCATTTAAGTGCCCGCCCAACTTCCGAATTGTCGTATAAATCTTATAATTCTTCAACCGTTTATTATTCATATCATCGTTCTGAACGTCACACTTCGTGAACTGCGCGTAAACTTTTGCTTTGGAATATATATCTAATAAGACTTTACAACCCCTCATAAAATAATACGGTGGTGTGAAAAACCTCAGGTTCGATACTGAAATGCTAATGTTATATTGGTATTATATTTAAATATTGCTATATTATTTATTTACACTGCTAATGGTATAAGCGACGATCAGAAAAAACAAACCAGTCTAAATGTTTGATGTTGATATTTTTTTTTAATCTTACACCCTAATGTTTGGTTTCTTATTTAACGGTTGGTTTAACGGCCGTCTGGTGTAGTGGTAAGTGACATGGTCACTACACAAGAGGGTCGCGGGTTCGAATCCCGCCAAGGGAAGATATTTGTTTGATAAATATAAATGTCTTTTCCAGGGCTATGGATGTATATTAAATATATGTATGTGTATAATAAAAATCTTACATTTATTTCCGTTATCTGGTACCTGTAACACAAGTTCTTTACGAACTTATCACGGGACCAGTTAACGTGGCGTAATTGTTAGTAAATATTTATTTATTATTTATTTAATATACATAATGTAATACAGATAATTTATTAGATAAAAATAAATCCAAAACATATTTCAACCCGAACTGCGCAATGAACGACAAATTCTTGTTTCATTATAGCCATTAAATGTTCAGAAGAGTCAGTTTACGTGCAGCGTAATATAAAATAAAATTTGAACAGCGGTGCAACTCCATTACCGTTCACGTTCGATGGATCCTCTGGGACGTTTTCCTGTAATGTCGATCGCTGCCGATCTGATAGCTCACTTAACAATGTAAGAAAATTATCTTAGCATGTGACTCTCGGAACGTTTGAATTTAAAGACCGAATAAAGAGTCGGAGTCTCACAATGTATGCTAGAACGGTCACACTCAATCAAGATCTGAGCTATTTTACAACGTCTTCTTTGATACTATTAAACTGTCACGGATCAGTCGAACGTAAACTGAATTTAAAATTTCAAAAACCCATTGTATAGTCGAGTCGAATATAAGTCAATAGCAATTAATGCAGGCACGTTACGGGTAAAGTTCAGTTAACCAAATCCGGTATCATTTTATGTTCGACGGAAAAAACAATAAAACCGATGGCCGTAACGGATGGCCTTTAAATATTCGTTCAATTGTCCGTCGATAAAAATAATAAAACGAAGACAATAAAAACCATAACAAAATTAATGTTGCACAATTTTATACTGTGTTTTCAAACTTACTTAACGGGTACTCAGAGAAGCGTGCTAAGCAATAGCGGGAAGCCGCCAAAACACGTAGCTCGTTCATTCACGTCGTTATAACATCGCCAATCTGAGAAGATATCCGATTTCCGTAAGGCGACCCGGTGTCTACGAAACGTAAAGAGGGATCTTTTCAAACTGGAAATGTGTTAGTCGTCTGAGCGTATACCTACTACTGATGTCACGACATCAGCGGTTTCCAAACGACTACTACACTCATTTGCGGGTTCTATCACAATCTTACTGTTTTTATGCTTCTCCCATAAATAGTGAACCAAATTCTAAATGGGCAAACAAAGTTTAATATTTTTTAAATAAGCAATATAATATTTAAGCTATAAAATATAACTACGATTTGAAACACTTACCAATTTGTAGCTTTTCAATTATTCAGCTATTGATTTTAAACTAAATACCTAAGATAAATGAAGCTTCAATCGGCTTGTTTCCACTCTAATCGTCTAAGAAGGCAGAGGTATTTTTTACTTATTCCGCATATTTTTCAAAGGCCGATAGCTTGGAGCTCTTTAATACGCGTACTTAAACACCCCTAACATGAATAATTAGGTGTTCCCCAGATTTATCATCCCGGGTTATCTGTAAAACACGGGCTTAAATCCGCTAAATCATTATTTCTACTTTATTGAGGATAATACGTCTTCCAGTGGATGTGAATCTGATTAATGCCTTCGGCATGAGACCGAGCAACTTTGTCAAAGATAGCGGAGAAAAATAAAGGGACGTGACTCGACTAATTCACATTTTACGACAAGAGTTAAGAATAATTGTGAAAATATTTACAAAAAGAGGTTTGAAATTTAAATAGTAACCTGTATGACACTTTTATTTTTAATCATCCTATTCTTCTTTTGAACTCCAAGTGTCAAATTAATTGGCTTGACATTTTCAGAATAGAACGTCAGAGATTTAATAAAGTGGTTTTTGGTGTTTATTCAAGGAGCAATTATATTAACATGATATATTTTGGTTTTGTATTCACTTTTGCGTTCGGTACCTAATCTACTTCTATTTAACTAAGATTTTCATAAAGTTTAAAGCACATTCATTAATTGCCATTTCTCTTACTTTCAGTCGTAATATTGTCTCCACAAGCAATTGCTCAAGGAGAAAATGACATCAAACGAGGAACTTATCCTTATATGGTATGCTTTTGAAATTCATATGATGACAATCGTTTTAATAATAATCTATTCCGCTAAAAACGATTGTTTCTATACCTTACAGGCATTTGTTTACTATCTAGACAATACAATAGTGGATGAGTCTGGTGCCCGCTTCCTGCAAAGCGCGTTCCTCATTCGTCTTGACTGGTTGGTCACATCGTCGATTGACGTCAGCAGTCCAGATAACAATGTCGTGGGATTTCCAACTAAAACATTACTAGCCAGAGTTGGTGCTGTCACTATTGATACTAATTTCACCCTTAACGAAGATGAAGATGAACAGGAACAAGAGGTATATTGTTGCCTTCCCTGATACGTAATCTAATTCTAAAATAACAATTCGGAATCCCATTAAAATTATAAAAGTAACATTTGAAAAATTAATATAAAAAATTAGTCGCATGTAGGTATATTGTTTTATCAAAGCAAACATTAATGAATACAATGATTTATTCGTATATTTCCACAATTAGCTTTAATCGTTAATTTTTTCATATTTTTTTTCATGGAAGATTATTCAAGTGGTTCGACCGTCCAATCACAATGCATCTGAATGGTGGCGCACTGACATTTCCCTGCTAAAGACGATATTTCCATTCAAAATCACTACTGCTGTTAATAGTGCGTATTTTCATTTGAAGATGGAAACCTTTAACAAGCCTTGTTTCATTCTAATTTTCATCGTAAGTAGTGTATTTGTTTTTTTTAAATATATTTTTTTTTATTACTTATATGGGTGGACGAGCTCACATCCCACCTTGTGTAAAATGGTTACTGGAGCCCATAGACATCTACTGCGTAAAGGCGCCACTCACCTTGAGATATAAGCTCTAAAGTCTAAGTATAGTTACAACGGCTGCCCCACCCTTCAAACCGAAACGTATTACTGCTTCACGGCAGAAATAGGCAGGGTGGTGGTACATACCCGTGCGGACTCACAAGAGGTCCTACCGTACCAGTAAAAATACTTCACTTGCTCTTTTTTAAACATTTTTACAACACAGAAGGAGTCTGGTAATTTTTCCGACGACAAAGTACTCAAACGGACTTCAGTCGAGCTTCAAATACCATCGACAAAAGAAATTTGCGGAGCACGATTTACTGAAAATTCTATGGTTTGCGCTGTTGAAAACGATGAATACAAAAACAACACTGTGCAAGATTTTTGCCTTGTAAGTAGAATAATACTAACGTTTTTCCAACAGTTTCAACAGCGAATGTTTACAATTGGAGAGCTATAATTTGTGCATGTAACCTATTTTAAACTCAACAAGTGCAACTTCTATTGGACCAGTTTCCTTTTAGCCTAGCCCTTTTTAAGCAAAATTGAGCCCTAACTGATCTTATTAGATACCGGAGGCCGTAAATGTTATTATTGCTCACCTAGAAACATAAGATTGAATAAATTAATTTTCAAATCCATCAAACCATAGTACGTTATAGGCCATATGCCCTCTCATCATTATTAGAAAATGTAAAAAAGTATTATTTCCATCAGGGTAATAGTGGCGGACCGCTAATATGTCACAACGAAGTAGTAGGAGTGCAAACCTATGCTGAACTGAACTGTAACCCACCATACCTCTATCAATTATTAAACCAATGGGAAAACTTTATATCTTGTGGAACAGATGACAAATGTCATGAAAAAGAATGCAGTAAGCATTGTGTTTCATTTCATAAAGATGTGAAGACTGAACAAAATAAACCTACTTTAACGGCAAGAATCGATTATCCTAAGTCTACAGAAAAAACATTTGAGAATATAACAGCTACATCAGCTCTGCCGGAAACAGTCACCGAAGAAGGTGAAATTGAAATGACACCGACATTAACCACAGAAGCGACAACAACAGAAGTAAATACAACCACGAGGATTACTTTACCAACATCAGTAGGTAGAGCAACTACAAAAACAAGTAATATGAAAGATGAAATTCGAGCAGACTCAACTGAAAATCTCAGAAATAGTCGAAAAAGGTTAGAGCATGTCGAGGAAGAGGCTAAAAGAAAAGTAAACGTGGAAGCTCAAAAAGAAGATAAAGATCACAAAGAGACAAAGATTGTTAAACTGAGTAGTGCAGCAGACAGGAACAGTGCTATTCATTGTTATCTGTTTGGATTAATGTTTTGGCATTTTATTTAGGAACCAGTAGCATGTTGCAGATATAACTCTCTAAATTAACAATAAATTTTTGTTCAATTATGAATGTAATTAATTTAATCCAAGACTATATAAACCCAACAAATCTTTAACCAAATTTAATGAGTTCTTGGTAAGATTTATAAACTGAAGAAATTTAGTTAGAAGATGCACTTGCGAGGTGTCTGGGCCAAAGTTTGGAGAATAAGAAGAATTAAGTAGCGTTGAAGGCTTAACGCCTCCACAGCTTGCTCTAATAGCATTAACAAGTTTCCAGACAATATTGAAGGAATATTTGTACATTTACTTAAAAGTTATTTATACAAACCATAGGCACTGAACATTACTCTCAAAAGTTTTGTTGTTCATTGGAATTAACAACTAAGTGTATCAAGTTTTATTTTTAAGATTTATTAGACAAAGAATTGAACGTTATAATTTTTATATTACATTTTCTTATTCGATTAACCTATTGTTATAATACAATAAAAAAATTAACTTTCGAATTACTTAAACCTGAACAGTGTTCAAGAAAGGTAAATCTAATATTCCGCTGTATAGGTAAAGTGTAGTGGGCAAAACAATGACTAATTTGTGATGAGCCAGTATCTCTAATTAGCATATCGGGTGGCGGCAAATCCCTGGTCTCGACTTCGCGAAGGACCCAATTTACATTTTCACAAGTCGCGGTTAAGTACACTTAACTTCCAAGTCTACAAGCCTCCTGTAATTTGTTTCGAAAGCGTTAAAGCCTTGTTTAAATATACTTTGTGGCTTAGCAAGGAACTATCTTCAGCGGCTCGTTTCTTGTTCTGAACTTGCGTTTTGTCTGAGTTAAGCTTTTTTTTAAGCTATATGCAAATTTATTTGTTTTTGATTGTTATGAAAATTAAGAATTAACTGAGAGAAATGGTGGGAAGACTATTGATGGACAAACCATTCTACTGAACTATTGGATTGTAGGATTACAGGACTAGCGTTTATTAGTGTCGAAATTGCAGTGTGTAGATTTTTTTTTAATTTGATGGGTGGACGAGCTCACAGCCCACCTGATGTTAAGTAGTTACTGGAACCCATAGACATCTACAACGCCACCCACCCTGAGGTATATAAGTTCTAAGGTATAGTTACAAAGGCTGCCCCACCCTTCAAACCGAAACGCATTACTACTTCACGGCAGAAATAGGCAGAGTGGTGGTACCTACTCGTGCGGACACACAAGATGCCTACCACTAGTAATTATGCAAATTATAATTTTGCGGGTTTAATTTTTATTGCACAATGGTATTCCTTCACCGTGGAAGTCAATCAAGAGCATTTGTCAAGTACGTATTTCATTAAAAAAGTTGGTACCCGCCTGCGGGATTCGAACACCGTTGCGTCGTTATATACGAATGCACCGGGACGTCTTAATCTAGGCCACGATGGCTTCTTATTTATTATATGTATATAGACCAGCTAAGAAAGAGAGCGAGAAAGGGAGTAGTTGGTATCTAGCCATGAATCTCATGGACAATTCTTTTTGCTAGTACAAAATGTACAGCCTCGGACATAGTCTTAAACTTTCACAAGTTCTATGTTAGGACAGCGGGCGCGTTACGGCTGATACGATAATAGTGATAAAATGTTAATATCGATACACCGATACAAGGATACGTGAAAAGATGAGAACAGAAAACAAAACATGTTAAAAAGCGCGATAAATAGGAAATTATTTGAAGCTAGAAAATGGAAGAGGTGAAAATTTTAAATTCTCAAAACGTTTGAATCGAAATGTATCTTAATACTCCTCAATGTGTTTAAATTCCGAATGGGGTTCGCATCGGAAAACTGTTATGCATATTTTAAAGTTAAATTTACTTACAACGGAGCTTCTGTACCGAATGAAGTTTCAATGTGAATATCTCTCCGTGAATTTAAAACTGTTTTATGATATTCCTGAGACGTGCCTTCGCTAACTGTAAATTTGAAAATAAATCGACTTGATCATTCGATTGAAATTTATTTTTCATTCACAAGATTCTCACATTGATCATATAAACGTAAGTTACGATATTTCTTAGTGTAGAGTTGTATACTATTTTTTTTTATTGCCTTTGTAGGCAGACGAGCATACGGCCCACCTGATGGTAAGTGGTCACCGTCGCTCATGGACGTCAGCAATGCCAGGGGCTGAGCGAAGCCGCTGCCTACCATAAATACAAAAATAGACTTCTGAAAACAAAACAAAAAACTTTAACAAAAAAATCATTTTAACTTTAGGCAATTAACATTAACGCGAAATACAATGAGTTAACAAACAAAATAAATTAATTCAACAATCTCGTAAAAAGAAATAAGCAGTTCATAAACTTTTAATAATTAAAACTCAGATAAAATAAGTACAACGATGGACATGAACCAGTTTTATTAGAGCTCTCCTACCCCAAGTATTTGTATATAAAAACTCGAACCAGACTCGGTTTTCCAGAGATACAAGAGAATAGGTCCCGTGTAAAATATTTTTCCGAATGACTTCCCAGTAGGAATGCAAAACTGAAAACTGCCGTTAGCACAATCAAGACCCGGCATTAAGCTGCTCGTCCACCAAAGCGAAGAATAAAATAATATGCTGTGCCAACAAGAGGCACTGTTACGTATCCTGTTACATTCCTGATTATTGTATATATATAAGAAACCTAAGTATAAAACATAAATTATATATAAATTATTTTCTAAAATTTAATTAATTAAGCCAAATACGATACGAATTTTAGTTGCATTATATGTTAAGAAATTTAACATAACCATAGTGCGGATTCACAAAACTAAAAATACAATATTTCAAGTACTACTAGTACACACGCTTATAAAGTGAAATAAATAGCTTTGTATTAAATGAAGATATATCTTAGTGTCTATATTTTTAATTTAGAAAATTAATGGAAATCTATGCAGTAGTTTTACGTGATGCGCGCACAAAGGCAGACCTCTATCGGTTTATTTATACAGACAAAAAGGATACGCACGAATGCCGAGCATAATATGATATTACAAATCGAAATAAATCATTGTAAGTAAACAAAAAAATGTTATTGAAAGTATAACTGTATCCGCTTCTACCGTCGACTGTAGGCAATTTTCAATCTCTTTCCTATTTGTGACAGTAATAAAGCGCCCGGGAAAAGTCAACAATCAATTTTGTATTTCAATTTATTCCCAACCATCTTAGTTCGTGCGGTGATAAGAAAAAGAAAAACGCGTTCATTGAAAACGGAAATTATTGCAAGAAGCCATCAGTGGTGTGCGCCGGCTTCCTACGCTGTTTTATTTCCATTTTTTGTTTGTCTAATGGTTTCGATTTGTGCCATTGCGATATTTACGCGTCTCATTATCGTGTTTGTCACGGGAAAGCCCAGTTCAGAATTCAAACTTTTTCGTTCTCAGATTTTTTAATGTAGCTTATATTTAAAGCGGTTACGAAAACAAAGTCAGAGCTTGGGAAATACGAATATACCAAAATTAATTATTCGTGCTTACTACAATTAATGAAGACAGTTTTACGTCAAGACATATATTAAGTGTATAATCTATGGTCAAGACTAAGGCAAGGATTCAATATAATTTCGACTTTGAGAACTATCATCTTACAGCCTGTACGTTTACACGGCAATTCTGATAAAAACAACAATTATTTTTATAGTTTTAAATTATTATATAATAGTAGCAGCATATTTGTGGACCGAATTTCGCGATTATTTTTTTTCAGATATAAGTTCTAAGGTCTCAAGTAAAGTTACAACGGCTGCCCCACCCTTCAAACCGAAAATGCATTACTGCTTCACGGCAGAAACAGACAGGGTGGTGATACCTACCCGCGCGGACTCACAAGAGGTCCTACCATCAGCCATTCATTGTATGTTTAAATACATTTTACCGAGTAGTACATTAAGCTGGCATCAGTAGGTTATGACTACCATTGGCGCGAAGCAAAGTAAGAGTCGGTCAGTCGTTATACAATATAATCAACCTCATGTTTCAAGGTATTCACGTATGATTATGTGACTTAGACGTCTATAGATTCTTGTGCTATTCCTTTAAATTAATCCAAACAGTTTAGGGTGAATATGGTTATGTTTGTGGAGCTGAAATTAAAGATGGCATCGATAACAATTCTATCAGGGCGTACTGGGCCGACAATGAGGGCGGCGAAGTGCCGGGAAATTGGGGTGATTTTTCTTGTATACACGTCCGCTCTGTACTGTTAGCATAAAACTCAAACTAATATATAAATATTAATTATTTTTTATTGCTAAGAACCTATCTTATTATTGTTTGGGCAACCTGTTTACCATTTATTTATGGGCACACAATAGAGTATCTTGAACTGCGTTAAGAACCAACAAAGATCAGGGTTTTTTATTGCAATAGATGGGTGCACGAGCTCACGGCTTGCCCGGTGTTAAGTGTTCACCGGAGCCCATAGACATCGACCATGCCATAATGCCGCCGCCCATCTTGACAAATGAATTCTAATTTTCAGTTTTTACAGTACAACGGCTGCCCCACCCTTAAAACAGAAATCGAAACCGTAATGCTTCACGGCAGAAATAAGCAAACTGTTAGTATCTACCCGTGTGTGCTAAGGAGCCCACAAGTAATTACGCAAATTATTATTTTTTTACAGGTTTGATTTTATTACACGATGTTATTCCTTCATCGCGGAGGTTATTGGTGAAGATTTTTACTTTTATATTTACTAAATGCTTAAAATATAATATTCATAAGTGTAAAATTTTTGAATTCCGTGATTTTCAAGGCTACAAGAACTGTGCGATATTCAAAACATCAGAAATTGTAAAATTAAATTAAATTAAAAGTTAAACCCGAGAATAAAAAAGTCGAGGTCATCTCGTTTATTTAAAACAACACCGAAACAACCTCAATATATTCTTGTGTTAGCTTAGAATGGCAATCTCTTCTCGGAGGTGTAAAAGTAACTGAGGAATTCCCAAGATATTGGGCATCAGCGATCTCTGTCTTTATTGTACCACCATACCATAACACAGATAACCGTCATTTATCGGACAGATGTTGATTTAATTTATCTTAAATAGGGCAGATAAAATTAAATTCACCCATTATTCACTTAGTTCAAGTTATTCAAAGTTTTTATTCAAAATACGTAGAGCTTCAGGAAACGTCTAGTTGTGAATAAAACTAAAAATTAACGGATTTATTTTGAATTTACTGTGCAATCTGTACTCTGTAGACGATTTCGTACTCCTTTAGTGGTTGATATCAGAGAGCGTGGCGGCGTAGCTACTAGCGGTCGCGTAATGCTCCGATATGAGATCGCTTCATTGTCGATTTTCACCCACTAAAATAGTATCTTTTCAAATTTCCGCTCACCTCTGCCCCCTGTTGCGAAATAACATTCATTGTCTGTTTACATATGTGCGTTACAGTTCGGAAACCTTTCAAGGATTTTTCGTGAAATTTATTTCTCTAAAAAAAAAGTGCGTGTGTATAAAGTACACATGCCAGAAGTGAAGCTTTTTTGGCGAACTAATTTATAAGTCTTGCTTATATTTATACAAATCTAAAACTTTAGATTTCAGAGACTTAGAGGAAGGGAAAAAGGAAGATATGTTCCCGCCAAAAGTCTGTCAAATGTCAATCTCAAACCTCAGTGTTGAAAGTCACATTATGTTTAGATTTCTAAATTGTAAATGACTAATATTTTGCCAATTGAATTGACTAATTTAATTTCATGCTATTTGATTAATGTTCCAAATTCTTTTCATTTCATTTCAATTCCTATTAACATTTTTCACAAAAAAATTATAAAATATTAGACTGTATGATATGATACATTTACCTTTCCAGTTGGAAAAATACACCAACNACAGTCACATTATGTTTAGATTTCTAAATTGTAAATGACTAATATTTTGCCAATTGAATTGACTAATTTAATTTCATGCTATTTGATTAATGTTCCAAATTCTTTTCATTTCATTTCAATTCCTATTAACATTTTTCACAAAAAAATTATAAAATATTAGACTGTATGATATGATACATTTACCTTTCCAGTTGGAAAAATACACCAACTACTACTACTGACATTTGACAAGTACTTAATTTCAATAGTAGTTTGATGTCACTTCCGTTGCATACCTGCGTGACGTTCTGTAAAAATTTTACCCCCATGCGCCTAAAGAAGTTTCACTTCAAAAATCTACTGGTTATGAATTATTCGATTATTCTGTATCTGTGTGACAAAATGACAATACAACTTATGTGTATATATATATATATATATATATATTTAATAATGAAATAAACGTGATTGCGAGTACATTTTTGATAATTAAACGTTTCAATTAATCGTAATCTATTAAAATATTATCAAAGTATTACCGATAATACTTTGGTCTGCTGTTGTAGCGAACAGCATCGTACATGTTATTGACAATGCTAGTTTCCGACTAGCGAGAAAACCATTAGAAACCACCCTGACTAGCTGGAACAACTGAGTTTACCCTAAATACGTTTGTTGATAGCAAATTTTTTAGAAACGGCGTTATTCATTCTGTACACCTGCTTATGGGAGATTGTCAGGAATTGAAATATGGAATATGGAAATATGGAAATGAAATCACAAATTATTTTAAACAAGGTTTTAATGAGCTACATCTTTGGTCGTATCATTGGTTAAAGACCTGTCACATTCATATTTATACAAACGTGTGAAGGATTGTCTACATTTACGAGTGCAGGAGGACGTGTAGCCGCCAACGTATTATTTATTATTTAGGATTCTAAGATTATTAGCATCATTGAAATTTAAATTATTGAATAGTTTGCTGGCAGCTGCATCTAGATGAAATGCAAAATAAACGTAATATAATTACAATATTATATCTAAAAAAACTAATTTGAACTATTTAATATTGAATATTATTTTATACATTTAAAACATCAGCTACACAGTTCGAACATTTCTTATTTACCGAAATACAATAATAGGCTATGGAAATTTATTTACATAAATAATACAAACGTTTCAACAATATTGTTAATAAAACTTAACAGTTTTTACAATTTACATAAAACGAAACAACAAATTATTATCAAAGAAAATCGTTTTAAATCAATTTACTATTTTACCGAAATTATTTGATAATAACATGCAAAAGTTTGTCTTCGACCGCATTCTTGGACAGTAAAATCAGAATGTTGTAAACTAAAATATAAAATTAAAATGGCTTAGCCCAAATTATACGTTATTCGATCCAGGAATTGAGACAAAAGAATCTTGTACTATTTCATATTTTACATTAAACTACAATAAACGATACTATTTACATCAACGCCAATTATTTCATAAATTTATATTTTTCACTAAAACCTGCCAGTCTTTAAGCCCGCACTTCTAAGAGCTTGTCACACGTACAATCACCTTCGATACTAACTAGCTAATGCGAACTTTTCTTTTTGTTAGCAAACTCCAAATAGTTTACAAGATCGTTCAGGCTTCCACGATAAACATTATGCTATTTTAATTAATTGAAATCGTTCATTGAGATCAAACAATTATATTACTAAAAAAAATTGTTTTTATTCGATCTAAATTACGTCATCAAATAATTACGAACTAGTAACAATGACAACTAACTACGGTTTGGCATTTACTTTGCTTTTATTACATAATAAATATAACACTGACACAAATTACCCACTTTTGTTTTAACACACTGACGCTCTAGTCTTTGGGTCGCTTACTTAGTACGACTGTTCAGTTTTGATACTTGGCATACGGGTGGGCCGCGTCTCATACGCGGTAATCTCAGCTGGTTGCCGAGAGGCCCAGGGGCTTGAGGTGCGGGGGGGCAGCAAACGGAGCCGGAGACGAACCGGACATGTTGTTGTTCATGTCGCCGGAACGACCTGACCCGTTCATGAGGCCGCCCATCGCACCGCTCGTCTGTTCAAAATGTTCAGCATTAAGTAAATATTCAGCATGAAGTAAATGTTCAGCATAAAATCAATTGTACTTTTAATACGCTTTTATTAGCTTCAGACGTATGTATGTTAGTATGTGACGGAATCTTTGAACATGATTTTTACCCTCTTCAAAACGTCGGATTAATTCGAAATTTGGCATACTTATTAAGGACCGATGACAATTCAATATTTAAAAAAAATGATTGAAAAATTCGAATTCACCTAAAAAATTAAAAATAAATAATAGTTAAAAAATAACAAAAAAATACGCTGTTATAGAAAATTCAACTAAAAAATAGAATATAAATTTTAATAAATTTGAATTAAAAATAGTGTAGGAAAAAATGATTTTATTGTAAGAAAGCGTGGGGTGCTTTTCAGGATATTATCAATATAACCCTTCTACTCATATCTGTTCATAAAATATTTATAACTGCTGATACCATGCACCCAATTTATTAAAATTTATTTTTAAACGGGTAAATAAGCTTGAGTTAAGCGTTTGCCGCATCCCTTTGATTAGAACATGATTGTCGCCTCCAGACTTGAAAAAATATAAATTCATTCTTAACTGGAATGCGTGATTTCCTTGCAGCAGACTAAATAGGACAGTACCCATTCAGTATAGTAAGTTACATCTAGTACACTTATTTATTTACAATGAACTAAATGTTTTTAAATATTTACACACAGATAAAATATGAAAATTTAAAATAAACCTTGGAGGATTCAAATTTCTTCTAATTTTATGTTTGGCTTATTTGACGAGCACTTACATTTTGAAATTATTTTATAGTAAAAACATCTAATCTATGATACCGTTTTATACCGATATTTATATAAAAAATAACATTGAATACAAAAGCGATATTTACCGGAGGTGGAGGCAAATGCGTAGTCTGTCGCTTGAGATGTGCCAGTGGTGGTGGATTGTACGCCATGTTTGCGAAAACCAGCCTCTCTTCGTAATCGTACTCGCAGAGAATCTTATTTTCGCATAAATAGAATCGATCGCCCACACAAAATCTGCCAACAAAAATATTGTTAAAAACACTAACCAGCATTTAACCTAAAAGATATATTATGTACATGAAAAAATATGTTTACATTAAATCAACTAGCATTTCTAAGGCTACTTAAGAATATCGTTTAAAATTCATTTTATTTCACGTTTAATCTGTTACAAACGGCTTTAGACGTTAGATTTTATCAGGACTATCATTACTTTGATGAGGAGTACGGAAGGAAACCACCATAAAACGTCCAAAAAAGAAAATTTACTGTCATGAGTGGAAAGGTCAACGTGAAGCAAGTAGGCGCGATAACGTCACGCAAGCGAGCATCCCTCAATGTGGCTAAACAAAAGGTATCGCCTTCGACTCGCCAGTGGTCGCCGCCGTCCGGAGCCGTAGCTGATAACACTGTCCTTATCTCCCCTCCTTCCCTCCCCTTCCCTTCCGCGCCCCGCTTCTCAAGCCACCCTGCCAACTCTTTTGTTTCGCTTGTCTCAAAAATTAAGCGCAATAGCTCCGCTACAAATGTCTCTTTTTTAAGGGGCCAATTTCCACCGCAACTCAGTCGATTTCACCGCTCTTAATTAACTTTATTTCCTGTTCTCTTCGTTCCAGACTTTTGTTTCGAGCTTGTCGCTTTTTATTTTATGTTTTTTTTTTTATTTTATCTGCGTTCGCGTAATGGAAAAGATGGAAAACGAAATTTTAATGACTGGGTGCAAGTTAAGCTTTGTACGGTACGTGATTGTTTCGCGTCGCGTTGGCACGGACGCCAAGTTTGACATTTTAAACGGATGCGTCTGTTCGCTGCTTCCCCTTCCTCGTAAGACAATGGATTTCAGATAGCTGTTGAATCGCGAACACGTAACGAATATGAAGAGGATCGAGTAGCTGTCATATAGTCTTTATCAGTAGTTCGTCATGACACAGCAAGACAATGACAGTAGGTTACATGTTAAGTTAATTTTGGTATTGCTTCATTTCATTTTACATGGCCGCTCCAACAAATATAAGCAAATATATTTCAATGTAGAACGTTCCAACACTAAACGTCACAGAGCAGCGAAAGCAAATTTTGATTTGATATCAAAATAGTGGCGGGAAGATGCGACAGTTTCACCGCTGGCGGCGGACGGAGTGCGATCCGTGCGCGCGGTTTCCGCCGCGGGCGAGTCTGCCGTGCACCAGCAGATTGCTACTAAATTATTTAGCCGTTTAGCGATATTTGTCCGTGATATCTGCTGTCCAGTCCGATCGGACAGTCCGCAAATTGGATTCAGATTTCCACCGTCGTGGAAATTGATTTCTACGTGATATTTAGTGTGTTGCACGTATTGTTCGGCGAACACGATGTACCTTAATAACGTTATGTTAATAATTGTATTGATTTTTTGTAAAGCTATTTAGTATTTCTTTTTGCTTTCTACAGTGTAGCTTTAATTTAATATGTTTACTGATAAACATATTTTAAATTTAATTAATTGAAAAAAAGCTATAATCGCCATTAAATCAATGCAATTGTGATATAAGGCTCATAAATCATAGTGAATGAAGGTTATGGTGAATAAACTCGTTAAATTTTTTTCTTTACACATTTTTTTTACATTACACTTGGCTCATATCAGTATATGTGCGACTAGACGTTTTCATTCTCTAAAAACATTCCGACAACGGTTGAATACAGATTCAAAAAGCGCTCGAATAAATATATAATTCGTTGAGACGTCGCCAGAGATCTTCTAACACGGAAAAGGTCCACAAGTAACGTATAAAGCAGTATAAACCATTCATAGTGGGACCAATCTTCGCGACCTTTGTATTATTTAAAAGGACGCAGTCCAAGGAAGATTGCCGATCCCGCGTCTCCAACTACTACGCTATTTACGTGCAAAACAAAATGGGAATTGAAAATTAAATTATAACCTTCAAATAGTTTGCTTAAATCGTGTGAGAAATGAAACCAAAAATATTGCAGTTAAATTTTAGTTTTGTTTGCTTAGTTTATTTTAATAGAGTCAATTGATTTAATTTAAATTTAAATATTGATATGCCGTAATAAGGTGTATTTAATAGATAGTTTATCGTATTTTGGAACGAAGTTTCTTATGGGACGATGCGGAGGGGTACCCTAACCGGGAAAATACGTCCGTAACGTAAGATTTTTATTAATAATGCACACAGTGTACGACTTAACTTTGTAATAACGTACAAATTAGTAATGCACACAGTATACGACTTAACTTTGTAATAACGTACAAAAAATAACATATTTTTTATCATTCATTAACCACGATTTCAGAGCGTTCGTTTGCGCAATACACTAACTCTTATGCCAACAACCGTGAATGAAGTGTACCACAATAAGTTCGCACGTTACCGAATGACCGTGGGATGTTGTGAAACCTCCAGTTTTATTTTTTTTATACCTCGAATAGAACTTAAAATTAATATTTTTATATAATAATAATTAAATAATAATTTTATATAATAATTAAATAAGGAGCTTCGTTCCTATCCGGTATACCACGACACCACACATCTTTGTATTTTATTGCTTTTGTAGGCAGACGAGCATACGGCCCATCTGATGGTGAGTGGTTAACTTCGCTCATGGACGTCAGCAATGCCAGGGGCAGAACCAAGTCGCTGCCAATATGGCTTTATGGCGCTACATTAAAAAGTTATATTGAACTATTTGTGAATCTTTAATCTCAAATTAATCTGCTTCTTGTTTAAATTGAAAATCCATATTACTTTCTTGTTCCTTGTATTTGTTTTCACTTATAAATGTTCATCGTTCAGTTTTATTTGCGAGCTGAAGTGCTTGATAAACATCACTGGATAGTATTATAGGTTAGCGCCGAGGGTATTCAAGGGCTCAACGTATTTGCGAACTGTACCTGCTAAATAAACCTATGAAGATATGAAAATGCACGATTTGAAAAAGCAAAACTTCAATTTTTTTTTGGTTGATCGCTTGTGTACGAATACTATGAGGTATTCAATTCGACACGTCGGAAATACTAAACTCGAGAATAAGAATTAAAGGCTGTTTATAATCACATATATCTATATATTTTTTTTTTATTGCTTAGATGGGTGGACGAGCTCACAGCCCACCTGGTGTTAAGTGGTTACTGGAGCCCATAGACATCTACAACGTAAATGCGCCACCCACCTTGAGATATAAGTTCTATGGTCTCGAGTATAGTTACAACGGCTGCCCCACCCTTCTAACCGAAACGCATTACTGCTTCACGGCAGAAATAGGCAGGGTGGTGGTACCTACCCGCACGGACTCACAAGAGGTCCTATCACCAGTAAAAAAATACTTGTGAAGACCGAAGAAAATTTTATAAGATGTAATTTTGCTATTCAAAATGTTCTAAGAATTCTCTTGGTCAAAGTATCAGTTAGGTGTTTGGTAGTCTTTGACACCACAAAAGCACCAATAAAAAACTTTATATTCAATTGTATTAGCTTGTTGTAAGTAGAGAGAAGACATAATGTTACAATTGTTGTCGTGAGGAATTATGAATTCCTGTTCACGGCTTAAGTAACATTGCAAATTTGCGGTAGGCAGCGGCTTGGCTCTGCCCCTGGCATTGCTGAAGTCCATGGGCGACGGTAACCACTCACCATCAGGTGGGCCGTATGCTCGTCTGCTAATAAGGGCATTAAAAAAAAAAAAAAATGCAATCTTAGTAACAAAATTCTTAACTTTGTTTACAATACAATGTAATTCGCATAAACCTAAATACTTTTCGTTGTACTGTTAGGCATTTCTTATCGAGTGAGGGTTGTATTATGTAGCGGAAAATTTAATCTCACTCGTTCTTCGATCGTGAGACGAATGAACAATTACGCTGCTCCCTACACGAATCAGTTTTGTACCGTCGTGATTGAGTGAAGAAAAAGAAACTAGCAAAAATTTAAATTTATTCATATTTAAAAAAGCAATTCGATTACGTGTCTTTTAAATTTCTAAAATTAAGAGTATTAAAAATGCGTTCAAAAATGATAAATTGTGATACCCCTAAAATCCGATAGTGGTAGTACACATAAGAAAATAAATAAGCATGAATAAAATAATTTATAACGTTATCGTCATGATGATGGGCCGTAAAAGAGATAGGGTCATCACTTAGCTACGCTTAAATTCTCCATTACACTTAATTTTCACAATTAATTTCGTTTATTTTTACACACAAAAAAAATGTTTTTTATTGATTTTACACACGAAATTATGAAATAAAAAGGGAAATATTATTTTAATCATCGAGGGAATTGTACTTTAACTTAATTGTTGGTGGATGAAAACAATAGATTATAACTTTCAGGCTGTATCTTAATTGCTTGTTATCGTGAAAGTAATTAGTAAAGTACAAACAAGTAAAGAGCAGTTGCAGTTTCTACAACAATATTCTAAAGTTATCTATGTATAATAATTAAACATTAAAAGTTGTTCGTTGATTAGCCATCCTATTAATTTAGAACAATTTGATTGATAATTCGATACTTAGAATTTTACTTTTACGTAATGAAAACTTATAAGTCCTCCGGAATATTCATAAAGCGATAAAAAACGATGTTAAATTTTCGAACAGAATAACTTCTATCGTTTCTAGCTAGTCTTGAATGAAGTTGATACATATATGTATACACTTATATACCTTTTATTGCTTATATGGACGAGCTCACGGTCCACCTGGTGTTAAGTGTTTATCGGAGCCCATAGACATCTACAACGTAAATGCCGCCACTCAGCTTGAGATATGAGTTGTAAGGTCTCAGTTTGACAGTACAACGGCTGCCCCACCCTTCAAACCGAAACGCCTTACTGCTTCAGGGCAGAAATAGGCAGGATGGTGGTACCTACCCGTGCGGGCTCACAAGATGTCCTACCAGTAGTAATTATACTGATTATAATTTTGCGAGTTTGATTTTTATTACACGATGTTATTCCTTAACCGTGGCAGTCAATCGTGAACATTTTACGTATTTTAAGCAGTTTAGCGGGACATGGTTTAAATGAAAATGTAACTTTTTATGAATAAATATATTACATACATACATACATACAGTGATTACAAACCTGTGGTTGCATTGTTGACAAGCAAAGCATTCCAGATGATAGACGTTACTGCGAGCCCTCATCACCATTTCGAACGCGGGGATCACTTTATTACAAGCGGCACAGTATCCAGTATTGCCGAATAACCTGATTAACATATAGAGATTATTAATAAAAACATACATTTTATTATCTAAACCGGCAGTCGAGTTCACGGCTGATTTGATGCCAAGTTATCAGTAGTGGTCACCTGAATCCATAGATATGTATCTAAATCACCTCTATTCCACAGATATCAAGATCACCGCTATAGCTTAAATATATTAAACATCTTACGGCCAACTTGATTAGTGGTGTTCAGAAGCAATATACATAATAATATTGTCGTGATAATGCTTCAAACTGAAACGCGTGATTGTCCCGCGGCTTAAATTGGCATGACGATGTCGATACCAGAACTTATAGTTTGATATCAGAACGCAATACGTAATAGTAGTGGATTTTTTACCTTTTGGTTTCTATGTATTACACGATTTTATTATTCTCTAATCCTGGAGGTAGCTTGACAACATGTGTTAAGTATACCTGAGGAATTTGAACACCGACATAGTCACAGCGCTTGATACGAATACATTGAACATCTTATCACTTAGACCACTACGACTGGGATCGAGTTATATAATCTTATACCTTTAAACGAGCAATTCTTATATATTATATTGCCATTTCCGAGATTCGGATTATATATATAAAAGAATTGCTCGTTTAAAGGTATAAGATAATCTGAATCTCGGAAACGGCTCCAACGATTTTCATAAAATTTAGTATACGGGGGTTTTCAGGGGCTATAAATCGATCTAGCTACGATTTATTTTCAGAAAATGTTGTTTTATTCGAGTTTTCAATAATCAGCTTTATCGATAATCAACTTTATGACTCTTCCCGGCATCTATTGGCGAATAATAATACTATTTTTATTAATTGAGAGCAACTAACTGCTTTAAAAACACAACAAGATGGCGTTATAAAAAAAACCGGTCATCATCTAGTAAAGCTTGAAGAAGTCCGAATAAAAAATATACCTCAAATAATCTCTCTTGCAGAGAATTAGGTTGGCGCGCGTGTATAGAGTGTGGCCAACCTCCCCGAGTCGGCAGTCGCAGCAGCCGCACTTCAAACAGTCCTCGTGCCACAGTTGATCCAAAGCCTTCAAGAGATACCGCTCGGTGATCACTTTGCTGCACCCAGCGCATATCTGCCGAGATTATATGACATCAGTAAAAAGCCGCTACTGAGTGAGCGCTAATTATTATCGGACGGAGGAGTGTAAAGTTTCCCACACTAGGACCTCTTTTTACTGGTCATAGGACCTCTTGTGAGTCCGTGCGGGTGGTTATCTCCATCCTGCTTATTTCTGCCGTGAAGCAGTAATGCGTTTCAGTATGAAGGGTGGGGCAGCCGTTGTAATTATACTTGAGACCTTAGAACTTATATCTCAAGGTGGGTGGCGCATTTACGTTGTAGATGTCTATGGGCTCAATTAATTTAACCATTTATTTGACATACATACGTTGATATACTTATATACTCTATATACTCTTTTGCTTATTGTTAAAGTGTGTGGTCAAATTGAGAATAGATTAATGTTTATAGCGTATCTTTGGCGAAATCTGTAATTATAGAAATATAATATAATAATATCTTTGACAATAGAACCATAACAATGTTCAAACTTATAAATTTTGACAACTGGGGGACCGCTACTATACATAGATATCTCTTGTGTTTTACCTGTGGTTGAGGAGGATTCTGTGCAGATGTTACAGTCGTTGCCTGCGATGTAGCTGGCAGGGGAGACGAACGTGCTTCCTTCGTAACATCCATGGCCAGCATTTGCGAGCTTAACACTGGACTGCCGCTCGGCTGATGCGGCACTCGCCTCTCGCACTGCAAACAAAATAAGGTCTCTTTTAGAATTTAGAATCACAATTGCTACATTGTTTTTGGAACGAAGTTCTTTATGGGACGATGCGGAGGGGTACCCTAACCCTAACGGAAAAAACGGAAAAAACGTCCGTAACGTAAGATTTTTATTAGTAATGCGCACAGTGTTCGACTTAACTTTGTAATAACGTACAAAAATAACATATTTTTTATGATATATTTTTTATAAATCATTGTGAATAAAATAAAGTTGATAACTTTGTAAAATAGTATTTTATTTTATTTTTATCAATAAAAAAATCATAATAAAAAATGTATACCCGAATAATTATTTTCTTTATACCTCGAATAGAACTTAAAATTAATATTTTTATAAAAAGGAACTTCGTTCCTATCAGGTGTCTCACGACACCACACATCTTTTTTATTTTATTGCTCTTGTAGGCAGACGAGCATACGGCCCGTCTGATGGTGAATGGTTACCATCGCTCATGGACGTCAGCAATGCCAGGGGCAGAACCAAGCCGCTGCCATTATGCTAATATTAAGAGAGAGGTTCATCAAGACAAGGATAAATAAATAAAATTCAGAATATTCAGCAAACAGAAATTGCAATTCAATATTAACGATCTAGGTTCTTTATAATGAGCATCAATTACGAGAGGAATTGAGTACCATAAGAATTTTATTTTTCAATAAAAATTGCACAAGTCATACAATAATAATAAAATTAAATAAAAACTATTTTGTGTTACAGCATTACACGCTGAGCTGTTAATGTTATCGCCGGTAATAACGACTACACTAAAAAAAATTTAGCACAACTACTCAAGCGATTAATGAGAACGTGAAACACGATTCGTCGTTTCTGAACAAATTATGGGCTTTAAAATACTTATAAACAACAACAAAAACTTATGCCGCTATTGAGATTGTGAACGAAAAAAAAAAGTAGGTAAGTAATCGCGTCAAGCACGGCTCGCGGCTGCGTTACGGTTAATTAACATTTTTAAATAAGATTCAATTAAATTTGGCAACCGCTGTAACCTCGCACTATTTATACGCCGCCAATTTTAACTCTTGTATCTGCGACCACTGTTTAATAAAAAAAAAAAAAAAAAAAAACAAAAAAAAAGACACTCTGAAATCGTTTTCTAGTCCAACGGAAACGTGTATAAGAGGCAGCGTGGCTGAAACAATACCGACCATTGTAAGGCCCGTGACGAATGGCTCGCCTCTCTTATTTTTGTGTTTTGGAGAGTGCGTCCGATCGCCGCCGGCACGTAAATAATGGGATACTGATATTGGCCGGAAACATGCACACTGAACCAAAAATTCGTGTCAGCAACTGTTTGTTTAAGTAAGCTAATTAACTATTCTTATTAAAATCACGGACGATCGAGTGTAATTCTTCAATTACAAAGGCAAAACCGTAACAATGTTTCATGCTGTGTAATGCTTTACACTCAATAATTGATCGCGTCAGAGCTCATGTTTCAGTGCAACACATGCATTAAACAACTAATTAGCGGTACACGCTACTTTAAATGAAACATAATAAATCATTCCGAACGTACCTCACATTATTATTATCTTTTATAAAATCAAAATGTTCAATAGTTTCATTGCAACATAATTTGTTTATACATATCATTTTGTTTTTTGTTATCGTTGTGCTGATCAATGTTGATTTTTAATGTCATATCGCAATATAAAGAAAGTACGTAATAGAATTTCAAATTAAGAATTTTTTTACGAAATATTTCTAATGTAAAATCTAGTACAGACATTATTTTTTTTAAACAGTAAACAACAGTCGCTAACGCAGAGTAAACCTGCTTAGTTTATATCCGGTTAAATCCGAGCGACCGGTAATGTACTTACGTCGGTGCTTTCAATGCGACATTTTTTACAGAACCGGGCCGTCAACGGAAGCTTCGTGAATAATTACCGATCGACGACAGCAACACGCCACGCCACTCGGAAAACAACCCGTGCCGAATGCATCCAACCGAGATTAGACGCAGTCCAAGCAAAAAAGCTCACGCCTTCCATTAGCTCTGACTTTCAAAACGTCAATACGCACGAATTAGGATTTAACGAACGTCAGCCGTGAAGCCGGATACGAAACTATGCAAAAGTAATTTCGCGTGACTGTCAGTGGCTAATTGGTTGGTTATTAAGCGAGATAAAACAGCGGCGTGCTGGGAGCGGTGTTGCAGGCATCGCTAAATTGAAGGATGCGCTTAAACAGCGGCGTGCTGGGACCGGTGTTGCAGGCATCGCTAAATTGAAGGATGCGCTTTGGATTCGCGAGGGAGCCNGAAGCGGGAAACGAAACTATGCAAAAGTAATTTCGCGTGACTGTCAGTGGCTAATTGGTTGGTTATTAAGCGAGATAAAACAGCGGCGTGCTGGGAGCGGTGTTGCAGGCATCGCTAAATTGAAGGATGCGCTTAAACAGCGGCGTGCTGGGACCGGTGTTGCAGGCATCGCTAAATTGAAGGATGCGCTTTGGATTCGCGAGGGAGCCCGCGTCCGCATATCCAACGTGTCCCGCACCGCGTTAATGATTAACACCGACGCGGTCCGAGACCAATTATACGCTGCCACCATACTCAAATTAGAAACTATTTTCGCCCATTAGCAACCAACTTCATAATCAATTACACGTTAAAATTTCATAGCGCTGTTTCGGGAGCTCTATGTTTGGATAATCGGAGTTTGTGGTCCCTCGGCGAGCTATTACGCGGCTCTGAACGGACTATAGAGGTTTTTGTTGGGCTTACGTTGAATTTCATGCATATTTCGTGTGCAATTGCACTTAATGTATATGTAATTTTGTAAATTAATACGTTTACGTACGCTCGTCACAAGTTATAAGCAAAGTTCGTTTGGTTTTTCCCTGAAGCTTCATAAAAATGTTTCGTTTTAATTAGATCGACATTGAAATATAAACTAGGATATTATACGGCGTTGAGAGGATTGAGTGCACTTCGCTAATCATAATTCATCAGCGAGATTAAAGAATAAACGTCGCGATGAGGGAGATTTGTTGAACACGCGCCCCTGTCTCGCACTGATACATAAGTAAATTACTACAGACACCGCACTATTTCACAGGTCTATATTTATAAATAAATCATTACAATATACACCTTCAGACAAACGAAAACAATCTGGTAGGCCTTTTAATCTAGAAACTCGAAATCCCATAGGAAATAATAATTGATATAGTTAGTTCATGCACGTTTAAAAAATGTTAATAGAAAACATTACGTATAAGATATTTTCAAGTTAAATATGCCGATAAGTTATACACGTTGGTGGAGACTAGAGCAGTTATGTTATTCTTCTCATTCGTTTGCACTCTAGGCAGAGTAGTCGCGGTCGTTAGCTGAGGTGGTGGTGCGCTTCACAAGACGTCGCCATTCCCCGCGGACCGCGGCCTTTCTTGTGCACTTGTTGACAGAACTGTTTAGCTGCCTTTATTTGGTCGGTCCATCGTAACGGTAATCTACCGCGTGGTCTTGTACCCTGTATATAGTTATATACCTATATGCAAATTCCAAATGTAATTGAAAGCTAATACCCTCCAACTTAAGTGTCAAAAAGAAACATACTGACTCTGACTGGGAGTCAAACGCGGATATTATACAACTATAATTAATATCACTAACATATAGACCGATGAGATAAACGCTGACTAAACTATAATAGCAGTTCAATGAGGAACCGAAATAAATAAAAATAGATACAGCTGTAAAAAACGAAAAGAAAACAGTAAAACTTTTTAAATAGGTTTTAAAATATTTTATTATACAAGTCGATGTCAATAAACAATTACTTTTGTGTTATACATAAGATAGTAGCCATCGCAATAAAAATAGGCACATTTTTCATTTACAGATATGAGCGAGGTGTGAGTGAGTCTTCTGCGTAGATTATGGATTGTGACAGTGTGGGAGAGACTGAGACACAATATGATCGCCACACCTGCGGAAACGACGGCAAAGTAACGAGACGAGAAGCTAAATAATTCAACCAACTTGCAACGCTTGCAACGTTGCTCTATTTAAGATTTCTTCAGACAAATAAGCAACTTTATACTTTCACTTATGTTATTACGGATATATAGTGAAACGGATATTTACTGGTGGTAGGACCTCTTGTGAGTCCGCGCGGGTAGGTACCACCACCCTGCCTATTTCTACCGCGAAGCAGTAATGCGTTTCGGTTTGAAGGGTGGGGCAGCCGTTGTAACTATACTGAGATCCTAGAACTTATATCTCAAAGTGAGTGGCGCATTCACGTTGTAGATGTCTATGGGCTCCAGTAACCACTTAACACCAGGTGGACGGTGAGCTCGTCCACCCACCTAAGCAATAAAAAAAAATAAAAAACCAATTTAAAAATCGAATACATTATGACAGAAATTAATCCATTTACTTAATGTTAACTCTTGCTCGAAAACTCTTTGCTTCTTGTTTATATCCAATAGCAATTGTAACAAATCTCAATAAGGCTATTTGAAAGAGCAAAGTAAAGAGAGAGAGAGAGAGAGAGAGAGAGAGAATTCTTTATTGTACACCAAAAAACAAATAAACAGTGCGATACATTATATACAAAAAAGTACAATCGGCAAGTAAAGTTAAGATTAAAAAAATATGTATCCTGTAGATTCTGGTTAGCATATTATGACAACGTGATAACATTTTTAGATTTATTTCGGACTTTGAAGCGTGTGTTAATTTACAAGTTAATCGGACGTCTTGAAGTTGTGGAGCAACAGGTAAAATGAATAAAAGCAGGTTAGAAAAACGCATATCATAATGCGTTATTTACCATTACCAAATACATGCTTCAATTATGAACTTATTACATTACGATCTCTGACTCGCCTTATCTCTGCATTCGTTACTCGTTAATTCATAATTTAATTAAGCAATATACCTAATGCTATAAATAAATTAAATTGATTAATTTAGTAAATTGAATTGAATAGAAATAGAGTGGTTTTGTGCCGAATTGTATTTTATTATTATTATATTTACTATTTTCAATCATTCTTTTTTATTTATTACACCGACGAGTGAATGATTTCACGGCCTATCTGGTGTTAAGTGGTCATCGAAAACCATAGATATCACAATGAAAATACACTCACCCAACTTGAGACATGACACTCAAATATATTAATCGCATGAAAGCTTCGCGGCATCTGCCCATCTGCCTATCTGCCTATATATATAAAGTATCTGCCTATGCGGGCTTAAAATAAAACCTATAAGTTCCACCACTATCACCACTAAGCTTAACCAATACATACCAAATATCTTTTGAATAGCTAGTTTGTATGAATCTATCGCTTCATATAATGTATTTTTATTGAGCATAACAAAACTGTACTGCTATAAAATACATTTAAATGACGTAGAGCATACTCCTAAGCGTAACAACTCCAACGGCACTTATTTAGCAGATTGCTTTCCTTTAAGTTGTTCTTTAATATAGGTATAGATGGCACGATTCGCTTACACTTCACACCCTCTGCCATCAGCAAACATATTTTCGGCGTTTGCCATTACACCGTTTCTGTTCAAACACGGTTCGCTAATTAAAATAACTTTAATTCGTGCATGCGTTTTAAATTGACACGCATACAACGTCTTTACGACATGTGTATTAAAGTCGAAATCGGAAAGGCAGTGCTGTGGACGAGGCTAATTAGAACGCAAATGTCACTAGCATTATCACTCGGCCGCCGCAGAACGGAAACCGCGAACTCGACGTGAAATTTCGTTAATACCAACCAGCCCATATTAGATTACCGGCGCTCGCCCGCCGCAATAATATAACGAAATTCAAACATTAATAGGCTCAAACACAATCACGGATGGCCGCATAATCGAGTTAGGTGCTATTCGGTTAAACCCCTATCGCGTAATCTGCTCCATTGTCTGACAGTCGTTGCTCTGATCATGAGGGCCGATTATTGTGGCAATTTCGTGTTTATTGTTTTCAGGTGTCTCCTGTCGTCCGTCGTTCTAAAGAAACAAAGCTATCTGAGTACGGAGCCGATCTCGTAAAACACGGAGCCACGGCAATTTTAAATGAACACGCGTCTTTGAGTTTGAGCTAAGATTTCGATTCAGACGTTCAAAACAAAAGAGGTAAATAAGAGAATTCTAGAAAAACGAACTGCTCGCGGATAGTAAACAAGCTCCGTCGTGGTCGAAGTAAGTGATACTCAGGTGGAATATACGTCAGTAAAGTTAAAAAGTTTCACGGCAGTTAGATGCACTAGAAGGAACAAATAAGTAGATAGAATGGAGGCAACGTCAAAACTGCCAAAAACAAAACTATAAAGTTTCGTCTATAACGGATAGATACCGCTCGACGCTTTATCTATTTCAAATGTCTGACTCAATTTAGATCAGGAGAGACTTTTCTCTCTCTCTCTGTAGAATTAACAATTCTAGTTTAACGTTTCACAATCTTACCGCAATTCAATTTAATTGCATTTTTTTTTTATTTCATTAAGGATATAGATTTTAATTGAAACCGGTCAGTTAATGGAACCGCAATTACTTAAACATTTATTGACGTGTTCATTATAGTTGTCACATTAATAGCTCCGGCCAGCCAATATTTTCAAGTTAATGTTTCATTCTATTAGCGAGTAAGTAGATTAAAACGAACCAGTCGTGACTACACAGAGCATGAATGTAATAAAATCGAAAGCGTTTTACGATTACTAAAAAAACATAGGGCGTATTGATACCGTGACGCGTACAGTAACGACGGCTATGTAATGTTACACCGATATTATAGCTGATTCTGCTGACGTTTTATAACATTATAAAACAAACGTCTCGTATTAATTATGAGAGACGATGCATTCACATCCCTATTGATCGTAAAGAATCTTTGATGACAGTTGTAAAATGTTCAGAATCGTTGTCGTGATAATTTATGAACCATGTTTATGGATAAATTTATGGACAATTTGTTTCATCGCTATCGAAAATTCGCTTAATGCGTAAGTTTTTTAATTAATCGCGTTATCAACGACTACATCTACGATCTTATAAGGTAGCGTACAAAAAGTTTTTAGTAAATGACTCGCACTAGAGAAGGCCGTAACGAATTAAACCCGGAGCCTATTACGTGAAGTGAGTTATAAAATAAAGCTGCGGCGAACAACTTCATACATTACAAGCCGATAACCAGACGAGACTTCTGAGACACAAACCAGTCCCTTTTAGTGAAATTGAAAACTTTTTCTGTTACTCATACCGCGACCACGACACCGCACCTTTTAAATCAATTGCCTTTTATAATTAACTTATTCCGTTATTGGAGTGCACTTGCTCGTTCGCTCAATTAAAACTCAATCGAGATGTAAATCTATTGATTACAGAACGAGTTTTTCTGACACATAATATAAAGCAAATGAAATTGTTTTCCGGATAAGTGCTACTTACATCGGTTTCCGATATTGCTTTTGAAATTAATTTATAATTGCATCCTCGTGGCTACAGGAGTCGCTCGCACTGCGTCCTAATTATGAAAACATATTTTACTTCGAAAAAACCTGAGGACATTTGTGTGTACAAGTCTTAATTGTATTTCAGTTGTTTGAAAATGTTGTAGTCTTACTTAAAACTCAGCCCCTAAACTGTTTTTTTTTACCTACCTATGCTGATAGCCTTGAGAGGCTATTTCAGCTTCTCCTTGACGTGTAGGTGAGCTCACGGGGCTCAAACCGGAAGTGTTGCTAACACTGGCCCTAGCAAGAGCATTAGGTACTTCGCAAAATCTACCACCGGATCGGAAACGCGACCCACTGAGGAGATCCGTCGAGAAACTCAGTGGGCAGTTAATGGAATGGAACAGTTAATGGAGTATAGACATAGACTGCAATATTTTACTCATGACTAATAGTCAATTCTGAAAAAATGCAGCCCTCGCTAATGCAATTACGATCCCCACTCAGGTAGCGACTTCTAATTCCTATTGAACATTAAATCAATTAGATAAAAGCTATCGGTAGTCATCGATCAAATGTTTTATTTATAAATATTTTACATTACTATTTTCGTTAAGACACTATAAGGTATTTTTTCAATGATTGATATTGTTTCATTAAAACGAGTCATAGCATAATTATCATTTTCAATATAAAAAATGATTATCATAATGTGTCCCTATAATCTTATTTGTTAACATTCGGTGTGCTTATAAATACAATCGAAATGTTAATGAGTTATATGTTTTATTTATTTATTTATTTATACTTTATGCACAAAACAAAACTTGTACACAGGCGGACTTAATGCCATGGGCATTCTCTTCCAGTCGACCATAGGGTGGTGCAGAGACAATGCGTGGTAGGTGCATTAACAAAAGAATAACAAACAACAATAACAAAACAAAAAAAGAACAACGTTTTACAACATATATACTACTCATATGGTTTCTTATTTATGTTTGAATACCTTTAACTTATTTTGTAATAACGTTTGTTCTGCTAAAGCAATTCACAATTACTTTATAAACATTTCGACGGTTTTGTCGAAAACGAAGCTAGCACAACTAAGTATTCTTGAAACATGTTTGAAATAGAATACAATTTCAGGCAAGTGCCGCCGCGGGACGCTAAGCTGTTTATAGAAATGCCGACTTGAAATAAATATATGATCTGTCATGGGCCTTATCTGGTGAAACATTAGGTAATAAAAAATATATGAAATTGATATTTAAATTATGAATGTGTATTTCACTCAAGTCCTTTATAGTCACCTACATCGAAATGCCATCCGAATTTCTATCACTTAAATATAGAAAGTATAAAAACAATCTATGGTCCATTGAACAATATTTTTAACTAAATAAGTTCCCTATACTTTATGAATGATTTCGCTAATCAACGAATAATCTATATAGGTATATATAAAAATGAATTGCTGTTCGTTAGTCTCGCTAAAACTCGAGAACGGCTGAACCGATTTGGTATATTTTGGTCTTGAATTATTTGTGGAAGTCCAGAGAAGGTTCAAAAGGTAGATAAATATGAAAATTCTTGGAATTAAATAAAAATAACAATTTTGTTTTTCCTTTCATGTGTCCCCCGTCGAACGGATTCCTTTTGTTTGTTTTAAGTTTATTTTATACAAAAGTTTAGGTCTTTTATTTATCGATTGAGGCATTACGAAGTCTGCCGGGTCAACTAGTTTAAAAATAAAAGTTTACGAACAAAATTTACAAATAATTGTCGGCTAATAACAAAATAATTATAACAATCATATATTATAATTCTGCGTTCGTATTCGAAGGCACAGCTGTTATACGATATAATTGAATCTTCAACTTCTTGTTTCGAAGTGGGCGGCATTCACGTTGTGTGAGGTCCAGGCAGTCCGATAACCACTCAGGAAACCGTGAACTTATCTACAGCGATTAAAAAAGAACTAAACAATCAACAACTCGTTCTAGAATCGCTGGAAATACAATGACTCGATATTATTACGCGCGCTTGCATTTATTTGAATTCCATACTGTGTTTCAATGACAACAATTCGAAGATGAAACTTAATCAATGTTGGTCTTTACTTCTTTAGGCTTTAAATAATTATTTAAAGAAGGAAGGTTTTTTTCCTACCTATTCTTTTTTTTTTTTTTTTATTCCTACCTAAGCTGATAGCCCTAGGGGCTATGTCAGCGTAACCCTAACTTTAGTAGGTGAGCTCACGGGGCTCAAACCTGGTGACGTTGCTAACACGAACCCTAGCAAGAGCCGTGCTTCGCAGAATCTACCACCGGATCGGAAACGCGACCCACTGAGAAGATCCGGCGAGAAACTCAGTGGGCTACCTATTCTATTAACCTCGAGGGGTTATTCCTCGCCGAACTAGTAGGTGAGCTCACGGGACTCAAACGGGAGAAGGAAGTTCTTACTGGTGATAGGAACTCTAGTGAGTCCGCGCGGGTGGGTACTACCACCCTGCCTATTTCTGCCGTGAAACAGTAATGCGTTTTGGTATGAAGGGTGGGGCAGCCGTTGTAACTATACTGAGACCTTAGAACTTATATCTCAAGGTGGGTGGCGCATTTACGTTGTGGATGTCTATGGGCTCCAGTAACCACTTAACACCAGGTGGGCTGTGAGCTCGTCCACCCATCCAAGCAATAAAAAAAAAGGAAGGGGATTCGCCTTGAGTACTTAATCGATCTAATGTTTTTAAAAGCGATTCAATTCACATACGTAAAGATGTTTCAGGGTATTTATGTACTTGTCTAGTGTCTTGTTACATACATATGTGGGTTTTCGATACTAATAACACAGGAGAAAATATTAGCTTCAGGTCGAATGTAGAGCGCTATATCTTTTCAATATCTCCTTCGCGTTCACGATTTTCGTCAAGTCTGAAGTCATCGTGGCCTAAAGGATAAGACGTCCGGTGCATTCGTATCTAGCGATGCACCGGTGTTTGAATCCCGCAGGCGGGTACCAATTTTTCTAATGAAATACGTACTCAACAAATATTCAAGATTGACTTCCACGGTGAAGGAATAACATTGTGTAATAAAAATCAACCCCGCAACAAAAAACCCGCAAAATTATAAATTGCGTAATTACTGGTGGTAGGACCTCTTGTGAGTCCGCACGGGTAGGTACCACCGCCCCGCCTATTTCTGCCGTGAAGCAGTAATGCGTTTCGGTTTGAAGAGTGGGGCAGCCGTTGTAACTATACTGAGACCTTAGAACTTATATCTCAAGGTGTGTGGCGCATTTACGTTGTAGATGTCTATGGGCTCCATTAACCACTTAACACCAGGTGGGCTGTGAGATCGTCCACACATCTAAGCAATAAAAAAAAGGCTTTATTTTCTTTTAGTGAGATTTCAAATCATCAAATTTACCATCAAAACGTTAAGCAAACAGATCGAATGTAAAGATGCCGAATCGAGTTTAACACAGGCCTATTGTTCAGACTGAGTTATGCGATCAATTAATTAAATTACGCTCTGCTGTGGACGGGGCCATAAGAAAATTGCTTTTATTTGTAGGGAGTCATTCAATTAAACATTCATTCATTTGCAGGAATCGAGTGGCGTCCATTACCCATAATTATAACATACGTCTATGTTACTGTTTTTTACGGTCAATTTAATCTCTACATCGAAACAAATTGGTTTATGAAAGGCATTTATATTATTTCTTATTGCCTTTTAGACAGGCTTACAGCGCACCTGATGGTAAGTGATTACCGTCGCATATGGACGACAATGACAGAGGCATAAATTTGCAACTACTGTTCTGTTTAACTTAAGTGAGCTTGTTAAAGTTTTTTTTATTAAAATGATGGTAGATGGTTGGTAACGGACTCACTGTCTTTCTAATATTGAGCTTCAGTGAATCTAAGAAATTAAGTCAATATTTATCTTCGTTTAAATTTTATGGTTATTGGTCAAAATTCGAGAGCTGTTATGTGATTATTTATTTATTATACAAATGGATGCTTCCGGAACCAATAAGTATCACATTGTAAGTGCCTCGATACGCCTTATGACAGGTTGAAGTTTCAATTGTATTGAATAGCGGTTGTACATCCTTCGAACCGAGACCTTTGATTGCTTCGTGGCCCAAGCTTGAAGAACCTTCCCATGCGGACACAATATGGGAACATGACAACACGTACTACCCGTTACAAATTCTATACTATTCTGGTTTTCTTACATTTTTATTCTCTGGTAAAAATCATAGTTCAGATATTTCTCATTATGGTTTATTTGCCGCCTCATTGATTGATGCCTCAAAACAGAAACACCAACTAAATATGTATTAAACAAATTTGATTGTTTTTTTTTAAAGTGAATTTTTTTAATTTCAATTTATCTTGTCTAAAATATGTTAGTTTAGTTAAATAATTTATACAACTAAAATAGAAATTTACATTTTAAACAATCTCGTTCTGCCTCAAATTGAATTCATCATGGCGGCTTTTTAAAGAAAAAACTAATTGTGCTTATGAAATTTAATAATGTTACGTATGATTATTAATGAATACGTTTTAAGACAACTAGTTTATTGTACAGACGTGTGCGACGTTTGGAACAGCTAATTATTACAACAAAAAAACTTTAAAACATTATTCGCCGCTTAATTACAACGTGTGAATGGAATCGTAATTAAAGTTGGCGATTAGTAAGCACACACATAAGTATTGCACAATGGCTCATTGTCTTAATACATTGAAGGAGCTAATGATTGTTATAACGTCATTAATTAAGTGAAAGTATAAATTAATAGTTATTGGTAAATTCAACTAAAAACACTACGATTCATAAAAGTGATCAAGATTAGATTGACCATGAACTACAACAACAAACAACTTACAACAAAGTTAATATTAATAAACAAAAAAGTCATGTCCGATATGTACAATCTAGGTGTGTCTCATATTTTTAGTGTACATAATTTTAATCGCAACTAATACCATCAAAAGAAAGCCATTATGAAAATACCATCATGCTACATCTCTCTCGCATTATGAACATTAGCATTTTTCGATATTTGCAAATTTTCTCCGGCATATGAGTTAAATGGTTTCTAAGTTGGCTATTTACTATTAAACAGATAACCTGTTTAAATAATAATAAAGTTTAAATCCCCATTGGGGCCCATCACTTGATCCTGACTTTAAAAATCGAATTTCCATTGTACTGTATTTAAGCGAATGATAACGGAATTATACTCAACATAATAAGATGAATAATACTAAACGGAATTCTTTTTTGGGAGTTTTGTTGAATATTTCCTTCATTCCTCGAACTGTATTCTTTTAGTTTTCAAATAACAATTAGATCTATTATTATTTAATGGCAGTCACGCTACGGTGTGACTGACTATCACTTAATGTATGAAATTGATACACTTTTGAAACGCCCCCGCGCGTCACCAATCATCATTCGTAGATGATGGTAACACGTCAAAAACATTTAATTTATGCTTCAGATTCCTGTACTCCGATCACTTAGGATTTATTATTTTTCGATTTATTATTCTTTATTTCGATTATTAGTCTTCTCCATCTAAATTTTTCTATTTTAGCCTAAAAAATGAATGACATAAAATCTAGATTTTTCCCCCACCAAATTGTTGGGGCTGTTCTAACTGCGCGCGGACGGGTAGATGAGCACAGGGGGCTCAACCTTGAGAATCTGATGATACCCACAAGAACAGTACTTCGCAGAATTTTTTTTTATTGCTTAGTTGGGTGGACGAGCTCACAGCCCACCTGGTTTTAGGTGGTTACTGGATCCCATAGATATCTAAGACGTAAATGCACCACCCACCTTGAGATATAAATTCTAAGGTCTCAAGTATAGTTACAGCGGCTGCCCCACCCTTCAAACCGAAACGCATTACTGCTTTACGGCAGAAATAGGTAGGGTAGTGGTACCTACCCGCGCGGACTCACAAGAGGTCCTACCACCATTAAATCTATCACTAGATTGTTATCGCTGAGAAGATCCGGCGAGAAACTCATTGAATTTTGTCTTTGGGCCTCGCATTTGATAAGTTTAACAAAAACTTGATATACAGAATCCTCATCTATATTTTACAAGGCGCTTCTATGTAAATATTGGTAAAATGGATGACCAAGTTCATAGCCCACCTGGTATTCAGTGGATACCGGAACCCGTGGTCATCAACAATGTAAATGCCTACCTTAAGACGTGAGTTCTGCGTCTCAGTTTTTTATGGCATGATGGAGCCTATCCGTGCGGGCTTACAAAAAGAAAAAAGAAAAGGGAATAAATGAATATATCGCCACACCCTAACTCTATTCAATGCGCGCTACTACCAGTAATACCTCTCATGGCATTAATTATATTATATAATAATAGAATATATCACTATAGATCACAAAAAAATGGATTTAATTAATAAAATACATGAGATACAGAGTGCCATTAAAATTAACTCACTTTAATTAATTACAAGCGGTTGCCTTACAAAAGTCAAAAAGTAATCTAGTGATGTTAATTGAATTAGTATTTTTTTAACATACGTAATGATCAATTACACAAATTAATTCGTAGAAAGAAAATAATTGTTGTTTAATTATACGGTTTTTAAGAAACATCTTTTTTTTTCTGGTATTACATAATCTGCAAAAGTTTTATAAGAAAAGTGTCAAAGAAAAATATAAAATAACAATACTAAGTACACATGTAAATATTTCCAGTACTAAATAATTTCAGTTAATATTGATTATTATTGTACTAAAATTCAGTTTGCTAAGAAATATATTTTTCAAACAGCTTCACACTTTCGAATAAGCACTAATCCTAATTAATTGGCAAAAAATGGTCCCTTAAATAAATAATTAATCCTTAAATAAATAATGTTAAATTTGGTTTTTGTATAAAAAACACTGAGGTTAATAAAATAAAACTAGCACCTGATCAACCAGAAATAATTCGTTTGTATAATTTGTGATTTGAATGTCTGGTATTTTTTTTTTTGTTTATACAGTGAAAAAATGCAAATAATTGATAAAATAATATAAAAAAAAAACACTTGATAAAATAAGTATGCGGTTTCCATTTTAAGTAGGTACATAATTATTGTTATCGCACTCCTTTCATTGGACACTCTTTTTTGTTTTGAACCTCAGTACTTATTCCGAACCATATAAAAATCTAAGTAATTATTATTTTTGTAACTGAATAAGCTTTTACTACTACGAGTACATACTGAAAATGTTGACGATCCTACGATCATTAAGTATTGTCTGCTTAACTTGTCGAAGTAATTCAATTACTATTAAAATGTAATGTTTCGATAAACATATTTAAATAGAAGCTTCAACCCAGAAAGTCTTATAATATTGAACTGTCATATTAATGACACTTTTGACTAAAAAAACCATAAAATTAAAACGAACTTACCAAATATTGACCCTATAAATCAAAAATTCACAATTGAAAATACAGTTCGTATTAATTAATTTAGTTAGTAAAGAAATTGAATCCTTATTGTGTGAAAGTTTCGATTTAATTTTTCTCGTTATAAATCCAAGCGCACGTAATGCGTGAACACAAAACGCAGTACATTTAAAAACTGAACGAATGTCGGTGGTATCGCTTCCTGTTGGATTTGATAAGACCCTCTCCGCTAGTTAATGAGATGTCTGCTTTTGTAACTGTTATTGTAGCTCATTATTATTAACGGATTATATTTAATTAGAATTTGGCTATAAATTATTGTTGGTTAACGTATAGGTAATGACGTAATTTATTTTTGCTTTCGTCGAAACGTACTGTTTAAATGTAATATGGTGTCGCATGTATGTACATATTTTGTGTTGTATACTTCATGTAATTTTTTTTTTAAATTTATTGCTTAGATGGGTGGACGAGCTCACAGCCCACCTGCTGTTAAGTGGTTACTGGAGCCCATAGACATCTACGACGTAAATGCGCCACCCATCTTGAGATATAAGTTGTAAGGTCTCAAGTATAGTTACAACGGCTGCCCCACCCTTCAAACCGGAACGCATTACTGCTTCACGGCAGAAATAGGCAGGGTGGTGGTACTAACCCACGCGGACTCATTAGAGGTTATACCACCAGTAAATTTATAAAGTATATTATATATTTTATACATATTTTGTGTATATGTACATGTAAAATAATATTTATTTCAATGTTACTGTATTCAATTTCCATGAGCAGTCTATGTTATTGACATTACTATAAATCATTTGAAATCCCTTTTAATAAATTTTTTTTTTTCGTTGTTATGTACGAGTATATTAAGTATTTGAGCTAATGCTTGATCCTATAGATCAATGCTCGATAAATACGTTGTTGACGGTGAAAACAGCATCACCTGTAAACGTTTCACGAATCAAAAACCTACCAAAAAGTCCAGTCAGGAAAAACATTTTTATCTTTAACTTCAAAAACATGTTTGTTTGTCAAATACTTTTAAGATTGAGTGTTGAGCGAACAACAATTTTATGTCTTCCTCTAAAATTTATTACAACTTTAATTCTGAATTTGTGTACACGTGCACTGCTAGAAAAAAGTAATATTATTTTTCAATTCCGATACAAAGATGGTCGATGCGCACGGCAAATTGGTTGTATTGTCAATTTGGGCAGTGCGTGCCGGGGCGCAGATGAAATGTTTATTTTCAATTTCCGCTATTTCCTCGCCGCGTCCGCCGCAGGATTAGGCATTGATAAAACTACGTATATTGGTTACGTCCATAGTTTTTAAAGTATTCAAAATGAATATTATTATGAGCTTTTGAATCGACAGTTTCAATATATTACGAAAGGAATTCATAGGCTCATATACAAAACAAATAAATCATGTACCCGGTAATAATTAGCTATTGTTTAAATATATTGAATCATTTAGTTACGTAAAGACCAATAATTGTTGATTTCTGATTAAGAGTAATTGCTAAATCAAGCTTGTTAAAGATGCATGTAACAATTAAGTCGTTATCACTACCAAAAATGAACAATGTTATTAATTATTGAAATTGTATGTCAGTGTATTTAATTGGCTTGTTTGGATTTTACTTCAATAACTTGCAATTTATTAATTATTGTTTGTGGTTAGTTTCCGTTGGTTTCAATCAGTTTTATTCGTTGGTTACAAAGCTGGGCTATGCTTGTTTAGCACAAAAGAATTAATTCTAAATTTTAAATTAACTACGATTTTTATTTGAACGAAGGCCTCTGGGTTGACCTAGATATAGCTTATATGATTTAAAGGTAAGACAAACATTATAGAAAACAAGTGAGATTTCAATGTCGTTTCTCAAGCGATGGATAGCTACATTCAGATCGTAAACTTTCTGTTCGCTCGTAGCCAGCCGTAGACTAAGTGGAATATGAGATTGTTCATCCTCAACAGAACATAAAGCTTACCTTTTTATGTTACTCGAACTTCAAATCAACGACTGACACTAAACAAGATGTGGGGCAATAATGAAATTTAAGGGACTAAGATCCAGAAAAGATGTAGGGCAATAATGAAATATAATTTAAGGGGCTAAGATCCAGTTAAGGTCTGTAGTGTCAGAATTGTAACTAAGTAAGTCCCAGCTACTATCTACTACTACTTGCTAGATAGCGAAACCACGTTAGAGAAGTATCTATTACGTTTTATGAATTAAATTAACAGTTGAATGAAATTAACGACCCGTCCCTAACTCAAAACGTGTTTTGTGTACTATTTGGAGATTTTAAATACATTATTTCCTCCTTTTTTGTACAAAATGTTGATGTATGGTGAAAACCGCATTGTTGCCGTCTATTGTAGTTTTTTCTCGGGCGTACATTTTTTTTATTGTTTAGATGGGTGGGCGAGCTCACAGCCCACCTGATGGTAAGTGGTTACCGGAGCCCATAGACACCTACAACGTAAATACCGCCACCCACCTTGAGATATGAGTTCTAAGGTCTCAGTATAGTTACAACGGCTGCCCCACCCTTCAAACCGAAACGAAATGTGATTCAATATATATAATGTTTTTCATATAATTATCAAAATTCATAACGAAGCTTGACAGAGCTTCACTGGTGTAAGCTTTAACATATGGGTATCGATTTTTTATTGTTTATTCCCCTACTCAATCGACGGTAGCTTAAGGGGCTATTCCAGCTATGCACGGCTTAGTAGGTCAGCTCACGGGGTTCAACCTGGTAGGACTTTCTAACACTAACCCTAGCTAAAGCAGTGTGCCACTGAATTTACACTAGATCCCAATTCCGATCCACTGAGAAGATCGGACGAGGAGCTGACAGGATTATATTCGACGAGTTCAACAAGAACCCGTGCTTGGACTGCCTAAAAGCACCCAGGGATCGGGAGGGTTCGATAGGCCATGGTTAGGGCAACGACGGTTTTGCGTTGCCTTGTCGCCTGGATCGGAGATGTTATTTGAGGCGGCCACGGTAAGAGGGTTATCGTGACGCGCCCTCACTGTCGCCGTTTCTCAAAGTTTTTTTTTATTCATTGCTTAGATGGGTGGACGAGCTCACAGCCCACCTGGTGTTAAGTGATTACTGAAGCCCATAGACATCTACAACATAAATGCGCCACCCACCTTGAGATATAAGTTCTAAGGTCTCAGTATAGTTACAAAGGCTGGCACGCCCTTCAAACCGAAACGCATTACTGCTTCACGACAGTAATAGGTAGGTTGGTGATACCTACCCGCGCGAACTCACAAGAGGTCCTACCACCAATAGAACTTGTAACTATATATAACTTGTAACTTCTTGTAACTATACATAAGGTATATATACATAAGGTATAGATCTTAACGGATATAGTTTGTTAAGTAAGCAAATCCTTAAACTATCCAATCTTACCGTACGGTAGGCTCATTTCTTAATTACCGTCGTTGGTGGCAAGGAACTTAAATATTAGCACATTTTATTAGACAATGTTTGTGTAGTGCTTCCTTTGAGCCGGTTTGACGGCGCCGGCAGCGATTTAAAGGGTGCCGGTGTCATACGCTACCTTATCTGCTCATTTTGTCCGATACGTAATGAGACAATATTATGAACGATAAATTCAGATTAAGTAAATTTATAAGTTAAACGATTTCTCGGAAGACACGGGAAATTGGTATCGAACTTTTGTCCTTTGCCGTTTATTTAATACTAGCGGCCCGCTCCGGCTCCGCTCGGGTCTTTAACAAAAATTTCAACGATATTTGACGTTGTTTTATTTTTTTTAAATAAAAGAACACTTATTGTGGCATAACTATAATAATTAGATATATGTTGTCGCGACACTTTTTGTAATTAATAATGTGTTCTACAAAGTCGTAGTACATTATTTTATTCTATCATCAATAGTTTTCGCAGGGCACGCGATGTAAAGAATATTTTAAGTAATTTTTTTACACCTTGGGTTACATTATTGGAGTTTCAGTAAAGATCCCTAATTTTTTTCAAAAAAGATTATAGCCTATGTCACTCGGGAATAGTGTAGCTTCCAAACAGTGAGTGAATGAATTTTACAAATCGGTTCAGTAGTTTCGGAGCCTATTCAATACAAACAAACAAACAAATCTTTTCTCTTTATAATATTAGCATAGATTTTATCTATCTATATATTTTATAAATCTAATCTATCTAATATATTTTTCTTTTTTCACCGAAAGGATATTCCAAAGCCTATAAAACGATTTATAGTATAGCTTGTATCGTTATAGCTTTATTATGAGGTAGCAACAATGGGTATATTATTATCTTATATGAACTAAATGTAATTTTTTCTATCGCGAAGTATTCTAGCGTTCTGGTTTGTAGGATGTACTGCTTTTTTTGTTAATGTACGTATAGATTAGCTTACAGCCCACCCGAAATTAAAAGGTCATTAGTGCCCATCACAAGGTTGTTGAAACTTCCGCCTCTGGTGTAAAGGTAGAATTGAATTTGTGATGTCTGTGACCTTACCTCCTAATATCAGATGCATCTTGAGCCTGGTCATGTATTGCGAAGAAATCGAAAGAACACAGCTTATAGATTATCTCTGTTTCATGTTTGTATATTTCAAATTATAGAATATCCAACTATAATATACCAAATAAAATTGCATCACTCTTCTGGAAGCTAAATAAGCGCTTTTAAGTCACCAAACAAATTATCTTCGTAAACAAAAGAAATACAACACAAATCGATAAGTAGTATGGATAGTCTCATATCATATTAACAAAGATTACGTAACAAATGTCAGTAATTTACTTAAAATTGTTTTCTGAAAGGGCTCCTCGACAATTGCAAGTAATTTACAAACGTAAAAGACCCAGTCATAAATAGTGGTCGCATTACGCTAATGGTGTACAATTTACCAGTGGCAGGAAATTTGATGGAACGATCCTCTACGATGCGATATACCTATATAGAAGTGTAGTCATATTTCGTTTTCTTCAAAAATTTAATTTACTTGAACCATTATTGTAGAGCATATATACATAACTTCTAATAATTCCAACAATATTGATAAAAGTGACATATTTTTTGGAATAGATTTCAAGGAACGATGTTCGATTTTTGACAGAACCACATAAAGATCGCCAAAACGTCAAACTCATTTTCATTTAGTATTTTCATCGTTTATTATTTCGTTATTTTATATATCATATTTTTGTGTTTTGTTTCCTTATAAATTTTGTGAAAAAAGCAAATCTATTACACAAACGCATTGAAACAAAAGACAATCGTTTGACAAACAAACCAGCCTATTTATATATAGATTACTATTTATTATTAGCATACTGTTTGAATCGATATTTTTAACGTTAAAATTTCGTTAGTATTCAGTAATCCGTGTAACATAAGCCCATGGCATACGATTGATTATCTACGGCAGGACCAAATAAATTGAATTGTCTCCGTGGCGGTGACATGAGCGAATGCCAACGCGTTACACGAATACCGGCAGGTCGGACGCGAGCTTATTAACTCCGACCATTAATTAAATTATTAGAAATCTCGAGCCGGACTAATTAATGAAGAATTCCAAATTTTCGGCTCACCTATCGAGCTTTAATTAAAATTGACAAAGCCGCGGACCGAATGAGAGCGCTCGCCAAATATCGCCTCTATTAATGAAATGATCACTCGAAACTAATTAAATTATGGAGGTAATGGTGCGTGCAAGTGATACCGAGCTACGACCGGTCAGCTACACGTTCTGAATTACGTCACTATTATATTCTATTACGAATTATTTTAATTTAGGGGTTCTTTTACTNTTTAATTAAAATTGACAAAGCCGCGGACCGAATGAGAGCGCTCGCCAAATATCGCCTCTATTAATGAAATGATCACTCGAAACTAATTAAATTATGGAGGTAATGGTGCGTGCAAGTGATACCGAGCTACGACCGGTCAGCTACACGTTCTGAATTACGTCACTATTATATTCTATTACGAATTATTTTAATTTAGGGGTTCTTTTACTCTTACTTCAGTCTACATATTATATAGATATTAACTCATCAACGCTACACAATTATACTGTACTCAAAACAGAATCTTACATAGCATTAGTTAAAAAATAAAAACATAAAACATTAGTTACTAGATTACTGGTGGTAGGACCTCTTGTGTGTCCGCACGGGTATGTACCACCACCCCGCCTATTTCTGCAGTGAAGCAGTGGTGCATTTCGGTTTGAAGGGTGGGGCAGCCGTTGTAACTATACTGAGACCTTAGAACTTATATCTCAAGGTGGGTGGCGCATTTACGTTGTAGATGTCTATGGCATCCAGTAATCACTTAAAACCAGGTGGGCTGTAAGCTCGTCCACCCATCTAAGCAATAAAAAAATAATAATAAAATATGTTGTAAGGTTTAGAGTTCGTTCCTTCCGCAACGTGATATTTTAATTAACGTGGCATTATAAGCAAAAGAGCATACGATCAATGTGATGGTAATTAGTTACCATCGATCAGAGAAATCCCAAGGATACAGTCAAGCCGCTGTCAGTTGGTAATGCCACCGTAGTACACCTTGCAACTTAAAATTGAGAATTCAGTTCCAAATATAATTACTGATAGGGATGTAGAGGTTTTGATTAAGCTAATAGATATATTTGAATCTTTGTGCAACATTCATTAGGACTTATTAAGGCACGGCATCAGTAGGCGCAGCGACATTAAAATGAGTAATTATAATAAACCTGATATGTTCTCATAATTAACTAAGCCTGATGAAGAGTGCTTTGACGAGACGCGACGCTTTTAAGCCGCTGACGCGCTTTTTAATAACATTCAAAAACATAATAACCTTATCAAATTAGTGCTCTCAAAATATATTGCTAGTTTTTTTTTTTACAATCAAAGAAACTGATGATTAATTATCTTGTTATTTACCTACTGCTTGAGTAAGATAAAAAATCAAAGATTGTGACCTCATTAAACTTCGAAACTTTATACTGTATAATTGAGAAATAAATTTCGAGATAATAATGTTTTTGCTCGTTTAAATTTAACTACTTATTTGTGCAGCGAAAGAATTGTTGCCAAAACAATATTTAATTGCATTTTATTAATATGTAGAATTGGAGGTGTCGGGTCAGCAGATTATATTTCACTTCGTGTTTCATAACAAGCAATCTTATTGCATAATATGACGAATCAAAAAACAAACGGACTTTTTTAATCAAATAAACGACCTAATAGTAACTTTTGAATTAAAAGAAGTCTTATTTCGTGGGAACCCTTGTGGCGGGAATTTTAAAATTTGTGCAGCATTTAAATACAGAGAATTAAGCGCTAAAAAACTTGATGCTCCGTAACGCAGCACCACTAGCACTAATTAGACGGAGTGACAACCCACTCGTGCCATAAAGCGCTGCAGATTTATCGCCACAGATTATTTATATTATGTTTATTAGGCGCCGCCCAGCGCGCCCTCCCAGCTTTCCTGTTAATTGAATTGCTGGGATTTTTATATGTTACAACACCTGAAGAGCTTATTAAAATTGTATCGTAACAGCCATAAGAGATGGAGAATGTATTTTGTAAAATTGTACACCCTTTACCCGATTTTCAATCTAACCTTTAATTATTATTATTTTTAACTCTTAGCTGTCATGTAACTGTTAGAAACTTTTAAAAATCAATTTCTATTTCTTCAGTTCCTCCTCAATGCTGAACGGCTTTGTTGCTATGCCACTTTAAAATGTCATGGTTGGATGAGGCGTTTTGGATCAGCACAGATTGGTTTTACAGCGCTACAGCAACGCTGTCATGTATTCCGGTTCCAAATGTAGAATAGCCGCTGGTAAATTGGAGACTTCAACTACATGTCACAAAGTCAAGATAGCGTGGAACCAGCACCCTCTCCTGATAGTCAGGTAAATATATTTTTTCTTTTAATGATGACAGAAATTTTTAGAAATTTTTAAAAATTCAAATATTCGAACTGCTTCCGTGTGTGATAAAAATAATGCTGCCGGAACCAAACATAGCGGCTATTAACAGAACATAATTGACGAAAATACGACACAAACATGACTGTAATTAGCGTACAACAAAACTATAAATCACTGTTCACAAGGAATACAAGTTATTTTGGCAATCGCCACACGTATGATTAACAGCATATCCTCCCTCTCGGTTCGATGATATATCGGCTTCGAAAATAGCTGGGATTTTATAACAGCTCCAATTTACACTACAGATAAATATTTACTTAGTTTAAAAATGATTTAATTAGTTTTTTTAAACTTTTACGTTGTTATCTCGTAGGACTGTACCATTTAAATGAGAAAATCTTTGATTACTTTGTATCAGAAAAGTATTTAATCGTAATATCGAAAATAAGATAACGAATTCATTACACATACAAAGGTAAATGAATGTGCTTTTACTAGTAGTTATCTACGCTTGAGACGTATCTAAGTCAGTGCATAAGATTTTTTTTTCAGATATTCGAATTAAAATTTAAAATAAAACATCAATATTTTAGCTGGAATAGCCTCTTAGGATACTAGTGAAAAGGTAGCGAAAATAAAAAGGAAAAGAAATTATAGTCATTAAACATACATGTGTATATCGATGTTTCTAGATCACAATCGATAACATTAAAATTGAAATTAATCCACTACTGTTTTTATAATATTCATGTATCCCTTCGTTATTTTCACGGAATTATCTGTTGTATAATCTTCGTTGATTTTCTACACGACTGTACCGTGTTTCGAAGCTAATTAATTTTAATTGGTCTAAATAACGTTGTGTTCGTTTTATCAAATTTGACTTGAACTCTACATTGTTCATTATGGTGAACAATACGCACAGAAAACAATTACTTTTCATTTAATGTCCCTCATTAAAATCGTTGAGCTAAGCATGTACAGGACGCAGTTTGAGTATGTATGTACTGCTTAGTATTTATTAACTTGTACAATCAAAAACCAAAATTGCTTTGTTCTGATGAGGTAGTAGTTTGGTGTCGTATGTGTTATATTAAATCCAACAGCAGACTTAGTAAATTATGAAATATGTAAAATGCATTTCGTTTGTTGTAAAAATAATTTGTAGCGGCTAATGCAGTTCTGAGATTTAAGCAGTTTAATGATTTCGGGTGACCAGGGGGATGTTTTATCTCTTTCCCTCGAACTGAGTAGAGAGAGAGAGCGGCGAAGCCGTACTCGAGCTTTGACTTCATTACTCGCCAGTGCACTCCAACCCATTGTGTTTCTCGCCGGAGCCTTTCAATGAATCGTGATTCCGATTCAGTGGTAGATTCTGCGAAGCACTGCTCTTGCTAGGGCTAGTGTAAGCATTTTCTCTCAGGTTGAGCCCGTGAGCTCACTCACTCGTCCGTGAGAAGTTAAATTACCCCCTTAGGCTAACAGCGAATAGGTAAGCGAAAAAAAGCATACTATGTAACATGAAATTAAATCATTTGCATATTTCTTAACTTAATTTTTTTTAATATGTACCTAAACAGTTAACATGCTTATCGATAAAATTTTACAACATTTTTTTTTAATGTCCGATAAAATTGTGGCTGTAGATATAACATTGACAGTACACTTTTTTTTTAATCTCGGCCACCCGGTCTTTTTAGTCAACGTTGCACATTTTACCCCTAATAAGAATTTTTAGTGTAGTATGAGTATCGTAAACGTGTAATGAAAACAACTACCCAGAAAGTGAATACCAAATAGTCCTAAAATAAGATACCGATTTCGATCGAACCTTGACCGCCTGGTACAGTCCGAGTCACCAACACCAGCATATCTTACTTGATATCTCGAAAGATCATTATTTACAGACGTTTTCGGTAATAAATTCATAATAACAGACTTTTATAATAATTTATTGGTCGTTCGCAGTTGTTTAGCTTTAAGAAAAAACTAGTTTAATCTAGTTCAGCAAGTTCATCGATCGATGGAACACACAATTTATTATTCAAAACTCGAATTCTAATTTCAAACTTCACATAACCTTTACAATAGTTTTAGCCCTCGACTTTTCTTTAAAACATTGACAATGAAACAAAATAATAGAGTGACGTTTTTTTTTTTTAATCTTATCAATGACTGAGTAACTCCGCCTCGCACAGATTACTAACACTTGCAACAATTGGGTTTAATTTTCCGCTCGTGCGCCTTTGCTTTATCACCATTCTAAGTCAATGAGTTACGAAATGCTGTCCGATATTTACGTATTTTCAGTTGAAGGGGATACAGAGTAACGCGATTTCATTAATTATAAAATGATTAATTAGGATAAAAGTCACATTGTGTATATTTTAGTGAAAAAATTAGATTGATTTTGTCTTAAAGCACTATCTCCCCGTGTTTAATGACAAAAAGCATGGCTCTCGTTTATGTGAAAAGTTTTTATACGTCGTTCGTTATTTATTCCGTAAGTACGTATTCCTTGTTGTCAAATTCCCGTTAAATTGAATTATTCGTCGTAAAACGAAATGATTCATAGTTTGCAAGCTCGTGTGTGTGGTATGACTTAATGCGAAAGCGAACATAATAACAACAAACTATGCATTGTCATCGGTATTGACATTTTGAAAAAAGAAGATTCTCGAGTACAAAAAAAAGTAACAATAATGACGGCAAAAAAGTTAATGTTACATTAAACATCATCATGAATAAAACACACAAAAGATATAAAAAAAAAACCAAATAGTACTGCTCAGTATTGATGGGAAATTCATCGAAACGAAGTACTCGTGCGCTCATCCATCACGGATCTATTCAGACATATTTGAATAAGGAACACGCTCCGGGGACCTCGAATAAAAATCCAACTACATGCACTCAACTTGTTTAATCTCATGAGCAAGCTAATTGTCCACGGCAGTGATGATGACAGTTTGCACGGGACGCTCGGGAGGGGAGCACGTGACCCGTCACTCGCAGGGAAATTAAAACATTCCGTTATTATTTTCATTTCGCGAAATAGAATAGAACGTTAGGGTTGCCAGTTGAGATAATTGTAAATTTTTGTTATGGTTCTCAGAATGCTAAAACTTATTTTTGCTGTTGAGTCTAGACTAAAACTATTTGTGGGTTTTTTATTACATGATTCAAATGGAAGTTTTTTTTTAATGGATGAAAAGGTTCTAAAATCATTTTACATCCAGCAAAATTTTATAATAATCACCGTAGATTATTTTGAAGGAGTATCCTCATAGGGAAATGTAATACTATTTTATAATTTATAACTCAAAATATATGGGTGTACCGGTACCGTGATGTGTGCAACTAATAGGCATTAATATCGTGTCAGATCCGACATCAAGGCAATATCGGCAGACGCCGCGGGCATAGCATTTTAAAAATTAAAAATCACCCCCATGGCATGCCACAAAACAAGGCAGTACACCGAGCTGTCAAATTAACTTTGACAAAAATACCGATAAATTTTAAAACATTGCGATATTTTTAATAATTATCTTAAAATAGAAAGGAAAAAACATATTTGCTGATACATTTGTAAGAATTTAAGAGATTTGTTTTTTTTGTTGTCGAATTCAATAATAAGCCTTAAACATTTGTGAATAGGGCTTACAATAAAATTAGAGCTTCGACCTTATTTCTCAAGAAATGTTAAAGTATTTACGAAACATATACTAATAACATTCAAATCCTGTACAGTCTGTTCGCTAACCTTGATTGTATTCTAGAGAGAATGAGGGTATTTTAATTATAGGACACACCCGTTATCTTTTTTAATTAAATTTTTAAAGTTACCACTGTTACCAGCATTAAAATGATAAATATTTGAACTTTCTTATCTATAGATGTTATTGTGTTATTGATTTAATACTCTTCGTTTCTTAATTAATTGGAAACATACCGAAACACTAAAAATTAAAATATAATCTTATCTTCATTTTATCAAGCTACAGGTTACATATTAAATTTATTGTAGTCATCTGATTAACAAATAAAATCAAGAATTCGTGTCTTAGTCGTTTTTGATTTCATCAAAAAAGAAAAATACATGAAAATACTTATAGTTTTGATAGAAATATAAAGTTGTAAAGTAAACAACTATTACAGAAAAGACGTTGTTAATAAAACCTGTCAATAAAACGGTAGGCATTTAGGGTAGTTTCCGTTGACTTTTGGGAAGAGCCCGAAAAGACAGAACAAGTAATATAATATGTATTATTTTCCAATGTTTGCACACTTTCACAGACGCAAAACGGTTCAGGTTTAAACGTATAATAATTAATGCTTATTGGTTAATAATTAATAAGCATTAATAAATTAATAAAATAAAAACTTAAAAAAACAAAACAATGCACACAATTTGACAACTCGCATTCCCGCCAAAACGTCACAGAATAGGCATTGTAAGCATCGTCCCACCGACAAAACATTGAACAGTAATAAAGTAAAGTAATATTTTTCGAACTTAACTCAGAACGTACGCTTAAAAATTTCATAACTACAGAACAATTTTTAATTTCCATTCTCAATTAAAGGCGAACATCCGTGTAAGCGATATAGAAAAAATAGCAAACATTCACAACGATTCCAATAGGCTAATCGTGAGTTATTAAACCCCTCGGTCGAGCCACCTGATCGCCTCCCAGCTATAATAGAAATACCAGGACTTATTATTAAAATTGCTGGTAAATTGTTCCCCGCACCCCTCGGATTTCGTGGCTAAGGTGACTTATTCACATTATGTTATTATGCTACCGTTTTTTTGTACGAGAAAAGTCGGAAAAAAATACTAATTCTACCAACATCTGCTTCGGTTTTCCAACAGAAACAGAGAGTACCATTACTCAATTATCAAAGTAATAACTCAATTATTCATTCGAGATGTGTATTTTTTAAATATGTTATGCTATATAAAACATTTCTTTCTTCACATTTATCTGCCAATAGACTAATATTCAAAAAGTTAACAAACATTCAAAGTGATCTAACCTAGGATTTTCTCCTGTCCTGTCGAAAATATACATACGAGACAAGACTAATTATGTTCTAATTAATTTTATAATACCGACCGTGGACCGAACCACATTCAAGTGCAATTCAAATCCAAGTTTCAATTAAATTTAACATAGCCGGAATATGTGACGAGGATATCATTACTGCAAACGGAAGATGAGGAAACAATACGACAGTGGTTATGGTCATATACCCGCATCTACGAGTATATAAGAGATATTTTAATGAAATCAACACCAAACGAGATTTAATTTTGCAGTCTTTTTCTTTAATATTATCAAGAATAGCAGACAACACTGATCACAGTATCTAACCTAAACTTAAAGGCCTATATCCCCTATAATATCGCTCATCATCCGAGAAATATCGATCTGGCACTGCTTAGGAACGTAACTCTGTGCCTCCTTTCTACTGAAGTAATGTCAGAGCTCAACTACGGCCATTTGTCGTCATGCAGCTCGGCCGTCCTTATACCCCAGACCAAGTCACGAGGACCATGGTGGATTGGCAGAAACTGAGTACCAACTTGGCAGAAGCCTTCCCGCCAATCCTCCTTTACAGCCCGGATTCTTCCCCGTCCCCGCGGGACACCGTCGAATCCATAGAAATCCTGACAAGTCAGTTGTCTACTACGACCGGCAATCCGTCTCATCAAGTCCACGTCTCACTACAGGAAGAAATCGCGAACTTACAACCACGTAAAGACCCCCCCCCCCCCCGATCCCGACAGAATCTCTAACCGTGTTTTAAAAATTTTACCTGCCCAACTAATAATGATATTGGTAATCATTTGAAATGTCGCTACGACGAACTGCATCTTTCCCGCGATGTGGAAAGAAGCGGACGTTATCGGCATACACAAGCCTGGAAAATCTAAAAATGATCCCGCTAGCTACCGCCCGATCAGCCTCCTCCCAGTGTTAGGCAAATTATACAAGCGACTTTTACGCCTCTGAGACTCACCTCGAGATGCATTCTGATGGACAAGCTCGTATTCATCGGATCCCTCGAAACTCTCACTTGCAAACTCGCACTTACACGTGCGAACTCCGCAGAAGTAAATTGTCCCTTCATAATAAAGTGACACTCTACAAAACTTACAAACGTTCTGTCATGACCTATGTAAGTGTAGTGTTCGTGTGGCCTAGATCTTACGACGACCTAAATCTAGCACCGATATGTAAGTATCTTAAGGAAGTGTCAGAACACTACTTCGACAAAGCGGCGCGACCATGAAAACTTCTCAGATTGCGCCCATGAGCTCACCTATCCGTCCGGGCGTAGCTGAAATAGTCTCTTAGGCTACTAGCGAATAGGTAGGAGAAAAAAGGCCTATATTCTAATACCTCGTTTAGATATTCCCCAAACGCAAATGAACAAGTACGAATACGAGTAAGTGTCGACGACTACGAGTACAAATGAAAATACTTTTTTTTTAATGAAGTAATGTAATATTATTAAAATTTATACCTACATATTTATTAGTCTTAGCAAAAAATAAAAATATTCTATACGAAATGGCCACCTTTGGCTTTTATACAGGCCTTTAAGCTGTTTGGCCACGAATCTATGGATTTACTTACGCACTGTTTCGTTTCGTTTCACTTATAACAGGCCATGTCCTCTAAAACTGACCATAATTTGAAGTCTGGGCTAGATGAGGGCCAGTCTTCAGCTCTTATAAAGTCCGAGACGTTGGTTTCAAGCCAGGCTTGGGTAGTTCGTGCCTTGTGACCAGGTGCAGAGTCCGCCTCAGTTTCACAACATGATTCAAGACTGTATCTTGACACACTTTGGCTGAAGTTTTCACTCCTTTTTCACAAAAATGACTACTTGACCCGCCCCACCAAAACCAAACCATCACTAACGCAGGATGATGACCACGTTGTACCTTTCCGACCACTTAAGCAGCTTCTTTAAAACTGGGAGCGTACACTTTATCATTTCGCTTACTGTAGTGTTCTTCAGTCGTGAAATTTTTTTCATCAGTAAAGAGGATACTTCTGTGCCTTTCAGCTTGCGTATCGCGACAGAAGGCGTTTTGATCGATCCACTCTCTTTAATTGTAAAGATTGATTTAGAGCATGTCCTGTATATCGACGATAAGCACCGAGGTTCGGGTCTTGTTTTATAATACATGACAGAATCCTAGCGGGAATCTTCATTTCTCGCGATAAAATTTTTTGCTTCCAAATGGGGTTTCGACAAATTCTGGCGTTGACAACATTAACAGCCTTTGTAGTTCTAAAAGCACACGGCCGCCCCGATCTTTTCTGGTCTTCGACAGATGAAGTGTTGTTGTATCTGTTGATAGTACGACGAACATACGGCTGAAACCAAGCTTTTGAAGTATCTGGAATACCTATGACCGACGGCTTCATACCCATTTTGTGCAAGGCGATCACTGCAATCCTATTTTCTTTAATACCCCATTCCATATTGTAATTTGATAATGAACAGGAAAAAATATGTGAAATGGCACAAAATCGTTAGAAGTTTTTAAAACAATGTACATATACGTGTTCCAAATTCAAAATAATTAATAAGTTGAAAAAAAGAAAAGTTTTTATGTAACAATATTTATAGCCGGACTAGTTACAACTTAGTCTGGTGCTCCCAGTACTCACGAGTAATACTCGTCAGCTCTCCTCGCGTTTTCAGTTTTTCGACACGGTCCGAAAAAGTACTGGTCTGTATTATTTCGTAGTGTTCACATATCTGTAACCGTTCAGTTCAAATGGAATGTAAATTAATCCATAACTGGGCATCGTGCTCCAGCTATTTGGCTGGTTATTCGGTGAATTGTTCGCCGACAATCTAAGGGAGGTATTAGGCTCAAAGAAGCAGCTCACGTGAGCTGAATCAATGATATATATTATAGTAATAGCGGATCTTGGTATCCGTTGAAGGGCATTGATTAGGTAAGTTGAGGACGATATTCGCTACGCTAATTAATTGAGTGTATTGTTGGTACATTGCTCGAGCAATGCGGTTGCAATGATTAAATATTGAAAGTTGAATCATGTATGAATACTATAAATGTAATTGAAACATACACGTTCGAGACAAAAGCAATTCACTGCAATGCCAGAAAGTTGGAAAATGATACTACATACTAACCACGACCCAGAATCGAAGCCGGTTCCTGAGCATACTCCACAGTTATTAACCAATAGACTATTTTGTGCATAACTGTCTGTTTGGCCATTAAACCAGCTTATGCTTATTGTATTACATAACACTTTGTTTTCAAGTTAAATCGGTGTTTGAATGACAAATGATAACGAAAAAAAAATGATTTTATTGTAAAAAAGCGTGGGGTGCTTTTCAGGATATTATAATTTCTTTTCTTTTCAGGAAAATAACCCTTCTAGTCATATCTGTTGATAAAATATGTATAGCTACTGATGCATTGCACCCCACGCTTTTTTACAATAAAACCATTTTTTCCTACACTATTTTTAATTAAAATTTATTAAGATCTATTTTCTATAAAAGCGTATTTGGTTAGTTTTTTTAAACTATTGTTTATTTTTAATTTTTTAGTTGATTTTCAATTTTTTTTAAAAAAAATTTTAATATTTTATTGTCATCGGCCCTTAATAATTATACCAAATTTCGAGTTAATCCGACGTTTTCAAGAGGGTCAAAATCATGTTCAAAGATTCCGTTACATACTAACATACATACGTCTGAAGCTAATAAAAACGTATTAAAAATACCGATAGTTCAATGTAAATAAACCATTTCTCTAAATGTATTACCAATTGATTTGACTAAATAAACTATGAATAATGACCTACAGTATTTTTTTTAAATACTAACACTGAGCGGAAATAGAGTCGCGTATTTATATGTACATAAATGAGTAAGTGCAAGTCATTCACCGTTTCGAACAAAAGAAGTACTAATTAAAAATGGCATATTGATTAATTAAAATATCGTTGCTTTATTACACGATAAAGATTTAAAGATCGATTCTTGGAAAATGATTTAATGAAAATATAACTAATTTTATATTTTATGATGATAAAAAAATTGAATCTGAATTATTTAAATCTGTTTAACCGGCTGAAATTTCAAAAAAGCGTTACGCAAGATAGTGACGTTACACCATTGTTACACTATGTACAGATCACAACACATAAGACGATTTTTTCACTAGCTTCATCATACTAGGTCTTGTAATCTCTTAACGCTGGGTTTATCACCTTACAGTACACTAGGCATAATTGATAGATGTTTTTTTGTTTTTACTATTTAAGTACGTTATTGAATTGTTAATACTTTATGATTATGATTAATGTTTCGTAGATAACATCATAATCTCTTTAAAATAATCACCTGGGTTGAAACCGGTTATCTCGCATTGCTGACTAATTGAGTGCATAGCGAGAATTGCTACGGACACGGCTAATTAGCCACTAATCTAGACGTTACGTATATGAAGCTTAGATCTAACTACCTCTCAGTACAGCTTCAGATTTCTGCTAATTACGAAATTAAATATAGTAACATTATTCCGTTGAATGTGGAACGCTTGTTTTGTCTCTTTCTTTCATTGTGTGAATAGAATAAGTTTTAATGCTTATTAATAAAAATATAGAAGGTAAAAGTTTAATGTCACTGATGTTCGATGGTTTAATATTTTTAAATGAAAAGAGCGAGTTTTATTTACTGTTTATTTTACGAATCAAAATATGCTAGAGCAGAAAATTATTTAGGCATTGTATTGCCAACTTTGAGAGGCGATATTCCTTGTTTAACATTAAATTGTCAGTCCTGTGGCCTAAAATATAAACCTTTCAGAAAACCACCATCTAATTATGACTAAAACCAATTAATTAATATTGAAACCAATTTAATTCACTAAGCATTTGCTTCGAATTTGAAGCGTGATTCTGCATTAGTGGTTAACTATATTAAACTGTCAAATATTGGTATTTTATATAATTCTAGTTAAAAATAATTGACTTTTCTTTATTTTTAGATAAACCCGATTTTCTGAACAATGTAGTAACTAAGATTAAAGAAAATAAGGATAATGCACAGTTTTAATATCAAACATTTTACTACGACTCTGTTGAACCTAGTCTGAGTTTATTTGTGAATTCATTCCTCCTATTTCTGGCGTGCAGCAGTAATGCGTTTCGGTTTGAAGAATGGGGCAGCCGTTGTAACTATACTGAGACCTTAGAACTTATATCAAGGTGGGTGGCGCATTTACGTTGTAGATGTCTATGGGCTCCCGTCAGGTGGGCTGTGAGCTCGTCCACGCATCTAAGCAATAAAAAATAAATAAATAAAATTATTTATCGCGTCCCTGTACCGTGCATCGCAACTTAGTGGATTTATCAAAGAACGTTTACAAGAAAGTATGTCGTAACTTCATTTAGGACATTAGTTTTTTTTAAAAGTAGTTTCCGTTATTTAACCATCAAGCTGTAACAAGTGGTAAATAAAGAAGACACGTGTATGGATTAATTTTATTGATAACAGGCAAATAGATGTCCACATCAAAACAATCTCAAATTAATTAAAAAGATCCTTTTTAAATTAAAACGATCACTAAAGTGTATTTTTTACTGTTGGTAGGACCTCTTGTGGGTCCGCACGGGTAGTTATCACCACCCTGCCTAGTTCAGCCGTGAAGCAGTAATGCGTTTCAGTAACCACTTAACACCAGGTGGGCTGCGAGCTCATCCACCCATCTACGCAATAAATAAATAAAAAATAACCACTGCAATTTTCGATCGTGTTACATTGTACTCTTTTTATATACAACGATACAATACATAGATTATAATTATCGAATAGAGTTTTAAAAATAAATACGTACAATTAAAAAATCTTACGTCCCAAAATCCAAAAAGGACCACCGTTTTTTTTCTTTCTTACATCATTAAACGCCTTACTCAGTATGTTTTAATTAAATGCTTATTTTGAAGAGGGCATGATTCACACAATGGCTCATTGTGCGACAATTCCGATGTATTATTGACGTTTTACGGCTGCTTGAATGGGTGCTGATCACGTGACAACTTTCAATGAAAAAGACACTCAAAGCACTCGTTCTTAACGGCTTTATTCGCTTAAAAGAAATCCGACACGCTCAGAGTGTACACAATGATTTTCAAGTACTTCATAATGGGAACGAACGCAGAAAGGAAATTGTCATAATAGGTTCAAGTGCGAGTGAATAGTCAATAAATTCAATCAATAATTTCATATGTATAGGTACTGAGTTGAGTAAATAACAACAACACAAAAAATGGCACAAAATAGAACTAATTTAATATATATAGATATTTTAATGCAAGTCATTTCTCTTCTCGCACGTAAACAGTTTGATTGTGTTATAAAATACCGAACCGCTGTCAATTACATTTACAATCTCATCATATTTAAACTTTTAATATTTGTGCTAATCCGGTGACGTAAATAGTGTCTAGTAAATACTAGATAACGTCCACTAGACTAGTATTACCATACAACCTAATATAAACCCGATAATGGTGAAGAGGGAAGCTAAAGGCATCCGATTTCAAAGCGCCCCACACTGCTCTTCCTAAGTGGATTAATTACGAGGATGATCTTCCGAGTAAATTAGTCTAACAGCCGTATTCTGTTACACAACGGCAGTGTTTTGGATACCAGAATGAGAGATACCTATGTTACAAGTTGACTAAAATTGTATTATTGTGCACTCATTTTAAAACAGTATGTAGGTGTAATATGGTAGCTTATAGATTTACTAGAATCGCCTTGTTAATCTAGTGGTAAGTGACGATAATTGTTGTATGGTGTACTCAGAATACGTATCGATTATGCTACTATATCAAGATTCAAATCTCATTGACAAACAACTTAAGCAATGACTGAAAATCGTGTGTGCAGCATCATGTAAGTTTTTATTTATTTATTGCTTAGATGAGTAGACGAGCTCACAGCCCACCTGATGTTAAGTAGTTACTGGAGCCCATAGATATCTACAACGTAAATGCGCCCCCCACCTTGAGATATAAGTTCTAAGGGCTCAAGTATAGTTACAACGGCTGCCCCACCCTTCAAACCGAAACGCATTACTGCTTCACGGCAGAAACAGGCAGGGTGGTGGTACCTACCCGTGCGGACTCACAAGAGGTCCTACCACCAGTAAAAATTAATAGCATTGTTTTTTAATTCTGGTAAGGAAAGCGTAAGTTTTTTTCATTTCTGGCAAGTACAAGGGACAGCCGCTATAATAAACAATTGAGAGCTCAACAGTAACTATCAACGCGAATGGAAACATTCACGTTACGATATTCCAACTCCAATAATCACTTGACACCAGGTGGGCAGTGAACTCTTCTGCAAATGTAGTGCCATTGCACCATTATATAAGTAAATACATATGCTGTCATCACATGTCAACGAACTGTTAAACAAATAACGTCACACTCTGACAAATAACTATCGAAAATCATCATAATAATAACATTAAGAACCGATTTTTTTTTTGTTGCCCTTGTAGGCAAACGAGTATACGGCCCACCATACATGATGGTGAGTGGTTACCGTCACCCATGGACTTCAGCAATGCCAGGGGCAGAGCCAAGCCGCTGCCTAAATGCCGCTGATTTAAATATCCTACACCAAAATATGTTTAGTAATTATTGATCTATCTCACTTTTTTATAGTAGGTATCAGAATGTAGCAAATTATCCTTGGATTAGGTTAATACTATTTAAAAATGTAGATTCAAAAATGAGAAAACATTATTATCAACCCAGTTACTAAGCCAGAAACTTTGTCACTCATTTTATCAATACTATGAAATTGATTTTGCAATCTATATATGTATGTATAAATGATTAAGCTACCTTGCCACGATATTTAATCATTTTTTATTATAATTAATTTTGTATGATCTTAGACGGTCAAATGACATACCTAATTAGTAGATATCGGTTTAATCTTACAAAACAAAGAAATAAATATAAAACATATAATTTGTTATCTGACTCGTATCTAATATATAATTAATAATACTGAAATAATCAATTATTTTACAAGTTATTAAAATTACTGATAACATCGGATTAAGGTTTATTAAATTTTTTGTCACCTCATTCCCGTTGGCAAGTACTTTATTTTTTATTATGTACATTATAAAAATTACAAACGACTTTCGATATACAATATACATAATAATATGTTTGATTACCTATTTTCAGATTTGACAAACACAAATTTAACAAAAAAAAAATGGTGCAGTACGCTTTAAAATACACTTTTAAAAACGCTCTTTTTACTCTTTAAAATAAATAAAAACTGGAAAAACATTATTATACTTACATCGTTACTCAATTTTATAAATAATTTTATTTTCTAATATAATAGTCTACTAAAAAAGTGGAATCAATCATTATGCGAGATGGGATTCACTGTTCAACTTCTATTATTTTAAGTAATAAAATTGCATTTTTACCAAAAAGTAATAATTTAAGCAACTGCAGTCTCTCTATTTGTTGAATCAATTGAAGAGATATGCCTGCTGTTTTTTTTTTTCAAAGATTCAAGTACCATTTGGTCAATGAACGAAGGATCGTAGCGTTCAAAAAGCATATTTTTAAAAGACCAATAATGTACATTACATTCACACTAATATAAAAGTAATATTTAATATTCACAACTTATCTATATCAATTTTTCTATCCGTATCCAAAAATTATAATGATTAAACTAATCGTTGGTCCATAAAAAAAAATATTAACTATATACTTCGGACTATGGTTTATCATGCCGATAGCAAACACAAATGATGATGTATCGCTAGAAATATGATGTCTGAAAATGATAACGACATTGAAGACCCGCCGACCCAGTGCCGTCATTACAGCCAAGACCATCTTAACCTGAGTCTCCGACTAGGAAGAATGCTTCAGGCTTTTGTACTTGTTAAGCTGGTTCAAAATATGTGATATTAGGTGGATCTGTTGTATTATTTAGTTTAAATAGATTAATTAACGGATTCAAGAACCGTTAAATTATGCCTCTCTTATTTAAGACGACACGTTTGATTTTTTTACCTAAATTGCCACTATGCAACTATCCAACAGTACTCAACAATATTTACCGACCATGAGCACGTGCTCGTGATCTGAATTCGATTTGAATCTGAAGTAATTTTAGACTACCTAATCAACAATTACCTAATAATAAATATAATTACCTAATTTAAAAAAAAAACTAATCTAAAATTGCTTATCTAATTCAGATCATTAGTAATGAACAAGTTTCGAGTCCAAATCACAATGGATCCGCAAACTAAATTGGCTACTAAATATTCAAAACCAATACGTACGAAACATGGGTGATCCGACAATGGGGCGGCTAATTCAATTTGAATCACACACAATATTCTATTAATCGTGACGGACAGGTGTAATCAATCCGCGCGATGCGACCCGCATTGTGAGCTGCGCGCCGCGGCCGCTCGCCCTGTCAGTGACAGTTTGGGCCCGCAACAAATTCTATGTAATCAAACGATCCGTCATTTATGACTAATTATAACGCGTGTATCGTCTACGAATGCAGCAATTTTGTTACTATATAATTTTAAATGAAACGTGCACAGATAAGCTATATTTTGTTATCAAAATATAATGTTATACCGCCATTTATCTATATATTAATACGTGAACCAAAAACTTTGGAAGGAGTACAGAATGCTAATTTTTTTTTTAATCATTCATTAAAAATACATTAAATCAATAAAAAAAATATTACACACACTACGATGTATTTGACACAAACACATATTGTATACTCTTTGTTTATTGTCAAACTTTTGTTATTGCTTAAGTCAAATTGAGATTAGGTTATTATTGTTTTTATCTTTAATATTATTTATCTATAATGTAGTTTTGGCGAAATCTGTAATTATAGAAATATAGTAAATAGTCTTTGACAATAGAATCATAATAATTATAATGAATAATAAATAAATAAATCATAATAAATAACTTATAAGTTTAATTAACTATAGTCGAATTTTGACTACCAAGGAACCGCTAGTTTCAATAAAAACACATCCATCCCTGTACTAAAATTTGCAGTCGTCAAGATTTTGCTGTTGTTCAATTTTAATCTGCAGTCCTCATAAAATAAAGTGTTATTCCCTTAAAATTTCAATGACCTGAATTCTATTTTCAGATAAGATCGGCTATTAAATAACGCTACAAGTTTATTAGTACAACTTCTGTGAGGCACAAGTAACACGATCCATCTTAACCGTCCGGCGTAACAGCAGCTGTCACAAACACCACTAATGAATAAATAAACGAAGCAAACAGATAACAAGAGATGCCAATTAAACAATACACTAATTAATTCCAAACATTGGTGTAGTGGCCTTAATTAGAGTGGGCAATATTATCAAACGTACTGTACACACAGGTATACCCAAACGATACAAGCAGACCGAAAAGGACAGAATTAATATTTCATTAAACATTAATAATCATTTTATTGCATCCGTTTCGCTGTTTTTTCTATTGTAAATAGTCATTATAGACACTTATACCACTATCATGGAAGTGATATCAATAAAATAAGATCTATTTTGCAATAGATATTAGTGAAAAAGCACATCGCGCCTCTCCTCTCAAACATAAACTCCTTTACGACAATCTCATAAAAGAAGCCGCACTAAGTCGACTGTAGCTTTTTTTTTTAATATCGGAGGCGAGAGCTGGCCGCACTGTCCCACGAAACATTTTCCATTAATAAAACGCGAAAAAGGAATATTACATATGAAAAAGACATATATCCGTATCGCCGGACCCGCCGCTATCTCCTCGGAAGGTAATAACTTCTTTACAAGTCCAAAGTCCGAGGGATTGAAAAGCAATTTCAGTAGGACACCCCCGTCCTCACGCGGGGCCGGACTCGCCATATTTCTTTTTCGCCGCTACTGTAATTCGCCTTTGATTTAATCTTGAGAAACAAATCTTTGAATGTGAAAGTTTAGTGATAGGCATCAGTAGAACTAGTTTCGCTGATTGGATTCCATCCCCGGCGTGTGCGGGAGCCCGATCGTTCCTACAATTTGAATTGGTCACTGCAGATATACCGCTATTTGTCTGATTCTACTAAAAGATTGCATTTTCTTATTTTCTTGGCCGAATTCTTGTTTCGTTGTATTGTGTAGAACGAAGCCTGTTTCAAGAAAGTTTTAAATTTCTTTGTATGAAATTAATATGCCAAATTGAACTTAACAGACGTTGATTTAAGAATAATAAATAGTAATTAAGCGTTAGGTTCAGTCAAAAAATACTTTTAAGGCCCATAAGCGACGCGCAAGAACAAATAAAAACCATTCGCTTCAATAAACTCAATTGCACTAACACCTACACGACTATCATGTGCCAGGGTATCAATAAACAAACGTAACAAGAGCTGACCGCAGGCGACAGGCACTATCAGCTTACCGATTCTAACCACAATATATATATAATATAAAACTACAAAACAGCAACCACAAGCATTTTACAGCCCATATCATTCGAAACTAGCGCTATCAATCGAACGAAACCTCTATTAACCAAACAGTCCGGATAAATTAAAATGATAAGTTATATTCAAAGGCGTAAGATTTACGTAGAGGGTTTACGTACAGTAAAAAAATCTTGTTAAACCCACTCAATTTGAGCGGAGGTGGTTCGTCCGAGACCGGGCCGGCGGCCGATAGCAATCGGCCACACTATTCCGGCCGCCTTATTTATGTAATCTAGCTGTTTGCGAGGGACAAACACTCCTCACAAATTTATTCTTTCATTCGAATTTATTTGCATATTATTGTTGAACGATTGGTTTTTTTTTATTGTCTTTGTAGGCAGACGAGCATACGGCCCACCTGATGGTAAGTGGTCACTGACGCTCATGGAAGTCAGCAATGCCAGGGGCAGAGCCAAGTCGCTGCCTACCATTAAGTACTCTCCGCAAGCCTCGTTTCAAGAACGTTCGTTTTTCGAAAACTTTATTTATTTAATTTTAAAACAATTTCAACAAAGGTTCTTTTTAAAAGAGTATTGTATCGTGACTATTGTTATTAATCGTTCCTTAGTTATTTAAGCATTTTTCTTCTAATTGCAAATAACTATCTAAATATAAAATACTTTCCTGAAGACAAAATGTTAAATATTGCAGTGAAATTAATTTGTATTGCAAAAAAATACTGCTCAATTCGACTGTTTTTTTCTCTCTCTGTGTGTCCCTCAGAACTTTTTTCTAAGTGAACCGATTTTGATTCTTTTCGACTTCGACTATATTGATGACTAGCGACCCGCCCTCGCTTCGCTTCGGAAACATTAAAACACACATGAAACCAAAAAAAAATATATATTTTTTTTTTTTTAAATTAGCCTATGTTCATCAGGGACAATGTCGGCTTCTAATGGAAAAAGAATTTTTCAAATCGGTCCAGTAGTTTCGGAGCCTATTCGAAACAAACAAACAAACAAATCTTTCCTCTTTATAATATTAGTATAGATGCCTCATTTCTTGTAGTAAATTAGGTTCTCGTTTTGGTTTAAAAAAAATTACAGTCAATTGTAAGTATCGTCATGTTCACAAATGTTGAAATTAATCTCAGCTTTTAAAATTACTCTTTGGTAAACATTACATTGTGGGTGAAAATCGGGGTGTGCGAAGCCGACAGGGTCGCAGCTCACACGGCTCGCAATCATTTTCTGCGCGAACGAAACTCTATATTGAATACAATCCTAATAGAAAATGCCATCTACATTGACCACAAAATACGTTAGGCCTTTTTATATTTACAAATTTTGGGTACCAATAATTTAATACTATAAATACAGATAAACACAAATTTATCTCAACCCAAAGGTGGTGTAACTTTTAAAGTTTGAATCAAAACTTTAAGATGCATTTAAGTTTTCTAAGTTTATATGAAACTGACAAAAAAAATTGTAACAAGAAATGGTATTATGAAAAAAGAGGCTTGATTATAGAAACCCAAATCTCTAGGAGTATGTACGTAAAATAATAGATGAGCTAATAATTTGTTTGAAACTATTCGATTCAAAAATCGAAAATATAAATATAAAACGAAATGCGTCCATTGTAGCGAGCCCGCCCGTCCGCGATCGGGCCATTTGCTACTGTTTTCAATTTGTCGGCAGCGGCCATACATCAGCCACGCAGCGGTAACTGAGCCCCAACTTTAATACACTTACGGTTGACATTTTTCCGCCCATTATGCATTCCGTTAAACCAATACTTTCTGTAAATACTTACCAGGAAAAACGGTNTATAAAACGGAATGCGTCCATTGTAGCGAGCCCGCCCGTCCGCGATCGGGCCATTTGCTACTGTTTTCAATTTGTCGGCAGCGGCCATACATCAGCCACGCAGCGGTAACTGAGCCCCAACTTTAATACACTTACGGTTGACATTTTTCCGCCCATTATGCATTCCGTTAAACCAATACTTTCTGTAAATACTTACCAGGAAAAACGGTGTACCAACTGATTTCTTTGAAATTTTACCAATTGAATCTTATTCCAATTTGATTTGTCTATACTAATGTTATAAAGAAGATTTGTTTGGGTGTTTGTATTGAATAGGCTCCGAAACTATTTGTACCAATTTGAAAAATTCTTTCACTGTTTGGAAGCTACACTATTCCCGAGTGACATAGGATTTAATCTCTTTTGAAAAAATTAAGGATCTTTACTAAAACTCCAATAACGAAACCCAAGGTGTAACAAAATTATTTAAAATAGTCTTTACATCGCGTGCCCTGTGAAAACTATTGACGATAGAATAAAATAATGTATTACGACTTTGTAGAACACATTATTATTTACAAAAAGTTTTGCAACAGCATAATATGTCTAACTATTATAGTTGTGCCACAATAAGCGTTCTTATATATAAATAAATAAAACAACGTCAAGCATCGTTGAAATTTTTGTTAAAGACCCGAGCGAAGCCAATGCGGTCCACTAGTTTACTATAATTACATTATTTTCTTTCGAACACCTCTAGATGATTCGGATCTTAATTGTCTTAGACAGTTGCTCCTAATTTTCTAACATGCTGTCTTAGCCCTTTAATTCTCATCTTAACTACTGGTGTTACAAGTCCGCAAAAATGGATACTCCATTCTTGCTTTTACTAAGGCGAAGAAATCGTGTGCCCTGTTTCGAAGGATAGGATAATCGTTGTACTAATGTATTCTAAGCTAAAATCTTATGTGTCAAGTTAAGCAGTGGCATTCGTTGTGATCTCTATGATCTAGAAATCACTTAACAGCAGATAAGCGATGAGTTCCCAAATAACTGTTCTCATTTCTGTCAAATTTGAATGGCTTTTATAGTGCACGTATTTAGGAACAAGCAACTGTTTTAAGATCACATATAAAATAAAAGTAATATTATTTTCTTTGTCTGTTCATCTTCGTATATAAAAATATAATTATCAAAATAGCTTTATTTTGAACGTTTTCAACTAATACCTTCAAGCATCTATCTCTCTTGTTAGTTCGTAATAAGCCTTTCAAGTGGGCAACAATTAATTTGAATTATATTTATTTTCATAAAATAATATGAAAATGTTATATTTAATAAGTATTACGAGAGCTGATGTTTACTACTAATTGGTTCCGAGAAGTCCTTCATCTACGCTAACAGGATATTTCCCATATTTGATTCAATGAATGAATTCGAAATGCAATATCAGAATATATAGACCTAAGATACAAAAATTATATATTTTATTTATTTATTGCTTAAATGAGTGGACGAGTTCACGCCCCACCTGATGTTAGGTGGTCAACGGAGCCCATAGACATCAACCACGTAAAGGCACCGCCTTGAGACATGAGTTCTAAATCTCAGCTCTTTACAGTAGTACTGAGGATCAACAAAATAATAATATTACACAACACTCCTAAGTTGTACCGGGTGTATTCATTAGTCGGTACATAATTAACGTTATAGTTAATAAACGTAATGGTTATTCGTACATCACTGGATTAATACAAAATAAACTCCAATAAACGTGTTTTAATTAACACCCTGCTAATATTACAGAGACACCTTGCAATACAGTATCTCAAACATAACGTAAAGCGCCGATCTTGTATAAATAATAAATAATTAGAAATGCTTTTAGTCGACACAAGTCAGTAGTGAGCCACGCTCAGCTTAGCACTCTAATTGGGCACTGAGTCGGTTCGCGGTGTTTGACGAATGGACCAAGAACTGACAAACAACATAGTATATTCCCTACTGAGGACGTACTCAGAATTGGCCACCAGGGGTCTGCTATTTTTTATTAGACTAATAACATTATCGACATAATAACTACACGACGCGTACAATCTTATTTGAGACTAGCGACCCGCCTTCGCTTCGCTTCGGAAGCATTAAATTTTCTTATTGATAGCTGAGTCCCGCGATGTTACCCGCGGTTATTGTCGTACCGCGGGTGAAGCCGCGGGGCGAAGCTGGTCTTAAAAAAGCCTAAGTTACTTATATCATCAGCTACCTATCAGTGAAAGTCTTGTCAAAATCGGTCCAGCCGTTCCAGAGAATAGCCGGAACAAACAGACAGACAGACAAAAATTGTAAAAAATGTCATTTTGGTGTACATACCGTATATATTACAAACAGACACTCCAATTTTATTTATATGTATAGGTTTAGCGACGTCGTTCTTCCGTGACAGGTCTGCTTTATATTAACAATATTAGATTTGGGACTGAAATAGTTTTACTGCATCCGGTACTGTTATTTTACTATAGAATTGCGCACGGAAATAACCTTTGATAATCAGTGACGTAGTAGTGCAATGCAATTAATTGATACCTTTCTCGGCAGAATAATTCCGAGAATATATCCATGGAATAGATGTTATTGGAAGTATTCCCCGTACACTTGTTTGAATAATCGAACTCATATACGTTACAAATATCACATGGCATACGTTTCACCTGATAGTTTAAATAATATTGTAAGTAGTCCTATGTATTGTAATACGCGGGTAATATTAGTGGGACCTAAGATAAAACTCAAAACTCGAATCCATTGGGATTTTCTATGTTCTCTCGCGCTTACTCGAGACAAAATAAACGTATTTAGAATAAATATTTCGTAATTAATTACCGAAAGACTTTTTAGACAAATCCACATTTAACATTGTCGAGAAGACATGCTGACTTGAAATTTAAAATATTAATGAAAACAAAATCACTCAAATCTTCGTCAAGAAAATATTGAGAAACAAGTCGAAATCCTAACTTTTACTTCAAAATGATAATAGATAAATAGCCTAAGAAAGTAAATGGCCGCTAAATTCGAAATTATATAACAAGAGAAGCTCTAACATTTAATTAATTACACAAAAGAAATGATCTTCCTCATACGATAAGTGATAGAATTTTTGCGAACACACACAGGTAAATATGATTCCGCTACGATTGATTTAACGCAATTATTTTTCATTATTGCGAACAGAGAATAAACTCAGTGTAGTCATAACAACTAATTAAAAGCATTCGTTCAACCCTTGAATAATAATACACTGTGCTGCAATATTGCAATCTGATCCGGCACGAACGACAACGATAGCTAAATCGGGCACTATATTTAATATTCAAACTCAATTATGAAAATTTTAAAATGTATAATTACATTACTTGGAAAAACGAGCACATAAATTTTGTTTCTTTGCTAAAAAATGGGGCAATATTTCCTCCAATCCGTGCGTCCGTATGTCGCAGACATTTTTCTCGGACACATTACTATTATTTGTATTAAACACTGCCTCGCCTGAGAAGACGACAGGACACACTCCGGCGAGGTGGGCAACAATCGGCCGGAGCGTTAGGGACTATTGGGAGAGAAACCGGCGAACTATACGGGCATTGTCCAGCAAGACTGCTTTTTGCATTTGGGCTACCACCGACTTTTTGTCGAGACCAGGCCTCTCGAGATGTTTTGAGAGGCTTTTAAGGACCAAACCCTTATTATTATTATTATTATTGACTGTTAGTTGTATAGTTTTCTATACCGATATGTTTTCGATTCCGAAGTTGAGATGCATAAACTTTTCCAAATCGAAAATAAATGTTTACGACGCGGTAATTGAACAAATCGGACAGCAAATATAAGTCGAGGCCCCGTCGGATGCTGTCTAGAATACCTGTATTCTATATACCACTACTTTCCGAAAAATTACGCAAAACAATTGATCAGGATGACATTCCCTACAAGATCGTACAAACATTCGTTCCGACTACACAAAACCTTCACAGTACGTTGTTTGGCTTACCATTTTTTTAAACTACTTTGTAATAACATTTCAGTACACCCTAAAGTCGTTTCAGAATATTACTTCAAAACTTTCACTTGGAGGTTTAATTAGTAAATTATGTTTAAATCTAATTCTAAAAAAAAAGTTTACTCGTAATTTAAACACGGACTAATTCTGCTGTAACACAAAGCTCACTAACAAACACATCAGAAGTCCACTCGGGTGATTAGTAAGTGCCGCACCAGCGTTGCACCGTACAGTATTTGTGCTGTTATTAATTCGGCGTAATTGAAAGCCGATCCATCCACAGCAGCGGGCTGCGATTGCGGCCCCAACCAAACGATTCACTCCAATTAAACTCTCTAACCTTTGAAATTCTGCCCGAAAACATATTCTTTTGCTTTGTTTAACATGCAACAGGAAACATTGTGTAATTATAAATACAGTTTTGAACAGTTCCATTCCGTTATGTTTTTTTTGGTCCTGACTTCAACCACTCAATACTATGGAACTTCTTTGTTAATTATTTTATTTTTCCATATTTTATTTAAATTAAGGAATATAAGAACTGTCGTGCATGTCTGTTTTTAAGTGGTCTTTTTCTAGAAATATTTCCTAACAATTGTATAATAAGACACGGGCGATATAGTTTAATGTATACATGCCGGATCAGAAGTTGTAAGGCATTATGGTTTTTTTTTTTTATTGCCTCTGTAGGCAGACGAGCATACGGCCCACACCCCGTCGCCCATGGACTTCAGCAATGCCAGGGGCAGAGCCAAGCCTCTGCCTACCGAAAGTAGAAAGATGCGGCTTCATACCGCACGCAGAATACAGACTTCTCTTTGTTTTAGTCAGGAATTTGTTGTGATGACAGACCAAGTCTCACTATAAGAGAGACGACACCTTTGATACTGGTGTTGCCATACTGTTGGAATAATTTTATATTACTTAGCTTTATTTCGTATCGTCTGTGTTTGCTATTAAAATGCTATTGATTTAGACGAAGCCATAAATAAAACTTCTTTAAAAATAAATTTTCAGTCCGTCTATAATTTATTGAACAAACTTTCGACTAGCTAAATATCTAATCTTTATCTATGTTATTCTATGAATTCTAAAGGCCGAGACGAAAGAAGTAGAAATTCATGTTATTCTGTTTACGTATTGATTTTTTTTACGAAGACAATGAAGCTTCACAAAATGGTAATAAATTAGTCAGTTGTGCGAAAAGCTGTAACATTATAAGTTACAATAATAAGGAAAATATTGACCATTGAACTCTTTGCAACAAACAACGCGTATACATGAAGACAGTAACCTACCATACCATTGTAGATACGTATTAAATATTGGCGTCGATTCTACAATCGAGCTAATACTAGAGCTATTAACTTTAAGCAGTATTTAGCCAATCACAGAACTCAATGTATCTGTGTCATTGAAATTGACAATTCGTGACGCAGTTCAGAGCCGCGTCGTCTGCATCTCAGCGCACGCCCACACTGTTCCATCCAGTCTTTCATGGAAACAGCTCAATAGGTTTCTTGATTTGCTGGCAAATTGCTAATCAAGACCGTAATCAAAACACGGCAGGTACGCATTGAGTATTGAGTGGTAATTCCGAGGAGTGGTGGTCCGCGCCGGGCCACTGAGCGTTCAAATTGCCGTGGCGATGTACACCGTTCATTACCGCGCACCCGTTGTTTGTTACTCCGTGAACTGAACTACAAAAGGAAATTAACGTTTCCACGAAACGGCCAATGAACCTTGATATTGTTGATTTACGATAGATTTTCAATTTTGCGAGATCGAGAATTGAGTCGTATCGCGAATCGATGTACTTAAATATCGATACTAAATTGTTTTACTCGATTACGATCACGGCACAACGGCACAAAACGGTTTTTCTTCAAAGCGTTTCAAAGCCTTTCAAAGCGTTGTATGGCACAAAATTTATTAAAAAATCTGTTCAAATCAAATGTCTTTTAATCTTCATTTGATTTCTTAAAAAAACATATCATTTTATAAATGTATTTCACACTAATCTATTATATTAAATATTATTATAAACATTATTTTTTGTTCAGAAAAATCACACTGTTTTTGCATCACCTTATTATGGTGGGCTAGGAGAAAATTGCCGTGACATTAATTTTGTACAGCTTTTGTTTTGTGCGCAAAATATATCAATTAAAAAGTCAATTAATTGCAAGAAAGCCTACGAAACGTTGGAATAACATAATGACAATAAAAAACACAAGATTAAACCGTAAAAGCACTTTTAATTAATTAAACTATAAAAAATCTTCACTTTAAATTTTACTGTAAAATCTTTAAGAATAAAAAAAATTACAACAATCAAACATTCAAATCATACATATCGACGCTTGAAAGGCAAACGTGACTAAGCGACAATGCGTGAACTTTACAGTAGACTAATTTAAAGTTGAAATTCCTGAAAAAAATTATATTTTAACGAATCTAGCTGTAGGATTGAAATTATTTTAATAGACCTAGAAATATAGATTTTTTGCGCATCGAATATGGTTATTGCCTATCATTTATGTATAAAGCAGGTATTGTCGCTTAGTCACGTTTGCCTTTCAAGCGTCGATATATTCATAGTTTACCCACAAAAGTCTGATTGTTCTTTACCAAGGTCATGTGAGCAAAATTGCCTAATTGTCAACATAAATCTTCACTAAACTATCGGTCACGGCTACTCCGATTTGTTATAAGGATGTATCTGTGCGGATCTAATTTGTGCTTTGTATCAGTACACGCAGACTGGTTTCAGATTGTAGGTGAATTGAATTTGATCAGATAGTATCGATTAGTCCTCTAACCAGTGCAATGATTAATGGATTGTTCTATGCAATCAGCTAATTGTAAGTTGATACGTAGGCGGACGTTAATTAATGCTTTATTCGATTTTGAAATGTTTTTTGTTATAAAATAATTAGTAAGCAGAGCCTTAAAAATTTTAATTGACCTTTAAACATCATAACTTTTGCATAAAAACTCAAAGTATTTTGCCGAACAAAAAATAACGATGCAAAAGTAGTAAAGTGGACACAGTTTGGTTGAGTGGTTAATGTCATTGAACGATTTGCATAAAAACGTCGCTACGAGCCCTTCGTTCCAAACTTTTAGGCACGTATTAAAAAGTACTAAAATCGAAATGGGACACGAAGGGACGTTCCATACTTTTATTAAAATATGACCAAAAAAAGTTTTAATACACGTAAATTATTACTGGCCATAGTGATGTTTATTTAACTATAAAAAAAAAAGTACGAGTATCAATCAACCCGAACCTTTTATCAGCTCCGAAATAAACGTTGAACTTTTTTCATTTCAGGGACAAATTCAAAGAGACCGTGCGTGCATTCGAGAAACACTTGAAAGTTGACAGAGATCAATATTGGGTTTGCGGCTTACTGCGCCCTGTCGTTAATGGATTTATAGGACAGATATTCTTAGGGCATATCTAATTTTATTTCCTTGGCAGTGCAACAAAATAAATTTACTACAACCGCAACGACAATTCTTATTTCTCAAATGTGGTAGATTACATCAGTATAAGGAATAGATTACACGTTTTCAGTACTTTTATCGGCACTAATTGACTTGCCAACAATCCAATTGAAACATAAACGACTTATTTTCGATATGCTCATTTGAAAGCTAAGTAAATTGTAACAATTTTTTTCACATGTATATGTACATACAAACGCATTTGATTCACTGGCACTGGCATTGGCACTTGCATTAATACTAAACTAATACCACTAATACTTGTGACAAGTAAATAACAAAATTTATCCTATCTAAACTCGCCTTCTAATTTAGACCACATAACGGAATATGATTCAATGTGATAACAAACGTCTAGAGCCGTCGCTGGAACAGATTAAAAAAAATATTGTGGTCCGTACTGTGATTCATCAATACACTAGATCAGCGATTCTCAACCTTTTTTACCCAATGTCGCACTAACAAATTATTAACAAATTTGCGACCCACTTACGCAAAATTTTTGACACTTGAAATAAAGTACATTCATTAAATACATCATTAATCTATTAAGCCTAGTTGTTCAGTTAACATATAGTAAACAGTTGTATATTTACCCTATAGATGTAATTCTCGCGGAACATTTGACAAATGTGTCTTTAAGAACCGCTGCACCAGACACAAGACCCTTGTTTTAAAGTGTCTAAAACCCAGCGGCTATAACGCCTAGTCCACTCGTATCAAATGTTGCGGCTATGAAGTTGTTAAAATCTTCCACAAAATACTATTTTTTTCTATTTAAATACATTATTTATAACATTTACGTACCCTTAATTATCTATCTATGAATACTTTGGACAGTAACGGAATTTCGTCACATGTACCTACAGAAATCCGCAAAAATACCAATTTCCGTAATTCCAAATATATTATTGTGTATTTTTCTAAAGCAGAGCGACCATGTGTTTGGGCTTGAATACTGGGAAATATTATATAACGAAGTATAACTTATAACACTTTCTAAAATATATATATAAATCATCTGATATCTTATCATGAACGTCAAATTCGGTAAAAAATTAAGTGGAGTTCATGAGACTGTTTTCATTGAACAATTTGATAAAGAGCGAGTGCCTTTACAATGATAACCTTTCAAGCGGGTCGCAACTTCCTATCGCATTTCTTCGATTAGGCCTTCTTTCTCAACGTATCCTTACAAGTTGCTTGTGGTAAATACAATGTTGACCGTTAACATTTGATAGTGGAAATAAAGATAATTTATCTGCAACAAGATATTGTTGTTTTCGTTCAGAAACATTGTAAGCGTCACCGTCATCGGGTTTATTTATTACATTTTTATCTCGACACGACACTAATTAGATGCAAAAACAAAATACAAATTAAGATATCGAGAAATAGTTGCATTAAACAATTTTAATACTTTTTTTTGTCTAAATGAGAGTTCAAGTTCACGTTACCGAAGCCCGTAGACATAGCAATGTGAGTGCCACCACCGGCCTTGAGACATGAGGTCGACGTCTCAATTGCATTATACAACACATTTTAATTATAATGCTCATGCAATTTGATATGAATCGACTAGATTATCAGTGTTAGTCTAAGAGATCAATTTCCGGTTGGAATCACTATCTTTGTTAAAGATATTTGATATTCGAATTTGGATCACCAAATTCTTATCTCATATGTGTTTTTGGTACCCAAAGCGCAGAAGGAAAGCTTTGCTTGCTACTATTGAGTATGCAACTTTTTTATTTTATCATTCAAAGAAGCGTTAATGTGATTTCCCTTATTGCTCTTATATGATTGCCTAAATGGAAGTAGACCATCTTTTCATTTTGTAAGCTTAATCCGAGATTCCCACTCATTCCCATATTAGTGGAGGATGGGGGAGTTAGGTTAGGATATTTTATGAATGACTGACAGGAAAGAAGTAACAATAGAAGTTTCAGTCTTATCATCTCATAAGCCTGTTTTCGTCTAAGCTACTCTGATATGGGAACATAGATTATATTTTAAATTTAATTGACGTAAATATATCGAAAGCAATTTACAAGTCGAATTAATTAACCTCCCTGCATGACCTTAAATTAAAGATAAAGATGTTTTTATTCATGTTAAGTTTAATAATTAATGTTCATAAGCAACCGTGATTACCGACCGATTGATGGTATGTCTTCTGTCTTTAATATTGTTTTTGAATTTAGAATACATACAAACATACCTGGTGGTAACTGTTCACCATCGCTTATCAACATCAGTAAAGAAAAGCGGCTGCCTATCACGAAGAATAATCAAAAATAGGACTAAAACCTTAAAACTTAGGTTAAAAGAACAAAATGCAATGATGAGTGATCTTTTGAAACCTGTATTTTTTTTGACAATTCACGTCATCGTGACCCTAAAGATAAAACACTCTGTGTAATCGTATCAGCCGATGCGACTTGCCCCTGCTCGAATCCCATTCATGTTTCTAATGAAATACCGAATTAATACATGTACAGGCATCACCATTTCATGATGAAGAAATAACATCGTGTTACAAAAATCAAACTAACAACATTTTTAAATTTGCGTAATTACCGGTAGCAAATATATATTGTAAGCCCGCATGGGTAGGTACCACCATCCTCTTTGTTTCCGCCGCGAAACAGTAATGCGTTGCGCTTTGAAGGGGGGACGGCCACTAAACAATACAATTGACACATCGAACTTATACCTCAAGATGGATGACAGCATTTCTATTGTGACCATTGACTTCAAACTGCTTATCGCAACGTTTTTTTTATTACTTAGATATATGGACGAGCTAATGCCAACAGCGTAAATGCCGCCACCCTTGACACAACATTTCTAAGTCTCAGTTTTTACAGCACGACGGCTGCCCTATTATTCACATCGCAATGGGTTACTACTTCACAGCAGAAATAACATGTCCACCTAGTCAGCTCTCTCCCACCTAAGTAATAAAACAAGCAAGCTTTAGAGCACGTTATGACCTCACTCCAACAACCCTTCAGTACCTCACGATGCCTTCCTCGCAGCCGAGGATAGACGAAACTGACGCAAGATAGTCCAAGAGAAATTTACTCAAATAGGCCACTATCCTCGGCAATGAGGATTATCGACGCAAGGATGACCTCGCAAATTCTTAAATTACGTGAGAGATTTTAAGCTATAAGTCCGGCTATTAATAAGAAGATATGGTTATGTACCGGGGCTCTAGTTACTAGTTTAGACTACCTATTTATTATCGATTTATCCCCTCCCACTCGAGCCTTCATCCATCCCCATCCTGAAGCTGGAAAGGCCTCCGATTTAACAACAATCACTTCCATTCCAAAAAAGACTTATATGGTACTAAGGTTCAAATATATTTTCTGTCCCAATACATAATCACGTAATTCCTATGTTAAGTCAACACTAGGACTGTTGTAAGACACGGCTGGGCACAATCGACTTGCGTATCTCTGCTACATAGAAACAGTTTCAAAATTATCATTAACGTCTTAAGCTTAAAGCCTTGAATACATCAATACACAGATGTATTGTAATATCTGATGTGAATAAATCTAATTGAACTAATGAAGGAGGAATTTCTTAATTAGTAGTGTTCGAAACGAGTCGTAGGCATACGTATTGTACCGAAACGGGTTAATTACGACCGATAACTCTTTAATTAACCTACCTAATAACAGAGCATTTGCATTGAAGCCAATTAGGAAGACGGCGGAATTATTACAAAGTATAGGTTATTTCTCGATTCTAGACTTTCCCAAAATTAATTAGATTACTAATATTAATTAAAATGTTAGTTATGTGTTGCGAAAAATTTAGTTCTAAAACCATTTGTGACAGAGTTCATTCATAGAAATTGTGCGTTGCAATTGCATTTAATTATTTTGTTTTGTAATCGGAAAGTCAATATTGGCTGTATACTAATGACTTCCGACGTCAATTTCCAATGTCTGCAATCAAATCGTGTGTCAACGCGCGTCATTCATCACGCCACCTAGGGTTATCGAAGACCATAATGTTGTCGCAGGATGCCCTAATGAGAAATCAGTTATAACTTTCTAATTAGCTACGCATATTAAAATAAGGATGGATGTTGTTGAGTAAAACATGAACCACTTGTGTGTTATTTAGAGATATAGGTATCTATAGTACAATACTTCTACACTACATATTCTAAAGTTTTATAGGATTTTCCCTTCTTCGTACTACATACACATTTTAAATAATCTTATCTGAAATAATTATTACGAGTATACTTTTTGTTCAATCGATACAATAAAAATAGTTGATTTTTTTGACATGGCGCAGATTAATAAAAACTTTGCTGTCATATACATAATGGTACATGTAGTCGATCAAAGTTTAAGACAATAACAAAATATCAGTTTATACACTGAACGCTTTTGCGGGGATAGGGGTGGAGGGGGTATCATTATTATAAATCAACTATTTTTTTTGGGTTCAGTTAAAATTGTTAGTAAGTCAGCATGGCCTGAAAGACAAGACGCTCGAGACATTGGTATCGAGCGATGCAACTGTGCCGGTGTTCGAATCCCGCTGGCCGGTATCAATTTTTCTAATAAAAACGTACGTAACAAATATTCGTGAAGGACTTCCACGATGAAGGAATAACATCGTTTGATATAAATTAAATCCGCAGAAATTATAATTTGCGCAATCACTGATGGTAGGGCGTGTTGTAAGCTTGCACGGGCGGATACAACCACCCTGGTCATTGTTGTCGTGAAGCAGTAATGCGTTTCGGTTTGGAGGATGGGGCAGCCGTTGTACTATAAAACTGAGACTTCGTACTCATGTCTCAAGTTGGATGGCGGCCATTTACGTTTTTGATGTCTATTGGTTATGGGAATGATATAACACCAGGAAGGCCGTGAACTCAATCGTCCATCTGAGAAATAAAATAATTAACAATCCTGTAATGGAACTATACTTAAACGTTTGTTTTCTATTTCTCTGGGTACATTACGCCAAATTTCGGGACCTCGAACTAAATAAAAAAACTCAAACCTTGCTAATATTGTAAAATAATTTTAAATTGTTACTTAAGTCTTATAACTACTTTATAACGTGACCTATACGAGTATAACTATTAATATTGATATATCTACAAACCATTGTATTATCGCAAAATACATTGTAGAGCCTTGACGATATTGTGAGGTATGAAAATTGAAAAAATACAATTTAATTATAAAAATTAAACAACAGTTACTCAGAAAAATTGGAATATGCCTGCCGTAGAATTCAAACCTAGACATAGGACCCGCATTCGATACGAGTCAACTCAGTCAACCGAGCGTATTATCTATTAAGTTACGGATGCCTCAAAAAGTCCTTAAATATGCTACATTAAGTTCGAAATATTGGTTTCAAGATAACCAATACAATTACGATAATTAACGTTCACTCTAGCAGCGGGTGTACCACAAAATGCTAATGAAGTTCTACACGAGACAGTGCGGCCCTAATTAAATAAGCAAGGAGAGGAAGCACCGCAGCGCACGGCCGCTGAAAAACATAAGCCTCGCCAACAAGCTAATTACTGATGACCTTCGTAAGGCAGGGCTACCATCCTCTTGTTTAGCAAGTACAGTAATTACGCAACAACAATTCCCATACGAGACATAAATCAGTTATGATATATATTTTAGAGGACAATAGATTGGTATTTTTTTTTGCCCTTGTAGGCAGACGAGCATACGGCCCACCTGATGGTGAGTGGTTACCGTCGCCCATGGACCTCAGCAATGCCAGGGGCAGAGCCAAGCCGCTGCCTACCGCTTAATACTCTCCACAAGCCTCGTTTGAAGAAGGACATGTCTTAGCGCTTGGGAAACACCGTGGAGGGGAGTTCATTCCATAGCCGGATGGTACATGGCAAAAAAGACCTCTGGAAACGCACTGTGGATGACCGCAGTGGCTCCAGGTATAGTATGGTATTTCATTGACAAGTGAACAAGCTCACGGCCCATCTAGTGTTAAATGGTTATCAAATCCCATCATCATCATCATCATCATTTCAGCCTATCGCCGTCCACTGCTGAACATAGGCCTCTCCAATAGATTTCCAGTGCGACCGGTTCATTCATTCATCATTCATTCATTCATTCATTCATTCATTCATTCATCAAATCCCATAGACATTACAAAATGAACAGTATCTTGAGATTTGAAGTCGAAGTAAGCACACAGAGCAATCTGTTCCGTGAAAACTGTTAGACACGGATAAAGATCATGAAATGGTTTGTTGCAATTTTTTGTTTATTTCCCAATAGGGTTGTCAAGACGACAGCTAAAATTTTGATTCTTAATCTTTTCCTTGTTACTGAAGATCATACATTTTTGGTGAATACAGTTTACAGTATTTCCATCATTTTTAGTTGTTGCGATACCTAATCCGACTATCACTAGGGATTTCGTCATCTTGGCTTTTTATCCCTTTTATTAAATTTGAGTACAATGTTAAAATCGTATTTCCATTTTATGTCAATTTAACTTAATATTTACTTAGACTAATATAGCGAGGCATTGATACAACCATCGACCAATGCGTAACAGAATTCAATTAGGTCTTGTCAATTTTATGTAGGTCGCTTTTAAATTTTATTATTGCATATATACTTTTTAATTAAGAAATACTATGTAATACAAAGAAAATCTAGAAAAATAACTTATTTTAACAGTGCGATAACCGTGGAATGTTATAGATTAAATTTATTTGCTTGAAGATAATAGTGCTGCATATCAATAATTATTCCTCGGTACTGCGTGCAGTTCCTAACGACAACTTGGCAACCCTCCGCGGTTCACGCACATGTCACTTTTAATTAGTTTTAATCGAAACAAAAAAAAAGTCTTACAAACGCTTACACGTGGAAATGTGAGTCAGAATGCCGATATCAAATTAATTAAAACAGTATGTTAAAAAATTTTACATAACAATTGCGTGCGTCAATTATATTTTTCATTATTTAAAGAAATTAAGTATGTAGTCTTAATTCCAATCAATATCATGACGATATTTCTTTCGTTTACTGAAAAGGGCCAATTTATTGAGACAAAATTACCCCATGAATTGTAGGTATCAAAAAATAACTGTACGATAATAAGTGAAAAACTGTAATTGAATCATCATTTTTCTGGAATTCCTATCAGAATGCTGTTTTAATGATTAGATTTTTAAAAAATCGGTGCAAACGATGTGCTTTTTCTACACAAAACACTACCGATGTTCTTATAGACATTGTTCATGTTAATTAACTTAATACTTTATAATACTTTGCTTCTCTAATTGAGACAGTTAGCTCAGCATAAGGAAATTAAAAGTTTCGTTTAATATTAAAAATATCAGTCATTAAGCTAATTAGTCATAAAATAATAACATCATAATGAAATCTAATATCATTTTAGGCGCGTCCCGACCAACGGATGGACCAATCACAGCTGATTAATTTCTCGTAACACCCATGTTAAAGCTTGTTTATTAATTAGTCGAAAGTTAATTAATTGAAATGCATTATCCACGAGCCATGTTGAAAATAATGATTGTAATGTGTAATACGCTTTATTGAAATTTTAATTATACTATTCCATTGAATTTGATTTTATTAAATTGGAGTAGCTTTATTAGGGGCACGCATTAAAGTTGAAATATCAATAAAAATCTACATTAACAAAATATGCCATTGATTTTATATGACAAGTGTTCGCTTGGTGTTCGTAATTCAACCACAATTACTAAAACATACCTTAAGATTTAGTTTGATTTTACATAATTTTATGTTTGTTTTTTTGTTTTGTAATTGTGATTTTTTCTAGTAAAATGTACATAGGTTATTTTTATTTTTTGTTACCCCTCAAACTCGTCACTAACTCCACTGGTGGTAGCTAGCTAAACAAAAAGTAATGTTTTTGCCATTCTCTATATATTTATGGAAGATAATTCTGACTTTTTAGTTTTAAAATAAATAATTATCAAGAAACACCGGAAGACTCGGTAGGCGGTCGAATAAAATTACATTCACAGACTTATTGTATCATTCGTCTATGTTTTTCTATTTCCTACGTTGTAGATTATAATCTTTATTTATTATAAGCCTTGATAAGTCGCAAAACGTCAAGATAACAACGCAGATAATTATTAACAAAAAATAAATAAAGAAAAGCGTGAAACTAACTGTTATGAAGCTATTAAAAAAAAATTAAGAAAATGTCACAAGAAAAAAAACATCGCGATTAGTAAAATGATGTCAATTAAACTGTGTACAGTAATTATTCGTACATCGTAGCCAATGTTTATAATTAAAACGAATCGAGTACCACGTTCTAGAGTTGTAGCTCTAATGAGATACTTGCTAATTAGAGAATAAACAAGACGGATATGGGAATCTAATTGGCTTTTGGGACAAGCATGTTTCCTCTGATACTTTTTTTCTTTTGTTATATTAAAAGGTGGCTTTATTTCTGTACCGTTGCAGTGAGGTAATTATGCATATACATTAAAATTTATTACGCATATTTATTATATTGCATGATCGGCTATCCGATTTAATTTTGATATTCCACCGCAAGTCAAATCAAGTTTCGTCTTTGTTTTTAAGAGCACTTAGGTTATAATTTTGCGATTAATAATATATATACTAATGTGATTAATATACACTATATATTACTATTACTATTTCATGTAAGTCTACTCGTTTTAAAAGAGTTTGATAACAGTTTAATTTAATTAATATTCACATTTAAAAACACAATTTTTTCGCAATAATTTGAGACAAATCGTTAAATTTCTTTTTGATGTCAAAACCAAATGAGAAAAACATTCTCTAACATGCTGGAATATATAATAGTTAGGTAGAGTGGGAGAGCGGGAGAGTCTGAGAGTCAAACTAATTGAGACTACATTAGGTCCCAATATGGTATTCGCATTGTGATGTCTGGATCTGGTAATCGCTCAGAACAAGGAGGAGTGTGTGCCCGTTCGTCTTTCACTCTTATATATAAATAACTCATTGAGAATCATCAAAAACGATTAATGAAAATTCCATTACACTTGTTATCTTTACTTTCTCTATGTTTCAGTTTTACGCGTTCAATTAGCGTTAATGAGGAAAACTGTACAAGTCCGAGAGCAACAAGACTATGACGTCCGTTTGTTACTTAATTAAATTTGTTGATTTTCCACATGTTTAATAGTAAATATTTAGGTTTATTAAATATGCATCAAGAAAACTTATTAGCTATTTTAAATTGAACATGAACATGAAATACAGACAAACAAACGTATTTTTTTTACAAATTTTGGCGCGGAGTATGAATAAATACCGCGACAATTACTTCGAAACAGCAACGGCTATGGCTAAACGTTTTCTGTTATGTTATTTAAAAGAGTACAAAAATCCAATGGAGTGGAGATCATTAAGCGACTCTTCGAACCTGTCGCCGCATTACACTAATTGACGCAATTAGAGGGATTGCCGAACGGAAATAAAAGTGGGCTCACCTTCATGAAACGCCGGCCCAGCCAATTAGCCTAGCGACTCGTAATTAGCCTCTTCAAGTACCCCACGCTGGATCAGTCTTGACACATACGAGCAAAGATCACGGCACCAAAAATATAGTTCATTTTCTTGTTAATATTTTTTTTAATACACGACACAAAAGTTTTTCGCGATCGGACGATGTTTAAATATAGAGCGCGCGGATACGTATGATCGCCTTGGAACACGGCAAGCGAGTGAGCGCGCTAGGCCGCTGACGGATAGACGCGGGAGGAGGTTAGCCGAATGCTTCCCTTCCTTTTCACGTACAAAAGCTCTGCGACTACGATGCTTTTCGCTCAGCACGGGCGCGCACTTACGACCTTCTACGTATAGAGCGACACTTAACTCTGTAAGTGGGCAGATTTCACGCGGTATTGCATTTAGGCCTAAACAAAATGTGGAAATAATAAATTGGCTTTTTATCAATTATTGCTTTTAAATCTAGAGACTTAGAATAAGAGTGAGTCTAGTAAAGCAAGTTCACCGCAATCTTGTAACATTTAAGCATTTAGCTTGTCGTTATTTTTTTATTTTTTTTATTAATGTCCACTCACAACGACAGATATTACAGAGATAGCCCAATAGCAACTTGAATCATTCAAGGATCACCCAATAAATATTTTAATGAATAACTAACAGGTTATTTTGCAGCGTATTCGAACTTGTATGATGATATGTATGAAAAGGGACCCGTACATTGTATGACTGCTTTAATGAAAATAGCGATCCCCTATTCATCATTGATAAAGCAACGACACCTCGTTCATTGTGTCGCGTTTCGAAGCCGACCGTCGGCGAATCAACTGAACTCATTCTTCATTCATTTTGCCTTTTTAAACATGGCAGCACGCTATCCGTAAGCTGTTCGTGAAATTATAAAGCTATGCTTCGCAGATTGTGAGACTGAATAATTAAAAATCAATAAATTTTATGGGTAAACTTAAAAATAAACACATTTTAGTTGTTTTTATGCCTTTTTTTAATTTTTACGTACCTTCAATTGACGTATTACATTACGTACCATTTTAATTAAAACCACTTTTACGGTTTAATCTCGCATTTCCTGACGTCATTATATAAGAATCGTTCGTGACAACGAAAACTGTAAGATGATCGGAAAGGTCGGAAATAATGTATGTTTAATGACAATAAAACACGCTCTAAGCCGTAAAAATCATTTTAATTATGTCTAAAACACTCGAAGAAATTACTAAAGAAAATACTATTTAACTTTTTTATTATGCAGGCTACTTGTACGTTCGAGATTCTAAACATTAACACAAACAGCCAGTTTCACAAGCAAGACGTCCTCTAGTTTATTTAAGTAACGTGGAATATCAGGTTTCTATAAAAAGAATGATCCGAGTTCTTCACCACTTAGCCTGTTTGCCTTGTTATCTTTTTTATGGTGGCATTTCTCCATTGAATCAATTAAAGCAACGTAAAGGGGTGTAATAAAAGATGATTTATTACTGAAGACTATAATAGTTTTTAATTATATTTCAAGAGGGTACCCTAGTCGATTATATTAGATGGATAATGTAAACGTGCAATGGAAAACTGGATGTCGGATTCGAAATTACTACTTCGACACCGCGATAGTTGCTAAAATTTTACTATTTTTCAGAACTTTAAGAATATTTGACATAATTAAAGCTACTTTTACAGATATAATTTCGCCTACATTATTTTCGATGAACTTTAAATTAGTTATAGCAATATAACCCAGAAAAAAAACCTATTACTTATTACATCTTAAATTGAATACATTCAATAAAAATTGAACTCAATCATGGCTGTTAAAAAAATAAACAACCTATAAATTGATTTGCATGTCAAATATATGTACATATATAGTTGTTATATTGTTGTATATTGCAAAACAACCGAGCAGTTATATGAATACGTTTAAATTACGAGCTAAACAAATCTAAAAGCGCGCCTTGCGTTCTGTATCAATTTGCGATCCATTCAATGTCGACCCGCAAAAATCAAGGTTGTGACACGGTTCAGTGCTGTTCTAAAAATTATATCGATAATAATATATTAATAGGATCAAGATAATAGTATGATAATCTATATCTTAAATACAAATAGCTATGAATGAATCTGAGGCTTGAAGTTAAATAAACTGCTTAAAAAAAAAGACAAACAATTCTGATTTTAACACCCGCAATTTAATTTTCATAGCCTATGACTGTTTTTTTTTTTATTGCCCTTGTAGGCAGACGAGCATACGGTCCACCTGATGATGAGTGGTTACCGTCACCCATGGACTTCAGCAATGCCAGGGGCAGAGCCAAGCCGTTGCCTACCGTTTAATACTCTCCACAAGCCTCATTTGAAGAAGGACATGTCATAGCGCTCGGGAAACACCGTGGAGGGGAGCTCATTCCATAGCCGGATGGTACGTGGCAAAAAATACCTCTGGAAACGCACTATGGATGACCGCAGTGGCTCCAGGTAGTATGGATGAACTCTACTCCGGTGGCGGGCGGTTCGATGGTAAAAACGAGATGCCGGTATCATCTCGAACAATTCCTCAGAGCATTCCCCATGGAACATACGGTACAAAATACAGAGGGAACCGAAGTCCCTCCGCAGACCCAGAGGTTCCAAACGATCCGTGAGAATGGGATTATCGACTATCCGAACGAAAAGTTAAATGAGAAAATATCCATTTTACTATAACGTTTTAGATTGTTTAGCATTGACCAAAATAGATCACAAGAAACCGAGTAAAAGCTGAGACAATAATAGAACTATAACTTTCACAATAATCCACGGCCCTGTGCCACTTTAAACAAACGACAAAAAACTTGAAAATCAAATTTAGTGCGAAGGCTGTTCTTAAGACCTTCATTAATACTAAATAAACAACTAACATTGGTTTCGTAATGAATAAAAAGTATTTCAATATTTATTGTTAAAATCGTGAATAGGTCAAAAGTTCCGTGTATAGATGAGACTGTGCCACGAGTCGACAGCCTGGGACTGGTAGAAATTTTAATCATATAATCACATAAATTCCATTTAGATTACATTTAGGAACATCTTTCAGGGTGCAATAAAATCGTAAGGCTATAAAAATTTGGAATTTTTTGCTTGTACTTTTAAAATCATAGGATAACCGTTATTCCAATGCAAACGAGATTATAAACGCGCGATCTGTACTTAACAATCCTCATAACGTATTTTCGAGAAGCATTTAATACTAGATAGGCTTAAATCAGTCTTTTGACACCATCAAAAAACTATCATTGTATTTGACAATTTGCTTACAACCATAACAAGGTTCAAAATAAATTGAAAATAAAATACCTAGTGGCTGTAAACGCATTGTTATCCTCGTAACAGGTACACCGCGCGCACGTCAATTAAATCTTGTGTGCATCTAACTAACAAGTAACAGAACACGATATACGGTGATACCGAATTCATCGATAAATCATGCGGACATCACTACACGTAGGGTAGGGCGGCCTGTATTGACGCATTCATTTTCTATACGCGTTTAATTTATTGCCGGGTAACTCGAGACATGTACGCTCACAAATCAAGCGTGCTTTTGCGTATTTTCAGCGGCGTTTTGTCAACCGCTCAATCGGAAGCGTATTCTAGAAGGGTTACTTTGAATTGTGTCTCTTTGATAGACAAGACTTAATTTGCATAGTCCGCACAAATCGTGTAATAATATAAAAAAGGTTGCTTTAAAATAAGAATTAAAACTAGTTTTTAGGTCAAGCACTGATTCAAAAATATTCTTTATTATTGTTTTTTTTTTGTTGGTTACTTTTTTGTAAACGCTATTTGCTGAAAATTATTTAATTTATTTCTTTCGAATGACTAGAGACTTTATTTTGTAGATTTTGACCTATAGAAGGTTACGTAATGAATTTCATTCATTCTCAGAACACAATTGGAGTTCATATTTTTCAATACATTTTTGCATTTACCATTTCCTTGTTTAAATCAAAGGCCGCTATAACTTATTAATGAACGTCAAGTTTTTTTTAATAACAGACATAACGTAGCCGTGTACATGTTTTTTTTCATGTTGGTACACTGGTAGCTTCCTTAAAAGAATATTTGATAAATATCTCGAAGTCTTTATACTTTTGCACAGCGACAAGTGCAATTCTTCAATGTATGTTAATTATTATTTAGAAGGTGCCCGTATGCTTACTGTGGGGCTATCAATGTAACTTCAAGATCATCCGTCGGTATAAGCAATATTTTCACTTACTTAGCTAAAACCATTGTCTCAGACCTTAGTTTTGATCTAAAATTCCCGTTGTTTTTTCGAATGGACGGATAAGTTCACAGTCTTGGAATTAAATGATTACCGGAGCTCATGAACTTCGCAACGTAAATTACTCACGCTGGCCTCAAAATACGTATTCTCGTCGATAAATACGCAATTCAAAAGTTGTTAATTAGTAATATGTGAGGATATCTTAAGTATGGTTTACTAGAAAACTCGGAATAATATCGCTCAACACGAATACACAGTCTTATCATTTAAACCGTGGCGATCTCTTATTGATAGGGTTCTTATTGGGATTGTTACGAGTATTTACAACGGCAGGACAGCTGTTACATCAATACAATTTAACGGCAGCGGTATTTGCATTGTGACTATGAATTCCAACAACATCGAAAGCTCGAGATCCTTTTGAGCATTATAGATGATAAAAAATTAAAATCATTATAATTATACAAAAGGGAATTCTAACAAAAATAGAATTAAAGTATTAAACCCATTTAAAGTGGCTTATCCGGGAGCCGAGAAAAAAAAGCGCCTCGGCTTTAACGACGCCTTTCATTGAATTCGACTTAAACCAATTAATCACTCTTATCAGACCGTTTCCCTTGGAGTTTTTCAACGGAGGGACCGAAAGGCTGACCATTCAGCCGTTGTGAGGTAAACGGAGCTATTGTGAGCCGTTTGCGGGCATTGTTGCCGGTCATTGTGCCGTAAACTGATGATGTTCGCGACCGCTTGTAGCAATCTCACGATATTTCTTTCCGGACGTTCGTCTTAAGGCTGATGATACGCGGCACAGTTCGTAGGCTCTTTTAAATTCGCGACCCTACGGGAAAATGGAAATGCTTTCAACATTTCCTATGTTGTTAGTTCATGCATTAGAAAACACTATATTATTATTATAACAACTAACTGACCCGGCAGATTTTGTAGTACCTCGATCGATAAACAAAAGACCGAAGCTTTTGTATAAAATAAACTTAAAACAAACAAAAGGAATCCGTCCGACGGGGGGGACATCAAATGAAAAATTAAATTGTTATTTTTATTTAATTCCAAACATTTTCATATTTATCTACTTTTTAAACCTTCTGTGGATTTACACAAATAATTCAAAACCAAAATTGGTCAAATCGGTCTAGCCGTTCTCGAGTTTTAACGAGACTAACGAACAGCAATTCATTTTTAGATATATAGATAGATATATAATTGCGCTACCAATCAAAATGCACGATTCGCGGCAGACATAAGTACAATGATGGTACCGTCTTTTACGTTTCCTATTACTAATAATATACAGGCTAGAAAAGAAGAAAGATTCCTCGAGCTATGTCCGTAATATAAAATTTGTGAGGAACCAAGTAATTTCACAAATAACTCCGTTTAATTCCTCGTTTGGGAGTCCCCGCTCCGGCGTTTCATAAGACTTTGCAAAGAAAACAACGAAACAGGTATTAGCATGAATTATACGAAACACATTTCGGCAGTTCACGGCGCGGTAATGAGTACTTAAGGTTTTCACGTGAACGGATTTAAATCACGTGAGGGCTACGAGTGTATATATTCACTTTAGGCAGAAGCTTGCCTCCTTGTTCATGAGTGACGGTAACCATTCACAATCAGGTGGGCCGTATGCTCGTCTGCCCACACCGGCAATAAAAAAAAGAGTGTCGAAACGGCATTAGACATATTCAAAAATGAAATTTATAATGAACGATCGTCACGATGATATAGTATCTAATTGTCTTGACTCGTGTAGAACGTGGTTCAGTTTTGTTTCCAAGTTAGAACCCATGTCTTTGTTCATAACAATTGGTATACCGTTGTTGGCGTGTCATGGTCTTGTATCATATGTGTTTAGTACCATAATTTTGGTAGATCTTTACTAGTATTATGTGACGGGCTCATATAACCACTTAACGTCAGATAGACCGTGAGCTCGTTCACTCATCGAGACAATTAAAAAAAAACGCAAATGTACCGTTGCCACTGTATTTTGACATTTAGAACTACCACAACTAAGTCTGTGGTCGCTGAGTTTATTACGCGCTGCGTGTACTTGGCACCATACAGACATGTTTTTTCACGTGATAAGTGATAACGTCTTATAAATCTTTTTTTTTCCCTACCTATGCTGATAGCCTTGAGAGGTTATTTCAGCTTCACCCTAACGTGTAGGTGAGCTCACGGGCCTCAAACCGGAGTGATGCTAACACTGATCCTAGCAAGAACAATGCTTCGCACCGGATCGGAAACGCGACCCACTGAGAAGATCCGGCGAGAAACTCAGTGGGCTGTGTCTATGGGTTAATTCGCTCGTCGAGCCCTTCGTCGCAAGCGACGGGTTCAACGAGGACGGTGACCGGATAAATCTATGAAAACGGGCTGCACGCACGAAGAAGTGACACGTTCCGCCTGAGCGTGCAAGCGAGAGCACGGAACAAGCGATTGAGAGGCACGATCGGCCTAAGCGTTAATTTTTCGAAAATTGTGGTGGTGGCAGGACCTCTTGTGGGTCCGCCCGGGTAGTTACCAAACTCTGGCCTATTTCTGCCGTGAAGCAGTAATGCGTTTCGGTTTGAAGGGTGGGGTAGCCGTTGTAACTATACTGAGACCTTAGAACCTATATCTCAAGGTGGGTGGCACATTTACGTTGTAGATGTCTATAGGCTCCAGTAACCACTTAACACCAGGTGGGCTGTGGGCTCGTCCACCCATTTAAGCCACAAAAAAAATTGTAATTTTCAATTTACTCCTTCTTTATATTATCAAAATAATTATAATTCAGTGATAATAATCAAATTCAATTTATAAAATTAAGCAAATTTTCATCAATATTTCTTTATGACGTTATCACGTAAAACTATCGTCCGTAAACCGACTTTACAGACAACCATTTTTTTTCTTTTGCCAAACGATTACAATGAAACACTTAACGATGCCCCAATGTTCGTCTCGATTCGTCACTGTCAGCCTTATGGAGATCAGCGCGCACAAACGCAAAGACAAACACACAAAAGATTGTATACGATTTTCTTAAATGAATAAATCTATTAAACCAACCAACACACGTGATGAAGTGTTGTTTAGTCAACCTGTTTACCATTTGCTACGAACAACAACAAACACGAAACAGAGTATCTTGAACTGTGTTAAAGACCAAGGAACATCAGGATTATTTATTGCAATAGCAATATTTATAGCAATAGTACACGAGCTCTCAACCAACCCGATGTCGAGTGGTACCGAAACATCAGAAATGTCGCATGCAAAAGCAATTACAAAAAATAGGTTGTCTGTAAAGTCGGCTTACTGATGATAGTTGAACGTGACAACGTCATAAGAAAATACTGATGGAATGGTTTCATTTTTCAAAAGAAAATTTATATTTTATTTGTTTCATGGTTATTTTGTATGGACAATTGACACCACATTCACTTTTCACTGAACTTTATACTTGACGAAAACATGTAAATGTATTATTGTATAGCAGCTGTCCACGCGGATGCATCGCTCACTCAAGTAGGAGAGAGACAGATGTCGAACGCTGCCGAACGCGGATGCCGATTGTGCCTCTTTATTACTCGTTGCACGCTCTCGCTTGCTCTTCAAGCCTTAAATGGAACGCCTCAGAGCGAGGCAACGCCGCATGAGTCATGTTTTTTCGTGCGTCCAGCCGGCTCCATCGAATTATAAGACGTTGTCACGTCAAAAATAAACGTCAATCAAATACAAAATTTGTATTTGTGATTAAATCACGTAACATAAGCCCAATCCAATAAACTATATCTTTTTTGTGGGTGAGTTTACAACTAACACCCAACTTATAGATCTCAATCGACTATTTATAAGAAAATGTACAATAAAGTCAAACACCGTAAAATTAAAAAAGAACCTTAAAATTGATAAAGCGGTTCATTTGAGTGTAAAATAAGTAATTGTAGTGTATTGCGTTAGTTAGGAAAAAATAGATTACGTTGAGGTGCTAGCAACTACCATGAAATATTGACGAATATTACCGTTTCTTTTTCATTATGCCTAGCCATTAAATTAAAGTAGTGATTTGACGTAAACAAAGTTACAAACATAATTAAAAAACATTATAATATACAGAATGAGGTTGTGTATTATATTTTCTAAAACACACAGATGTATAAATATTGTAACATGAATTAAATTTTTTTTAATTCATTTTCTTTTATTGCTATGAACGGGCCCACAAGACTGGTGAACTATCGGAAAGCACAACGTGCATTACAATGTAAACAAAAAATAACTCAAAACTTTAACAAAAATAAGGTTAAAAAAATACATTTTGTATTTGAGAACAATAGCTTCTACTTTGATCCACAAAAAAAACGTCCTAACAATTTCTGTAGTCGAAAATGCTCCAATATAAATTTCGTGCGGATCAAATCGATGCAACCATTATGTCGCCAACGTGACAAATCTAAATATCGTACGAAGATTTAAGTAATAAGTACCCCGCCGCCGTGAGCATCATGGGAAATGTAAATAGCGGGGTCCAACGCAATATAGTCAGTCTATTTGTGCTTTTAACTAATCTATAAATTAATTGATAGATGACTCGCTGTGGGGTTGGAGTAGCCAGTTCAAAACTGTTTAAATGCGACTAAAAATTCGTAGTGATTTAATGAGGAGATATAAAACTAGTTTTTACTACGAATATGTTCAAACTCTCTTCGGAAATTGTACAAATGTATTATTGTTTTTGAAGTTATACTTCTTTAGGCGCGTTATGAAAAATTGATGAGAGTGAAATTTTAGGATGCGCGCGCACCGTGACACATAATTATCAGAAATGAAGTTGCCCACTAAATCGCTCATTACAATACGACCGACGTAACTTGGCGAGTCTGAATATAGCCGCAGGTGAACTTTCGCGCATGTACACTCGTAAAAAAAGTGTTATTAGCATTCATTTTTAACGTTAAATATTTATTATTAAGTATTTAATATTTAAAAAAAAAAGAAATAAATTTAATAAAAATAAACTATAACTTCTTACGCGCGTACATAAGTACACGCACCCTTTTTATTTTTATTAAATATATCTTATGACATCTATGCATCCTTTCCACTTTAAGTATTCAAACAAATAAAATACAACCTTAATACGCCTACATATACGTGAGGTCTGCGTCATAACAATTCTATAAACATCACATATCAATACGAAACAGATTTGAAAGCAATCGTAATTTGCTTACTGAGTTGTGACATGGCCACAGAAACAAACCACTTAATGTTGAGTGATCACGATCGCTCATGGACATTAACAAAGTCTGGAGCATAAATCATTCGTAGTCCACTCCAAAGAGTACAAGAGTCCAGTCCAAGCCAGAGCTTTTTTTCAGAGCTCGTTTGACAAGGCACCATGACAGGGAGTTTAACAACAGACCATCCAAATAACAACTGGTGGTAGGACCTCTTGAGAGTCCGCACGGGTAGGTACCACCTATTACTGCCGTGAAGCAGTAATGCGTTTCGATGTGAAGGGTGAGGCAGCCGTGTACTGAGACTTAGAACTGATGATATCTCAAGGTGGGTGGTGCATTTACGTTGTAGATGTCTATGGGGTCCAGTAACCACTTAACACCAGGTGGGCTGTGAGCTCGTCCACCCATCTAAGCAATAAAAAAAACAATTCCTGAAAGCATTCTCCGTTCAACATCTGTATGCCCATACTATTAACTAATAAGAACTTAAAATTGTATTCTTAGCGTCATCTTGTATAAATCTAAATGTCCGAAAGAACAACCGCCGACAACCCCCCGGCACCGGGGCCCAATCGTCCATTCAGCACGCAGCGTGGCCATAAAATTAAATAAATCCGTTATTTTTCAGGGTGAGAAATGTACGGATCCGTCCTGGCCGGTCAATCGGGCGGCACGATAACGGCACGCATTTGTAAAGATTTCGCCGGCCCACGCCGGAGACCATTCTCCGGAGTTCGTGGCCATACGTTTACGTAGACTTATAATGTTTTAGAATAGTCATTTAGAAGTGACCCGACCCGATGAATCCGTCCTGAACTAAAATATATACATTATCATGTGCCAAAAAAGACTGGGCTTGAATGTATACAGCAGTGTGAGGAGGAGGTGTCCTCAAAATACTCGTGGACTGTGTGAATGAGTATATGCAATAAAAGGGTATGTGTGCAAAGAAGAAGCACAATAGGCCTGAATGGAAAAAGAGGACATCGACCTCGCACTGTGGGATAAAAGAAGAAGCAAGAAGACTTATGAATATGCCTTAATCAGTACACGTGATAATCGACCTATAGATAATTTTAAAATGAAATATTTCGTTGCTCAAATAGTCGGGAGACTAATCTACAATTAATATTATAAACAATATTACTGACGGACAACTATTGGTAATTAACAAATTAAAGAGCAGGCGGTTAGCGTGGTATGGACATGTGATGCGTAGAGAGAAGATGCATGTGACTAGGAGATGTATGGAAATGATAGTGCAAGGTAGAGGGGGAAGAGATCAACCGAAGAAGACATGAATGGAGTGTGTGAATGACGATATAAGAGAGAGAAGAGTGAGTTTTGAGATGACGGCTGATAGAAGAGAATGGAAGAGAAAAATTAGCTGTGGTGACACCACCTAGTGGGATAAGGTGAAGAAAAAGAGAAGACTACTCACTGACAACAAACTCTCACCCACGATCGTCAAAAACACCATACTTCACGCCGACGACTAACTGACCGAAGCTGTAATCCGTAAAGTAATATTAAAAATAATTTTAAGTCATTTATTTAAAATAACAGGATGTTGGTATCATTTTATGATACGATACAGACGCATGAGTATAAAAACAAGGAGTTCGCTTGAAATCGAATGTTCCAGTAAATCTGAGTACGTCCAAAAAACCGCTGTAATTCCCAATAAAACTACTTTTATCAGATTTCGGCTTCATTGGTAGAGCATATTTTAACATCTTGTCCTGTCTTCGCGTTCGAAAGTATGTGGCTTAAAGCACACCTAAGCTAGTGAGGCTAAGCTGCGAATAAATGAAAATTGATTTTAAGATTGCGACGCCACAGTACGACTGGTTGACAAATAATATGGGCTTAGCCGAAACCCACATATAAACTGCCGTCATCATATACAGTTTACCAATTTAGTCCAACGATTTTTTCTTGTCTCTCTCTTTGTAGAAGAAAAAGAAAGAGATTTGCAATCGTAATCAAACATCGTTTATGGTCTAGCAGCATCCGTTCTATTTTCTTTTATGTTGTTTGTTCTATTAGGTTCGGGAAATTTATAAAATATTTTGCTCGAAATTCGGTACCTACTTTGATTTGACCCTTTTTAATATGTATTGTAGGTAATACTTTTATTACGTATTGGTTGTACAGGATGTAGTGTAGTAGATATGTATGATGTAGTAAAATATGTATTTGGACCGTGCTGCATGTCTGAAATATGCGGGAAATAAGCAGTTTTAACTTTTTTTGTTCCTGATTTGTTATCAACTTGGAAACAAACAGCAAAATATCAAAATTTCCCCAGTGCTTATGCATAACAGTGGAAACGGACATGGAAAATTTTGCATATTTCAGACAAAAAATCTGATACCGTATTCTCTTTTTTTAAAGCAAATTAACTTCAATGTACACAGAGAAAACATATATATTTTATATTAAAATATTATGCTACAGTATTATTTAAAGACGAGAGTCCCCGTTGTTTTTTTAAATTACCAAAAGATTTGTGTTTGTAGACAGAGGGAAGACAATTAAAATCTCAGATGTACCTATATGTATGTATGTATGAGTCACATAAGTTGTTTCTAATAAGGTTGCAGACATGATTCATCTAAGAACTTTTAAGGGACTTTCGAGCTTTAGCTATATTATTTTTAGACTCCGATAAAAACAAACGAGAATTTTTCGACAAGCTACGATTTAATCTAAGTTATTTTTAAACTGCGTAGGACTTATATCGACTGTTCAAAACAATAGCACTTTTAATCGAAAATTTTCAGCCGCTGACTATTATAATGTATTAAAGACAATTTAATTAGTTACGATTGTCGTTCACAAAAAAAAAACTATTGTTGCCGAACGAAGAATAAAATTTAAACAAAAAAAAACACTGATGCCATTCGAACACAACGAAAAAAATTAAAAAATTATGCAGCGTGAACGCATTCTACGTAACTAATTGTCATAATAATGCAAAAAAAAAACATAAAAATTCGTGGGAATTTAACGGTATGTAATGAGTTCAATAAAGAAGCGTCTGTTTAATATTGTAAGAGGGACGTGATTAAGTTTGGGGCTTAATATCCGGCGGGGATGCGCAAGACATAATGCACTTTTGGTTCGTGCCTAGGGCCGCCACGAGATACGTTTTATTATTTTAAATTAATCAGTTCCGTTACTGTTCAAGAAGACGCGGGGAAGCATATTGCATCGAGTTTCAAACTAGACACGACCTTCAGCAATGAAGAGACCGACTCAGAAGAAGAAGTTAGGTACTATTCAAGAAATACAAAGGCCATTACCCAAATTTGTATTTAGCACTTATTTGTACCATTAGAACCTAGTATTAGTTCCTTAGTTATAAAATTGCTAATTTGGTTAAAACAATTACCGTTATTAAATCAACAACACTAACACTACAACAACAATATCATAAATATAATTTTTTTATGAAGTAAACAGAAATATACGAAATTTTCATTAAGAAGCTTAATTTTTTTTATTGCCCTGAGCACTTATCCGCATAATCCGTACTAATCTCTGGAAGCCCGAAATCCGTTTTACTACGAATCCTCAAAGTACATCTCAATCATAGTACTCATTTTATTTTCCTACCATAACCATCTACAGTAAAAGCGTCCTTCATTCGCGTTTTCTCTATTCGCGGATTAAAAAAAGGCGACCCAATACCTATGTTAGCGGCTAATCTTATACCTTTAAACGAGCAATTCTTGTATATTAATATATATATATATATATATATATATATATATATATATATATATATATATATATATATATATATATATAATCTGAAACTCGGAAACGGCTCCAACGATTTTCATAAAATTTAGTATACAGGGGATTTCGGGGGCGATAAATCGATCTAGCTACGATTTATTTTCAGAAAATGTTGTTTTATTCGTGTTTTCAATAATCAACTCTTACCGANATATATATATATATATATATATAATCTGAATCTCGGAAACGGCTCCAACGATTTTCATAAAATTTAGTATACAGGGGATTTCGGGGGCGATAAATCGATCTAGCTACGATTTATTTTCAGAAAATGTTGTTTTATTCGTGTTTTCAATAATCAACTCTTCCCGACATCTATTGGCGAATAATAATGCTATTTTTCTTAATTGAGGGCAACTAACCGCTTTGAAGACACAACAAGATGGCGTTATCAAAAAAAAAATGATCTCGTCATCATCATCTAGTGATTTCTTTATTCGCGGATCTAGCGAATATTCTATAATCTTTATTCACATTCTCGGCGTATTCACGGAACGTATACCTTGCAAATAAAGAACCTTTACTGTATAATCCTAAACGAGGATTTTTTTTTATTGTCCTTGTAGGCAGACGAGCATACGGCCCACCTGATGGTGAGTGGTTACCGTCGCCCATGGACTTCAGCAATGCCAGGGGCAGAGCCAAGCCGCTGCCTACCGCTTAATACTCTCCACAAGCCTCGTTTGAAAAAGGACATGTCATAGCGCTCGGGAAACACCGTGGAGGGGAAGCTCATTCCATAGCCGGATGGTACGTGGCAAAAAAGACCTCTGGAAACGCACTGTGGATGACCGCAGTGGCTCCAGGTAGTATGGATGAACTCTACTCCTGTGGCGGGCGGTGCGATGGTAAAAACGAGATGCGAGATGCGACGATTTTTAAATATTCCACATCGGAAAACAATACGGCGGTAGCCCTGTTAATTTGCCATATCAAACTGGCCAGTAGCAAATAGGATGCGACCAACGTAACAGTAGGGACGCACCACCCATTGAACTATTCAACTCGCTACGTACAACATTGCACAATTGCCTTGCACCTTATCTCAATGCAAGAAAGAACTTTTTTAAATAACAAACTAATCCATAACGGCAAATATTATAAAACTGAGTATTTAGCAGGGAGAAACGTGTGTATGACGTTATAAAATAAAATTGAAGCCGCAAGGGCACTCCACGCGGATCTAATTAAATGATAAGTGATATCTGAGATTAATGTCCTCTAAAGAAATCAAGACAGAACGAATGTAAGCGGTCTCTCATTCAATCTAGGTTCAAACTTTAATTAGAAACTGAACAAAGTTGTTATATGAATATAATATGGTTTTGTGAAGGCTATTAGCTTGTACTTGCCGAATCAATTGTGTAAATGTTGGCATTTTTTATTCTATAAATAATTTACAAAATGATATAGAATTAAATCATAATGTCTGTTTCTAAATATTCACATAAAAAAAATTGCAGTGTCATATCTTTCTCACAGTACTTCCCAATGAGTATTCGAAATAATCTTTATTTACGCCGCCATTGTGCGCCACACGACAAAGTTAATGGAGTGTAGGCTCGTACTCATATTAACACCAAATACGGATTAGGGGCTCAATACCACATCCCGTCATATTAGTCAAAACCATTAAAATGATCTTTATTTACATTACAATGAATTTACCAAATCCCTAAACGCGCTAATTCTTAGTTTTCTCATATAGGTATTTAAAACAACTAGTGGTCCCGCAGTAGTCGAAATTCGACTATAATTAATTGAAATTATAAGTGTCAACATTATTAAGGTCCTATTGTTAAATATTTCGCCAAGACTACAGTATAGACAAATACTCGTAATATTAAAGATAAAAAATACTAACCTATTCTCAATTTGACTACAGACTTTAAGCAATAACAAAAGTTTGACAATAAACAAAGAGTATATGTGTGTGTGTCAAATACATGGTAGTGTGTGTAATGTTTTCTTTATTGATTTAATGTACCTTTTATGCATTATTTTAAAAAAATATTAGAATTGTGCACTTCTTCTCTATATTTTCTATAAGTATGGAAAATTTCATACTTCTCCGTCCGCGTAATTTTCGTAAAAAGGGATACAAAGTTTTTACTTCACGTATTAATATATAGATATTTCATTTGCGCAGCTAGCGATTGACGAACTGTCACGTTCTTGTCAAACACAAACAATATGTTTTCCGATTCAGTAATAACTGTTTATTCGCAAATATAACCTAACAATAGCACTGGATGCGAGTTGCTTACCTGCAATATACTTTAATTTAAGAAAAGACCAGAAAAACTAAGTATGTAATGTATATCTAAGGATGTAGCTTAATAATAAGGTTACACGTTTGAAACACTGTTTCACTTAAAACGCACGTCGACAAACTGTATTCATCTCGCGCTCAATAGAATCAGCAGGTCATTAAATCAACACATTAAGCTTGTTTGTGTTGCTTTCGAGTGTTCTCAAAACCGTTCCCGGTCGTCGTACGTACATTATCCGGATTTGTGCCGGTTTGTGGCCGTTCATTTGGCGATTGTGCGGCGTTCGAAACGTGCACCCGCAGATTGTCAGATAATGTGACGCGTGCTAAATGATCCCGTTCCGATATTCGCGGCCATACCAATAAACGCTATCATAGTAGAGCTATAACTGATACAGAAATGACACGAGCATTTTAAATCAAACATTTAGGTAAATAATAATAAAAGTTTTTTTTTTTAATCATATTTTATAGATACATTGTAAGTTTCTAGCTTACGTCACAAAAAGTTAGTCCGGAAAATCGGTCAAGTTTCAATGACCTGAAGTGACCTGGACATTTTAAAGTGTAGCCTATTCTATATATTCTTACGTGGTATCAATGAAATGGGTACACGCGTCGCACACGTGTCTCCGTGGTTTATCTTAACTTACTCCGTCGCAAGAGGGCGCGCGTGCGTGTGACACTTTCAGTTGCAATGACCGTCGTACTAGCAAAATGTAATTTATTATGAAAATATGTGTAATTCGAAATAGAAAACCTAATAATTATATATAGATTAAAATAGATAGATATATAATATAATTATATATAGATAATTACAATAAAGACGTATTGAACTGACAAGGAAAATCTCAATAGTCGATACTAAACTTTTTGAAATGAAATAAACAATTACTCAAATATTATATAATAATATGCATACTTAAAAATCTGTCACTATTATTTGTAATTTACTTAACTGACCTTAAAATTCATAATTTCTTTAGATAATTCGAATCGATTAAAAACTATACGAAAATAAGACCACATTTCTTCTTCACAAATGTTTCGAATTTAGTGGCATTTAGTTACGAGATATACATATTTATGCAAACCGAATTAAACCGAAAAATACGGATATAAGGTCGCTGACAAGTCACAGTTCAGTCGCCTATAATTTTTTTCTTTTAAATTCGATTTATACTTTATTTATTATAAAAAAAAGAAAACAATATTCCTAACCTAAAAGTACATGTTATTATCCGCAACATGCTTCGTCAAAAAGTACAATACTTACTTTCAGCTGCAAGCGTCGTCATAAGTAATATAAATAGGTCCATGCTAACAGCAATGCGCGCGTAGGCATCGGCTAGTCAAACAATATCTATATATTAATACGTGAAGCAAAAACTTTGTATCCCTTTTTACGAAAATTGCGCGGACGGAGGAGTATGAAATTTCCCACACTTATAGAGAATATAGAGAAGGAGTGCACAATGCTAATAATTTTTTAAAATAATGCATAAAAGATACATTAAATCAATAAAGAAAACATTACACACACTACATACCATGTGTTTGACGCACACACGCATGCATACTATTTATTGTCAAACTTTTGTTCTTGACGTCTGTGGTCAAATTGAGAATAGATTAAATATGGTTTGTCTTTATTAATATTTTTTATAGTGTAGCCTTGGCGAAATTTGTGATTATAGAAGTATAAAATACAATCATAATAGTGTACAAACTTACAATTCCAATTAATTATAGTCGAATTTCGACTACTGCGGGACCTCTAGTATGAAAAATTACATGAAAAGAACACAAGTAGGTACTCGAAAGGGAGAAGAGAGACATAATTCCGTTCAGATCTCCAATAACCCGTACCGTAAATATCTGAATAGCTCGCGCTCCACACCGCTCATTTGTACTGCCGACATTTTAATAATCGCATATTTTTACAAATGCTGCTGTTACAGTAAAAATTAAATAACTTTAAATNACACACTTATAGAGAATATAGAGAAGAAGTGCACAATGTTAATATTTTTTTTTAAATAATGCATAAAATATACTTAAAATCAATAAAGAAAACACTACACACACTACATACCATGTGTTTGACGCACACACGCATGCATACTATTTATTGTCAAACTTTTGTTCTTGACGTCTGTGGTCAAATTGAGAATAGATTAAATATGGTTTGTCTTTATTAATATTTTTTATAGTGTAACCTTGGCGAAATTTGTGATTATAGAAGTATAAAATACAATCATAATAGTGTACATTCCAATTAATTATAGTCGAATTTCGACTACTGCGGGACCTCTAGTATGAAAAATTACATGAAAAGAACACAAGTAGGTACTCGAAAGGGAGAAGAGAGACATAATTCCGTTCAGATCTCCAATAACCCGTACCGTAAATATCTGAATAGCTCGCGCTCCACACCGCTCATTTGTACTGCCGACATTTTAATAATCGCATATTTTTACAAATGCTGCTGTTACAGTAAAAATTAAATAACTTTAAATATTTCCTATCGAGAATACGAAACCATTAATTATTTCAAATTAAATAAATTGACGGCGTTGATTGCTTTAATAAAAACTAAAACATTTAAATGAAATAATTAAAGAATTAACTTGAATGAATTGCGCGAAATTTAAAAGTATTTCGCAAATTAATTGCCAAGCCAATTGACACAAATCACTAAAGGAAAGGCAATAAAAAGGCAATACATAAATATTCTCGATTAATTTCGGTATGAATGTATAAAATGCTCCAGTTAAAAAATAATTATCTGTACACGATTCAAGGCTTATCGTAGGCTACGTGAAGAATCTCTGACAATGAATACTTAAATTATAAACATTTTCAGTAACACCAGTTCTTCTTTAAAAGTATGTATTTCATTATTGGGTAAGGTAAAGTAAGATCAGGTAAGGTAGTGACTACCTTATACTTGTAAAAATAATGCAAGGCTGAAACATCATTTGAAAACCATCCAAAATGTAAAATGGCCGTGAACGCGCTATTACTGCAACACCATCGCACCGCATCCCACGGGCTGTGCGCCGTGTCTTTAGAATTTTAATTAAATTGTTCATTGGCTCAATTAAATCGATTATTAAAAACGGTGCTCGAGAAGCAGGGGTGAAATGTTGCAATTGACGTCCTATATTACAATACTTTACGTTCCATGTGAGTGATTCGTTAATTTTCACATTTTAGCCACTTATAACTACGTTTTTTTAACATTTAATGTATTGTGATAAATGGAGCAGCAATGTATCATCATAGCCTTTGTATCAACTTACTTACCCCTCAGACTCAGTGAGCCAATATGAAACTGGTCCTCTGAAACTAATATTGTTTCCCTATTGCACACTTTCTCCTGTCTGCGACTTTGTTGCGTTGATATTTTTAAAGTTTTTCAGTGAATCAAAATCTTTTTAAAAATTAACTTTTAAAGATTAATCATGAACATTTTTATAGGCATTGATAAATTTCGAAAAATATCCAAAAACTACTACAAATATCATAAAATTTATAAATTATATTTTTTAATATTAAGGAAACTCGGAAATGGCACAAGTTGCTAAAACGAAACAGTGTTGAACTAACTTAGGTACCTGGCCACGTTCATATTAATGTCAATAGCCTGAGAAATTAGCTACCATAAAATAGTAGATACTCATATGACCTGAAACATATACAAGAATCCCAATCAGTCCACATCGAACGGTGATTCAAATTGGGTTTTTGCTGTACATTAGGAACGTGCTATATATTCATATATACAGATAAAAAAGCATGCTTATTAAAAAGTTAAATCAGATCTAAGCAGTTCGATAAGCAACTTTTAACACATGTTCCGTAGAGAAGTTTAAGTGTACAGGAAATGTACGATCAATCACCAACAATGGCAGAAGAAGGTGCCCCTCGGGGGAAAAAAGTTGAACGGAGTGTAGGTGATTTATCGGGGTAGTTAGAATTATCGCCATTTGCAATTCTTGCCGCGGCGAGTTTTAGCAAACAAGTTGGCGCGTAACGACTTGTGGGAGGCGCATTTTAAGCGACGTTTCGAAACTCACTCCTGCGTTTTATTCGAGTTATTAATTAAAAAAATATACACGTGTGCAATTCACACGTGGTAGAAGTGAAACCTTCAAAAATTTTAGCTTCAATATTGAGAAGAATGTAAAATTTCGAGAAGAGGATAATTGTAGGTTTTAGTAATGATTATTTTATTTTTTTCGTATATACTAACATGGATTTATTCAAAATGTATTAAGCACGAATATGAGGTACGAAGCACAAAGAGCGAACACGAATATAACTGTATAGTGCTTCCTATCTCATTTTCTCCCACGTTAAATAAGTGTTTCGGGTCTCCCTCACATGTCGGCCTGGGGACCGGCGAAGGAGGCCTAAGAAGACGACGTGCAAGCTACTCTGCACGCGTTTTATGCATGAGCATCCGGGTGATGGAAGGCCAGCTATCCTCAACCCACGCTGGTTCTGAGCCAGCGGGGTATTCCGTAGGATAGACCATTCTAACCGGCGCCATCTAGGCGGACTTCGGACAGCCTGCCGACCGAGAGGGCTGGTGGTCGTGGCGCCGACGACCGCCAGTCCGGCGTCCCGAGGGGGAGGGTGATGGGAGAGATGTGCTCCGCACTAAACGCTTCACTTTCCCCCCTTTGCCTCTTCATGAGTTCTATCTCATGCGAGGTTTGGACGTTGGTTGTTGAGCGACAGGAGGTTTTCGAATCACAACGACGGTAAAGAAGTTTTCACAAAAAAATTTAGAAAATGTTATAACAATAGACACAGTCAGAAATTGTCTTTTGGCAGGAACCAATTTTCAAAGTTTCTCTGGGAGTTTTTTTTTTTCATACAAATATAAACTGCCCATAATTCTATTTTCTGCGGGTGTTTAGATACTCTGTATGTATGAATGAATTTGGATTGGATATATTTGTGTATTACCATTTTTAATGCAGGACAAACACTGTTCTATATTATGCAATATTTTAGCCATTTGTATCTGAAAATGTGTACAGTTGCGACGATTGTCGAAAGTCGCACAAATAAGGAGTCCGATTTATCGCTTGAGGCGACGACAGATGACACCCGTGGGACGATTCAACGACCTGACTTCAGCTTTAAGTCGACGGTTTTCCCAATCCAGAAAACTTCGAAAAGATAGGAAGGTAAATCGATCCTTACGACTTGAGAAACATTTCTTTAATACTAAATGTTTTAAATAATGACGTGCATTATTGTTAAGAACTATTAAAAAGAATCTTACCCAATATCAAATTTAACAGTCATAGAAAATATTTTACTTGTGTATTACAACCAAGACTCTTATTACTACGTTTTTTTTTTGGCGTTAATCAATTGTTAGGTTGATTACAACCGTGATTAATTCCGAAAGTACTAAAAAATAATCTAGAAGATCCATGTGTTAATGTGTGATTTTGTGTATTTACCAATATTTAAGAAATATTCAGTCGCGCTGCTCGCGTGTGAATATAAGTAGCCTTCAAATTAACACCAACATAACAAAGTCAACACCAACGTAATCACAAACAGTTTCCGTGTAATAAACGGTTCTGGCATTGACGTAATCACCGGTCTTGATCCCCAACCCTTAACACGGCCGGTCGTCAAGACCGAAAGACATTAAACTGGATGTAACGGCCCGTATGGTCGCTCAGCGATTATCTTAAAGTTAACCCTGTCGTTGCGATCCTTATTTGCGGTTCTGTCGAGCCCGAATGTCCCATGTTAAGTTATGTTGGCCGTAAGTTTGTGTGGAATAGAATTGGCCATCAACAATTTGTGTTTTACTTTATAAAATTTTTCTTCTTTAAGTTGGAAAAACACTATTATGAAACTTAGTAAAAAATGATCGATTACTTTCATGTTTGTGTCCCATAGCATTAATTATCCATAATATTATTCTAAAAATAACCACTATCATAAGAATCAATCATGTCGTAAACAACAGAAGCTATTAGATACTAGCCTATGCTAGCTATAAGGGGTCAGACGCAAGCCTATATTGCAATTGAGTTTGAATTTTAAATATCTTTAAAAAAATTCCAGTCCTCTCACCTTACAAAGTTATTATGCATGTGATTCTTAAGCCAAGAACGTAACAATACTTATCGTTGGCGACAGTTACAGCTGTGGAATGAGATGCGAACCCTGATGGCCGCTCTGCGTCGCATCCAGCCATTCGCCAGATATTGGGTCGTTACTGCACCTCTAACGTCAGCTTCAATTACTTTGAAGACAATGGCCCTGTTCGGTTCCTAGTTGGGATGTTTTTCTTGGATATAAAACTAAAGAATAAAATGTAACTGCAACATAACTATTATAAATAGTCTTTCTACAATATATTTAGTAGCTTTTGACAAAATATTTTCTTATTCGTCTCATATTTTAATTTAGAAAGTTATACATAGCTTAAAGCTAAACTGAACTGAACTAGTTATTAAATATACTTTAACAAGTAAAGGAAAAACAACTTCAATGCAAAGTATTGTTCATTTCATAGGTTTCATATTATGGCAACAGAAGGATGTAAAAAAATCGTTTCAAGTATCAAATGATTGTAAGTCAAATTTAACCTTTAACATTTTCCATAAATTCAACGTATTTCTCTCCTTCTAGCACTTCACGGCTTAAAATTGGTATACAGCGATTTAACAAGTAGCTTTCAAATTCACTCATAGGAAAGTGACAACATGCTTGAATGATTCCATGCGGTCCAACGCTGGTGGGTCCGGCAAAAAATTTAGTACCAAAGTTTGAATTTGCAGTGTAACAGTTGACTACCACTCTATATCCAAGTATTGCGTCCAAGATAATATCAACAAATTCATTTATAGACCATGCCATTGCCAGCGTCGAAGATTCCGCTCCATGTTTGTGCATAACTACTTCTGTGCCGGCTTTCCTCACCAGTCTCGTTAGCATATCAGCTTGGCATGGTTCAATACGATAATTTCGAGGAGTTAAATTCGAAAACAGCGGTATGATAGTTTTGTCAGAATGACCTCCTATTACCGGTACTTGTATCTCTTGTGCGTTAATTTTCAACGCTTTAGCAACAAATGATCGACTTCTTGACGTGTCTATATGCGTGATTCCAAACATTTTGGATGGATTGTAACACCCGTATTTATACATTACAGTACTTGCAAAAGGTATCAGATAATTTATGGGGTTGGTGGATATAGCTACAAACGCTTCTTGATTTTGAGCTGCAATGGCTTTGCAAAGTCTTTGAATCAATGGTGCATTAGCCCCGAGCATCTGTTCTCTTGTATTACCAGGCTTACGTGGCATTCGCGAGACCATTACAACCAAATTTGATGAATGGATGGCTTGTTCTAAATTAGTATCTCCAATAAAAGCAGAAACTGAAGGCCCACCTGGTAGATTGCTTAGTTCCAATTCTGTGCCTTTAATTCTATCATCGTCGTCATATAAATGTAGTTTGCTTACTTTAGAATTTCGCTTCAGAAAAAGAGACACATATGAACCAATATCACTTGCTCCTCCAATGACAGATACTTGTACATTTCTTTTTTGCAAGATCAGTGTGTTTTTCTTTAGCTGCGTTGCAAATAAACAACAAAATATTTTTTGGGTCATTTTTTTTCAATACTTTTGTAAAATATGTTTTTGAACATCACATTTTACTATTTTTGACTTTTTTATTGCGTGGTCATGATGTTTGCTGTAGGTACTAAATTGGCGTTAAGTTCACTGATAAAGCATAGTGATTTTATTCTCTTTGTTCACTGTAGGTACTTCCGTCAAAAATATCAAAAATACTGTCAAATATTTTTTTTTATATAAAAATTAAATCCTTCGCGGTTTAACACAGTAATCTTACTACTTTTTTTTCTACCTAAGCTGATAGCCTTGAGAGGCTATTTCAGCGTAACCTTAACTAGTAGGTGAGCTCACGGGGCTCAAACCGGAGTGATGCTAACACTGACCCTAGCAAGAGCAGTGCTTCGCAGAATCTATCACCGGATCGGAAACGCGACCGACTGAGAAGATCCGGCGAGAAACTCAATGGGCTGTTTCTATGGGTATTACTACTAATACATACTAATACTACTTGTACTCGTATGCATGGGGTTTTTCATTAAGTGCGCTCGAACTTAAGCATAAAATTAAAAAACCTGTTAAAGTGATATTGTCACTATTTTTGTTTTATTTTAAAGGCTGTTCCATGACATTATGTATGGAATATAATTTCAGACAAATGGCCGCCGCGACTCCACTGTAGGTGGTGTATCCTGGTGGACCAGTTTTCGCGATTGACAGCGAGACTCGTGACGCCCGACCGGCGGTCGTCGGCGCCACGACCACAAGCGCTCTCGATCGGCAAGCTATCCAAAGCCCGCTTTGATGGAAAAATGGTTAGAACGGGTTATCCTACGGAATACCCCGCTGGGCCAGCAGGGATCAAGGATAGCCGGCCTTCCATCACCCGGATGCTCTTGCGTAAAACGCGTGCAGAGCAGCTTGCACGTTGTCTTCCCAGGCTCCCCTCGCCGGTCTCCAGACCGACATGTGAGAGGAACCTGAAACACTTAGAGGACCAGGGCTTGAGCGAGACCCGCCTCCCTGGCCCCCGCTCGACGGCGGCGACCTTGTGCATCTCTCACGCGCCCCGCCGCCTTCTGCGAGATGCACTCGCAGAAGTCGAGCATCGCCTTTCACGACTCATCGCCGCCGAGCATCGATGCCACAACACTTAGCAACGACAAGTGTTGTGGCACTCTGCCGTCGGCTCGGCTCCGATCCGATGTAGGAACTCATCGAAGCAACCATGCCCAGTGAGCATGGTTGAGCAACACTAACTCTAGCAAGAGTAGTGCTTCGCAGAATCTACCACCAGATCGGAATCGCGACCCATAGATCCGGCAAGAAACTCAGCGGGCGAAACATCGACCTTGCGTCCTGAATAGCACCCTTAGGATATGAAGTTTACAAATTGAAATAGCATAGTTGGGATACCGGAGTAGTGTATTCTAATTTGTAGCCGGATAGAATAATAAATCATTTGATCATCGGCATGATTTTATTCTTGTTAATTATGTCTCAGTTCACACTCTAAGGTTGTCAAAATTGTAAAACTAAGCTCTTTGCTGTCACTTGTCTGCAAAAAACATAGCGCACTACGATTATCTATTCCATACCAATAAAATTACCCAAGTAAAATAATACACAATATTCTTTTAGATTCGAAAAATTCAAAGTAAGTTTTCCCGCGTATCATAGCATTATGATAGTGAATCGAAGAATATTCTCATCGTTGTTCACCACAACAAGAAGTTACCAAGTTACGGTAGTTGGCGCAACAAGCGAAGTCGGTCAGGTCCTGAGTCTATTACTGAGATCTTTACCTTTAATAACTAAATTAGTTGTTCACGATAACAAGGAATTTACTCCAGGTGTTGCATTAGATTTATCACAAATACCCAGTCCCTCGAGAATATTAGGATTGACTGGCGAAGATACCTTAGAACGAGCTCTTAAAAACTCTGATTTGGTCATAGCAGCTGGCGGACTTTCCCAACATCCAGATATAAGTGAAAAAGCTCTGTTGACAGCGAATAGCCAGTTCATTAAGTCTATCGTCTCGAAATTGGGAAGATCGTGTCCTATACCTTTTGTGGGAATAATTACTGAACCTATAAACTATTTAATTCCCATGACTGCTGAAATTATGAGGAATCACGGTGTTTATGGTGAAAAAAAGTTATTTGGAATAACCGAAATTGACGCCATACGATCGCAGTGTCTTTACGCCACGGAGAATAATTTGAAAGCAAACGATTGTTATGTACCTGTTATTGGAGGCCATTCAGATAAAACTATTGTCCCATTGTTGTCTCAAGCTAAACCCACTGTGGAAATGAAAGAAAAAGATTTAGAAGAATTTACTATAAAACTGCGAAATTGCGATGGTATGATAACAAAGGCTAAAAGAGGGTGTATTCCTAATTTGTCAGTTGCATATAGTAGTTTTCTTTTCACTAAAAGCATTCTCGACGCTTTAGAAGGCAGCCCTGCAAACATTCACGCTTTTGTAGATAACAATGACTTTGGTACATCATATTTCTCTGGCCTGGTGAATCTGGATAAAAATGGCGTCAAGGAAATGGTAAGGTACTCAGAGTTCTCAAAATTTGAGTGTGATTTAATTGAAAAAAGTTTGCAGCAGTTGCGAAAAGACGTATCTAAAGGAAGGAAAATATTGGAACTGGCGTAAATGGGCTTTTGTTATATTCCCATTTACGCGTAAAAATGATAATCGAAGCCTTTTCGAGTTTATTATTTTACTTTATTTACAAATCATCTCGGTTAATTTGTACAAATCACTTAATAATAATTAACTATCAACAACCTAGGAAAACCTAACCATATCACAGAGAACAATTATTAAGAATTAATTCAACTTCTGAATTAACGGTTTCAGGTCGATTTCTTGTAATAATTTTCATATCACAAAACAATTTAAACTCCACAGATATTTTAACGTTTTGTACTTTCTAGGAAAATTGATTAAAATGTTTTTTACAAAAAAAAAAAATTGTTTTTAATGAAACTTGTTCTTGTATAAACTTTTACAGAAAATATATTCACTATTTATTGAAATCATTCACTTTCCTTCTTCCGTCAATATTCGTATAGTCAAATACATATTTTAAATAAAAACAAAAAATTAATAAAAGTTGACATAACGAAATAACAAAACTCATATTTTTTTTTCAAAATCAAATTTGGCCCCAACCCAGTGTAACTAACACCACAATCCAGTTTCAAGGAAACTCTCACTCGTGGGTCCCAGAGTGGAAATTCTTGTCGTACAATCTGCATCTTAAGATACGACGACCCTGTGGAGTTACTTTAATCCAGACAAATACTCATCACTTGAACAAAAACAAATTACAAAATTAAATTATTTATAGTTGATTCCTCGTTGTCAACAAATTTCAATGAATAAATCTCGACCTGAAGAAATATATAGCTATTCCAAAACGTTTAATATAAAGAGGACTTACATTTACAATCTCATATTTGTAGACCGTAAAATCAAATACATTTATCCCTCATCTCATCCAGATGGACGGAAGATCAATTTCATTTCATTTTACAGTTATCTAAAAACTATTAATACCTTAAAACAAAATGCTAAAACGCGTATTAATCAATTGAAATACTGAACACTTCACTTTTGGCTATAAATTTGATTTTTAAATATAAAAGTATTTTCGAAAATCAGTGATATTTTTTCATAAACAATTTATGTAACACATTTATTTAAAGATGTTATATAATTAATTTAGTTTCTTAAATTTTCTAAACAATTTTAATATTTAAAAATATTCAATTAATAAAGCTAACAATTAAAAATAATAATTAAACACTAACGAAACAACGGTATAAGGATATGAAATGTTTTTCACGAAATTCATTCTATTGATCTTGTAACAACGGTAAACAGATTTTCACAACATAGAGACGCTTCAGATGTTCTAAGCTGAAAAGAAAACAAACAATTATAAATATATATATTTTTCTAACCGCTATAATACACATATACGTACGAAAAAGTATCAAGTTTATGGTTGTTTATATTAGTTGAAAAAAGTAACAACAAGCCGCATATTTTCACACCGTAGTGTTTTTTTACTTTTTTATAACTTAGATGGTTGAACGAGCTCACAGCCCACCTGGTGTTAAGGGGTTACTGGAGCCCATAGACATCTACAACGTAAATGCGGCCACCCACCTCGAAACATGAGTTGTAAGGTCTCAGTTTTAACAGTACAACGGCTGCCCCACCCTTCAAACCGAAACGCATTACTGCTTCACGGCAGAAATACACGGGGCGGTGGTACCTACCCGTGCGGACTCACAAAATGTCCTATCATGAGTAATTATGGAAATTATAATTTTGCGAGTTTGATTTTTATTATACTGTATTATTTGCTAGGTGACCCGGCAAACTTCGTAGCGCCTTAATCGATAAAATATAAAAGACCTAAACTTTTGTATGAAAAAAAAAAGGAATCCGTCCGACGGGGGGGGGGGGGGGTCACGTCAAAGAACAGAAGAACAGGAAAACAAAATTGTTAAGATTTATTGTTAAATTTTTGAGACTAACGAACAGCAATTCATTTTTATATATATATAGACATATAGATTGTTTATGGGTTACAGTAACTAATGTTGTAAGCATATAAGAATTAGTGGCATAGAAGCTGCGCTACACTTACGACTTCATTCCTCATTACTTTTGCTGACCTCGCTGCTGGAGTCGCTCGCGGAAGTCGAGCGCATGCTTATCGACGTCTCCTTGAACTGGCTGATGAAGTCCAGAAGCTTCTGGAGGTTTCTCTGCGTGTTGATCTGGTCGGCGAGCAGTTGCCGCTTTTCCGCGTTGTGCTCGTCGAGATTCGCCTTGAGCGTGGCAGCTCGGGTTTCCAGTTTCCGTAACTCGACGCACAGCTTTATGTTTCGCTCTTGAAGGCTTTTGCGTTCGGCCAGTTTATCTGGTATTACATCGTGTAATAAATATCAGTTCATTGTGGCGGACTATGGGAGAGGCCTACATCCGGCAGTGGAGAGATGGATGATAATGAATAAATATCAAAACCCTTTTTTTCTTGGACAATGACTGATAATTGATGGTTAGCGTGGTATGGACATGTGAGCGTAGATAGAAGATGCATGTGATTAGGAGATGTATGGAAACGGTAGTGCAAGGTAGAGGGGGAAGAGATCGACCGACGAAGACATGGATGGAATGTATGAAAGACGATATGAGAGAGAGAGAGAGAGAGAGAGAGAGAGGAGTGAGTGTTGAGCTATCGGCTGATAGAAGAAATGGAAGAGAAAAATTAGCTGTGGGATAAGGTGGGGAAAAAGAAGAAAAAGAAGAAGACTCATAATTGGCATTAATATCCTAGTGCTATCGTAGATGCCATCGGATCCGGATTGAAAGGTGCGACAGCCGCTATGCCATACAGTTGCAACTTTAGCCTCGTGCCCCAAGACGGGGTTCATATTATGATGGTCCATTGAACATAGCATATAGAATATAAACGAGTTCGACCGAGCGTAGCTGGAATAGAACTTTAGGTTGCAAACGAATAGGTAGGGGGAAAAAAACAAACGAACAAACACAGAAACATCGATTTTTGTATACATATATAAATATTATTTCACTAATGTTAATTTATAGAGACTAGCTGTAACTAGCGGCTTCGCCTTCGCGGTCAAAGAAAAGTGGTAGTATAAGTTTCCCGTGGAAATATTTCTTCGGGATAAATAACTTTTGTCTTTAAAAAAATCATTTCAATCCGTTGCTTCTTCTCGACGTGAAATAACGACGAATAAATACACAAACAAACAAACCTTTACATTTAAAAATATCAGCGTGGACAGTATGTATCATCATACGTACTTACTTCTGTACAGAGAGTCGTCGAGTAGTTGTTCGGGTCTGTGCGCGGGGGGCAGGTGCGCGGGGTCGGGGAGCGGGGCGCGGCACGCCCCGCACCTCCCGTCCGCGCCGCACCCCGTGTGCATCCATATGTTGCAGCCCGCACACCACACCAACAGCGACGGCACATCTGGGCAATAAATAATAAATATCGTTCTGAAGGATATGTACGGAATCTTTTTTTGAAGTGAAACTTCTAATGCGACTTCCAACAAGGTTGCTTTTTTCCCCACCTAAGCTGAGAGCCTTGAGAGGCTATTTCAGCGTAATCTTAACTAGTAGGTGAGCTCACGGGGCTCAAACTTAATGAGGTTGCTAACACGAACCCTAACAAGAGCCGTGCTTCGCAGAATCTAGTAGTATACCTGCGCGTAGTATACCTGTTACAGGCCAGCGCGAGCGTTAGCAACGAGTAGCGTCCAATATTTAAATGAAGTACTTATTTAAAAGAGTATATATTCATTATTTTTTTTTTTTATCTAAAATTTAAAATATGTAATATAATATGAATGTTGAAGATTTCGCATCTCTTATACACAGCATTCCCTATTACAAGAGCAATCTGATTTAAGGTTGAAAAATGAAGAAAACCACATTACCTACGACATAACGAAATAGAAGATTCACTTCATTCACGTGCACCAAGTTGCACGCGCACCGTTTTATTTTTGTGGCGTAGACGAGCTCGCAGCCCGTTTAAATGGAACGCTATAAAATACGATTGCAACTTCGACGTAGTCTCAAAGCGAGTGACGTCATTCACACTGTGAAGTCTATGGCAATACAATTAAAAGGGAACATCGCGGGACGCTCGACAGAAGTGAGAACTTAAACTAAGTTGAACTATTTGATATTGAAATTGTTTAAGTAGAGACAAGCTTAAGTTATTACTTAAGTTTTATGTATGTATATTAATATGATAATGTAACGAAAATTGAAACATAAATTGAAAAAGATATATAAATAGTTAGGAGGTATATGCGTTTTCAGTACCGCTGCCGTGTGCGTGAGAGAAAGGGAAACCAGATAGACTGGCACCGTAACGCGTTACGTAACGAAGTCCTTTTACCCCTTTACCCTCCTATATAAGAAGTTATCCATTCAAAACATGAAAAAAAAAAAACGCACCGTTCCTTCCGCAGCCGTGACAAACTTTCTTCGTCGAAGGATATACGGGCTCGACAGACAAACTTGGCGGCAAAGACGCAACCCACGCTGGCTTGTTGTTACTCCAACCCGCTGCAATCAATCAAAAATACGTCTAACCATATATTAGCAACTCTTTTAAATAACTCATAATACATAACCATTGAGGTAGCTTTTGATACCTTTGTTTTCGGTTGACGAACCTGACGGCGAGCCTTCTCTTGACGATTTGTTTTGTGACGACTGAAATAATTTAAACAATACATACTATAATTACAACCATACAACGTATTAGTACTAGTATTGTTAATTTAGTACAGGCCTGCCACTTTTATTAATTACACAGAGCACAGGTGTTCCTGCGCAGAAGTCTTAGTAAATACTGAAAAGCGCGATTTTTTTTTGCCGCACGCGTTAATGTCTGTTCCTACTCCAGCTGAGCGAGATAGCACGAGTCTCTCGTTTTGCTATCTAAACATCTTAAGGTAAAGCAATAAAGTTTATATTTGAATGGCGTTAGCATGCTCTCTTTTGTGCAAACCAATTTTGCCATTGCATAAAAGTTATAGATCTGTACTGAAATTATTATAATATTATAGTTTAATATTATCGATTTAAACAAGTCCAAATCGGAAGTATAATACAATAACTTTTCAACGTATATATTTCATGCTATTGTTCTAACCGCATTAAATGGATTGATAAAATACAGATTAAACAAAAATGTGAAAAATGTGGTTTTTATCAAGTGACCTTTCAGTTAGCTCTGACGTCTTGGACATAAATCCAAAGAAATTTACCGAAAGTTTCAAACTTGATTGACTTCATAATTTCTATAATTTACAAAGAATGGAGAAAACATAGATATTATGGCAACTACAATACGAAGTTTAAATTTCTTACCAGTTGCTTACGTAGTTTTGCTGAACGAGTTTGTGGTGGATCATTATTCGACTGAAGATATGAAAACTGATTGTATTTCTTACGCTTCTGCAATACAATGAAATCATAATAATTATTTTAAATAATAAAAGAATAATTAAAATTTAAGAAAGATTAAATTAAAGAATAATTAATTTAAATCACTACCCCCAAAGTTAAATATTATTTAATATCATAAAACCTTTCCTACTTAAATGCAAGTCTTTCGCTACGGGAGGCCTTGCTCTAAGCCGTTTCCCAGGAAACGGAGCTCCATACTGAAAGTGCGCACATCACCCATCGCCGGCGTTTTTTAGCCAGTGACTATAGTCACCCAACGTGTATAGGCGGCGTTTTCGAGCCAGTGACTATAGTCACCTATCGTGTACAGGCGGGGTTTTGTGGCGGATGACTATAGTCACCGATAGCAGCGAATGGCTTAAGGAACGCTAACTAATTCGTAATTGGACTGCGCGATACGCACTCACCGGCATCATTTCATAATTTGCGTACACAAAATCAGGTTTGTTTTCAGAAGCCCTCTTGCGTCGTTCTTCAATTTTGCGTTCCAGAAGCTCCCTATGGTACGGCGTCACCAAACCGAGGAGCCTGTAACAGATTACATAAAGAAATTTATAAGGTTGTTGTTGTTATAACGGGAACGGTATATAGAGAAAGAATAGCCTTGTCCCTTGAGCGTTGTTAAAGGTGACCTAAGGGTTATCCATAAAGAAAAAAACAGCACCTTTCTGTTATACTGTAGCAGACAGATTGCCGATTCACGAGTCAAGTGTGGTAATTGTGGCAATATGTAGTATATATTCCGAGCAGAGTGTAGAGAGAAATATATAATATAAAAAGCCATTTAAATTGTTTTAAGCCTTCGCTTATTCCTGTACTGTAAATGCTGTCATATTTTAGCCTTAATTCCTGATATTTCAACGTGGAATTGCTACCGCGACGGAGCTTGTATTTTATAATTACTCATATTTTAATTTATTTTAATTAAATTAACAAAACACTAACCAATCGATAAGTTATCGAATATGACAATAAAATTCCATATTTTTTAAATAAGATTTGAATTTAGAGTTTATTGCCAGCTATACATAAATTTCATTTCAAATGGCCAGTATTACAAAATGACAACTTCATAGGTAAAGACATATTATTAACTCACACAAAATGGTATAGTAGGCTGTATAGATTTCACAGTAAAATAATGATATGAGCATCTAATTAGGCACCTGTCATAAACTCATTATCATGTTAACAAAGAGAATATATGAAAAGGTTTCAATCCAAAAACACTTACATCATAAAGGTTTCCTGAGACACAGGCTCTAGGGGTGGAGGTGATGGACTTGGAGATTGCTCTGCGTTTGATGAATCAGTATCTGATCTTGGTTCATGCCATTCACTGTGATCTTTGCTATTTAAAAAAAAAAACTTTTGTTAATTATTTTTAATATAAATCTTCTTTAATCTAAATCTTTTACTTCTTTATTGAAATTACTAAATATAAATTTTACCAACTATATTTTGTAGAAAATGCAGGTTTATAAGAGGCCATTCCCAAAGCCAAGTAATTTAAAAATTCCAAAAAAAAAACATATTCTAAAAGATATTAACTGTCTAAGTTAGGCCTTAATACTTGAAGTAGCAGTCAATTAATGACTACACTCGTCTTTGATGGATGTGACAATACACCCTTGCATTCCCTTGAGATCTGATGAACCTATATGTCACTTTATATTTTATTGTTTTCAGTGCATCCATGCAGAAACTCTTCTTAATCATACCTCTTGTGCAGGTTCATCAATGGTCGTTGCAGGCCAGTGCAATGTTCCCTGAAATACTAACCTGTCTTTGGGAACAGTTCCAATTTTTTATAATTCTAATTTTACTTACACAAGTGTTTCCTTGACTTTCTTCAGAGCATTAACAAAATTACTCCTACTATCTTGTACAGAATTATGATACTGGGCAAAATTTCTGTGATATTTTTCTTTTTCATCACTTTCACTATTGTTGGAGTTATCCTTTTCTAAGGAAGATTTCAATTCATTTTCTGAATCAGATATGCTTCCTTTTATGGCATCATTGTGATTCTCAGTCTTTATATGTATTTCAGTAAGTACTGATGGTTTAAGAAGTGATATTTTTCTATTCTTTCCATTATATTGAAGTTGATGGTCCCTTAGCTGCTGAGCTACATATTGATTGTCATTGTCCATATTAATCTGCTTATTTCTAGATTTTAAGCATTGCTGATATAGTTCTAGTTCTCTCCTGAGTCTATCTACGACCAGCTTCTGTAAGTAAAATATTTCTTGGAGTAATGTAGTATTTTTATGAGTAACACTTTTGATATGAGAAATACTTTTTTTATTAGTAATAATTTTTATAACTTTCAGATGTTGTAAATATTTCAGATATTTAGACATTTTTAATAGTTTAATTTAACACTTACTTGTGCATGTCCAATTGCAATGATTTCATTCTCAGCTTCTTTGACCTTTGTTTTAAAAAGAACATTCTGTAATGATAAAGAAACATTACTCTTGAAACTTTTTATAAACTTGTTTACACAAAATAAACAAAACAAAATAAATAATATATTTAATAAGAACTTAATAAATTTATGAAAATACAAATGATTCAATATATTATTATGCTTTAGACAGATACATCTCTATTATCGTTTACGTACGTTTTCATCTTCATGTAATCGTGAAACCCACACCTGAAAAGAACAAAAATTAAAATTTGGCGTAGTTCAATCATTGAATTTTTTTCAATTTCATTAAAATTCTAGAAGAAAAAGAATCACCAACCTGATGAACTCGTATCGCATTTTTTAAGTCCGTTTGAGTTTTACGGATATCTTCTTTTATTTCATTTGACACTTCCATTTTAACAACTATTAATTAAAGTTTTAAAACACAATAACTTTCAACAGCTTTATCTTTGATTATTTACAACACAATTAAAAACATCGCAACAACTAAATTGAAGCACTGAGAAGGAAGCGCAATCTATTAATGAAATTACGGGAGTGATAATCAGGTTTAAAAATTCTTAATATAACTTTACTAAAAAATAGAACTTAACACACAGTTTTCTAGTTTTCACGAGAATGTGTTGCTTTAGGTATGAATATACTTTAACAGTGTGATGTGTTCAATTTTAATTATCGTTCTTGTATACATACTTAACTTATCCATACATAAATAGTTTTAAATTGAAAAGTAGCTCAGACTACAGTAAAAAGTAGGTAAAGTCACAAAGTGTACAGTGTATACTCTTTCAAAGTATTATGTACTGGACACTCGTGAACTTACAACACACTAAATGCAGGCAAACTGAATTTGGCCCCCTTTTTTTTACTGTTCGGTTTTTTTTATTTTCAATTATTTGTTCCTCGTTTGTTCGTTAATGTTCAAATGTAAAAATTGTTTGTTCGTCTTTTATTTATTTATAATTAATTAAACAACTGATCAACCTTATGTTAGCCCCCTTTACTAGATATCTTTATTTTTATCGCTCAGATTAATTAATTTTGATCAATTATCGCTTGATCGATGACTATTGGTGATTGTTCGATCATAAAAACAATTGAATTCCCAATTGTTAATTATTTTATATCTAATAAGCAAACCATCACCTCACGCCTACATTGCGCATGCGCCGGCTTTGTCAATCAGCTGGCAATGGCCGTATTTCTCGAATATAATAGGTGTATAATCTATGGCCGTATTTACTAGCGTTTTGTTAACAAGTGCTTTTATACCACTGAAGTATGAAACCTATGGAAATGAAACGTCAACAAAAAATGCGTGCCACTGTGATGTCATATGGCCGCTAAACATGGCGGTTTTAGTGTTGTCCAGAAGATTTTAATGTTATTAGATTTATCGATAAACTTTCTTTGTTCATTTTATTTTAAATATTGTTGAGCATTAATTATTTGTAAAATTTACACTTTAATAGGAAGTAAGTATATTGTTATGTGCAATGATGATGTGATTTAGATGTGTGAAATCTAAGACAAGTTAGTGCTTCAAATTTTAAGTACACGATATGACGATTTTTAAAAGTTGCTACACTGATCTTATACAACATGTAACATATTTAACGCACACCCTCAAACACCCCAATTAGACTTTAATAGTATAAACGCTATGCATACACCAAATATTATTTATATGTGCGTTAACATTGATTATTTGTGAAATTAGTTATTCCAATTTCGTGGAAATAAAATGGTCACCGATTCACACTTCGCTGCGCACGCACACACAGACACGTACACACTCGCCGCCGCGCCGCGCCGCGCCCCTTGTTCAATGCACTTTAATGACCGTTTTCGTATTTGTTGTTTTATTTTAGATAATACTGCAATGTCACTTTTCACTTTATCAAAGGCGGTTATTATCTTATTCTTTAGTTCTTCGGCACTTATTGTCTGTGTGTTATAAACTAGCGATTTAATTCGCCCCCACAAAAAAAAGTCGAGAGGCGTCAAATCAGCTGATCTAGGAGGTCACTGACCGAAAATACATAGCGAAATACGGGAGATATTTTATTTGCACTATCACTTGACCTCTTATCGATAAGGTGGACGCGCCGTGACTGACTTGTCAAAAATATTTTGTTGACTTCGTTGTTTAGATTTTTCTTTGATCACCGCCGACGC